>BSBK01003708.1:0-600000 GCA_027943335.1 Chamaecyparis obtusa | reverse complement strand
GGAGATCTGAATGTTAAAAGAGCCTGAGCTGAAAGTTTGAGAGGCAAATTTGATGATATGAGAATGAAAGAAGGTGAGAACATTGTCCAATATTCAAATAGACTCAAAGAGGTGGTACATGCTATTAGAGCATCTGATGGAGTAATTGATGATGAAATAGTGATAAGCAAGATTCTCAAAACTTTGCTACCAGTTTATGC
The DNA here is from genome assembly GCA_027943335.1 of Chamaecyparis obtusa. Taxonomy (NCBI): domain Eukaryota; kingdom Viridiplantae; phylum Streptophyta; class Pinopsida; order Cupressales; family Cupressaceae; genus Chamaecyparis; species Chamaecyparis obtusa. The sequence goes on along the minus strand of BSBK01003708.1, from coordinate 599,800 downwards.
AATTAGGATTTCTGCAATTCATGAAACAAGAGCTACATCCAACCTTACTCTTGACACTCTGATTGGTAAACTTAAAACTTTTGAATTAAACAACTTTGATAACAGTGTTGTTCCTTCTGTTGAATCCACTTTCATGTCTTCTTTGAAGATTGGAAAGTCTAGCAGGAATAGTAAGAATTGTGATAGTGATGACAATACTGATGATGAACTTGATGAGCTTGAAGCTCTTATGGCTAGAAGATTTCCCAAAGGAAAAGGAAGGTATAGAGGTAAGCTACCTTTGGCATGCTTTAATTGTAAAGAAGTTGGTCACATCACTGCTAGATGTCCTCAGAAGAAAGACAATGATAGATCCAAAGACTGATCTGAAGGAAGCTATGGGAGAAGAGTCAACAGAGGCTACCGACACAACAACAGAGACAACTGAGATGAAAAAGGCAAAAAGGTATGTTACATAGCTGAAGATATTGAAACTGAATCTTATTTTGATGATGACATAGAAGTCATATTTATTGCTATGAAATATGGCTCAGAGGAGGAAGAGAAACATTAAGAGACAACACTGATCTCTAAAATAAGCAAAAATGATACATGGATCATAGACAGTGGTTGTACACATCATATGATTGGTGATGTAGAGAAGTTTGATCATCTTGTTGAATATAATGGAGGATCTGTGAGAATGGGAAATGATGCACCTTGTATGGTAAGAGGTAAAGGCTCACTGATGATCAATCATAGATTACAATGTGAAAATGCATACTGGGTAGATGGATTGAACTATAATTTGTTAAGTGTGGCTCAGCAATTTAGGCCACCGACTGGCTTTTGAGAGCAAAAAGGTGAAGATCTATGATGATGAAGGAAGACTTGTCAAAATTGGTACACAATCCAGAGGTAATCTATTCTATCTTGATATGGATCGGTCTTCTTGTTTGTTAATAAGAGATGAAGATGCTTGGTTGTGGCACAGAAGGTTATGCCATGTGAACTTTGACAATATGATCAAGATTGGTAAAAAGAAAAGAGTTAGAGGATTGCCTAACTTGACAAAACCTGATCATGCCATGTGCCATGAATGTCATAAAGGTAAGATGACTAAGTCTAGCTTTAAAAGTAAATACTACTCAACAAAGAAGATACTTGAGTTGGTGCATACCGATGTATGTGGTCCTATGAGAACTCAGAGCTGTTCTGGTGATAGATATTTTATTCTTTTTGTTGATGACTATACTAGACTGATGACTGTTATGTTCCTGAAAGAGAAATCTAAAGCTTTTAAAATGTTTAAGTGGTATAAAGCTAAGGTAGAGAAAGAAATTGGAAAGTAAATAAAATGCTTAAGATCTGATAGAGGAGGTGAATTTATCTCTGATGAATTTACTAATTTCTATCATGAGCATGGAATCAAAAGATAGGTCTCTGCACCGAGGACACCTCAGCAAAATGGCATTGCTGAAAGAAGGAATAGGTCTATAATTGACTATGCAAGAACATTGATGTTACAGAAGAATGTTGCTCAGACATATTGGAGGGAAGCTGTCAGCACAGCTGTGTATGTTCTTAACTGAGTACAACTGAAGAAGGACACCAACTGAACACCTTATGAGCTATGGTTTGGACAGAAACCTACTGTAAGTTATTTTAGAATTTTTGGAAGTAAATGCTTTATTTTGAAAGATGAGAGAAATGGAAAATTTGATTCTAAAGGAGATGAAGGGATATTTCTGGGATATTCCACTACAAGTAAAGCATATAAATGTTTAAATAAGGTTACAAATAAGATAGTTAAAAGTACTAATGTGTGTGTTGATGAGTTTGATGACAAGTACATAAAGGAAAGTACAAAGGAATTGGAAGACTATGGTAGATTCACTTACATTGAACATCCAGAGTATCTACCGACGCTGCAAGCTGTAACAACCGGTCAGCAGGGAAACAATGTAGGACAATAGGCAACACAAACCAAGGAACATGATGGAGCTACCAAGCAAGAAAATGACCTTGAATAGGATGAGCAAGAAAGGAGAAACTGATTTCTAGCTAGTTTTGTCAGAAGACATCATCCTAAAACACAAATCATTGGAGACAGACATGCTAGAATGCATACTAGAAGCAAAGCAAGACAAGGTACATGTCTAATTTGTGAATTTGAACCTAAAACTGTGAAAGTTGCATTAGAGAATGAAGAATGGGTTAATGCAATGAAGGAGGAAATAGAGAAAATAGAGAAGAACAAAACTTGGTCCTTAGTACCCTGACCAAAAGATAAGAATGTTATCGGTACTAAGTGGGTATACAGGAATAAATTGAATGAAAATGGTGAAGTCACAAGAAATAAAGCTAGATTGGTATGCAAGGGATATGCATAGGAAGAAGGCATTGACTATGGTGAAACATTTGCACCTATTGTTAGATTGGAAGGATTTAGAATGCTACTTACATATGCTACACACAAGAAATTAAAAGTCTATCAAATGGATGTGAAGTCAGCATTTCTAAATGGTATACTTGAAGAAGAGGTCTACATCGAACAACCTGAAGGATTTGTTGATCCCAACAATAAAGACATGGTATGTAGATTACATAAAGCTTTATATGGTTTGAAGCAAGCACCTAGAGCATGGTATGAAAGACTGCATACTTACTTGTTAAGTATTGGATTTGTTAGAACAAGTGAAAACAACAATCTGTATGTGAAAGGTGATACTGATGACACTATTATCATTGCTGAAATATTTGTTGATGATATTATTTTTGGAGCCTCAGATCTTGTCTGCAAGGCATTTTATGATAAAATGCAAAAAGAATTTGAAATGTCTATGTTCGGAGAGATTAAGTTCTTTCTTGGACTACAAGTGATTCAATAGAGTGATGGGATATTCATCACATAATCTAAATACATAAAGGAAGTACTAAAGACATTTGGCATGGAAGATGCTAAACCTGTGGGAACACCGATGGCTACTAGATGCAAATTGACAAAGGAGGATGAAACTACAGATGTAAACCAGATACTTTATGGATCCATGATTGGTAAGTTAATGTACGTAGTTCACAGAAGACCAGATATAGCACATGTTGTGGGTATTGTTGCAAGATTTTCTGCTAATCCTAGAGAATCACACATGATAGCTACAAAAAGGATATTAAGATACCTAAAGAAAATAGGGAATTATGGATTATGGTATCCTAAGGAAGGGAAGTTTGAACTGAAAGTTTACACTGATGTTGATTGGGCTAGAAATGTGGATGATAGAAAAAGCACCACTAGAGGAGCATTTTTCTTTGGTGAAAGATTTGTAACCTAGACAAGTAAAAAGTAGGCTTGTATTTCTCAGTCTATAGCTAAAGAAGAGTATGTTACTACTGCTACTAACTATTCAAACATTGCATATATCAAGCAAGTGTTGGAAAGAATGAATGAGGTAATCACTGACCCGGTGATTATATATTGTGACAACACCAGTGCTATTAATATTTCAAAGAATCCTGTGATGCACTCTAAGACAAATCATATATCTATTAAGTATCATTACTTAAGAGAAAAAGTGCAAGAGAAGCAAGTGAAGTTATAATTTGTCACATCTAAAGAACAACTTGCAGATATTTTTACAAAGCCTCTACCGAAGGACACATTTGAATACTTGAGGACTAGACTTAGGGTCCGTCCCCTGTCTATCGATCACTAAGGTAATCTAGTTGTTGCATCAGCCTACTTTTATCAAGAAGATCATTCATGTTGATGCAGCATAGTTTACACTTTGAATCATGTTCAAGGTTGTGATTAAGTTTGAAGAACTTGAACCGATTGGGATATCAGTATTCAAAGATATAGAGGATGACATAATTGTTTGTTTATGTGTTTCTTTGGCATTGCTATCAAAGGGAGAGATAAACAATATGAAAAGGAACAAGGAAAAAGCTATGAAAAGGAACAAGCACCAATGATAATTATCTAAGGGAGAGACAATCTGAATGAGATAGAGTATTGAAGTTTAGTTACAGAGAACAGAAGTAGGAATAGGAGAACTAAAAAGAACACAACTACAGAATGGTAAAGTTGTATTATCTAATGCTCTTTAGTAACATAGTGATTAAACATATTAAGTCTATTTGACTTACATCAGTTTTTTCACAAAGTTGTAGAATATATGTTTGGTATGTGTATGGTACATTTCATATTACTTGAGTTGCCATCAATGCCAAAGGGAGAGATTGTTGAACTATAGTTGATTTGGAATCTAATTGAAGAATCTGTGATTACAAGATTACTGAGGAGTTTCTGATTAGATATGTAATATGATTAAATCAGTATTATGTTGTCATTGATGTCAACTAGTTTGACAACACTTATCTTGTAAGTTACTATACCGAGACATCTGAAGAAAGGTGAAAGAGATGAAGAATAGAGAAATCTACATGAGAAAGATGTACATGATAGATGAGGATAAGGAACACATTGAGTAACTTGTTGATGAGTCTATGACTTCTTGATATTGACTTTATTATGTTGCATTCATCTATGATAAAGTATAGAGCTGAAAGATACAAAGCAGTGTTGTCGGTAAATGAAGCAATTCTAGTATACACCGACGGAGTGTAGTAGATACCAATCGTAGTATTAACTGAGAAGTGTTCACCAATGCATTTCTTTGTTAACCGAGTGAAATAGAATGAATTAAATGATTATTTTAGCTGATAAGATTGATGAGCTAGCAAGACTATAACATCGAGGTAACGGATAATGTTTGTTACACAGATCGACGGCTAACAAAATTAAAGGAAGATCTAACGAAGTAGATTGAAATGTGTAATTGACACATCAGCCGAGAAAGTTTGAAGTGGAAAAATCTATGAATGTGGTTAAGCGGAAAAAATTGATGGTGGAGAAGAAAATGATTTATCTGTCTATATAAGAGAACATAATTTCTTTATGAAAGAATGCCGGAAGAAGTAGAAGCTGCAAGAATATCATGTGAACAAGGTTTTCATGCATTCTGATCATACTGGTTAGTAAGAACTGAGTTGCAGAACAATTACCGAGCTACCGAGAGCAATTACCAACAGATAGTAAGTTGATATAGTATTGAATCTGAAGTGAAATATTGATTAGAAGGATTTGTTAGGACTAAATATTGATCTATAATCTACAATTGAAGTTGTATTAAGGCAGGTCATTTACTATTACATATTTAACCATTGTATACAGTCAAAATCTCTTAACCGAGTGGACTCTGAAAGTCTTATGATGTATCATTCATAGAATGAACATTGTTATCCTGTCAACCCCATAGTGAATGCTGGTTGGATGATAAATTCTACTCTAAAATCCTCTAACAAGGTCACACCTAACAGTGTGTTTGTAAACCTTTAATAGGGTTGGGTCTTAACCGACCTCACTTCAGAAGAGTGAACAATTTTGGGTTGCCGATCCCAGGTGGTTTTTCCCTTTACAGGGTTTCCACGTTAAATCTCTTGTGTTATGTGTTGATTGTGATATTTTTTTGTTATCATACTTTGCATGTTACATGTTAGATTTGATCAGTAACTATTATAGTATTTTACTGGTAATCGGTAAAAGCACAGACAGTGAAAGTATTTATTGTTTACTGATGAGTAAAAATTGAAGAAATAGTTCTGAATTATACATTTTGTTTTGGGACACTGGATAACTGATTCACCCCCCTCTCAGTTATTCTAACACTAAGATCAACTCCCTTTGCATAGGTTCTATATTCCTTAGGGAGCATTTGGCCCTATAATTTTCCTTGCACATTTGGGACATTTGATACAAGGGTGAAATATTTATTTTTCTCATTATATAGGGAGTTAAAATTGTCTATAGAAGGTTTATTATCCTTCCTATTTTTATTTTCTAATCTCTAGACATTCTAACTTGTTTGGTGTCACTAAAATGACTATCAGTGATGGAAGGGGCTACATATTTCTAACCAAAAAAAAGGATAGATGGGGATAGAACTAAGGGAATAGATACAAGGTTGAATAAACTAGCATTCCAAGGGTTGTGAATATAGGTGAGCTCAAGTTAGGTGGGGAAAATGTGGGAATGGTTTTAATACTTGAAGGAATCCCACTAGTGAATTTCATAGAGACAAGACCATGAGGTGGTGGTGTGGATACTATTTGGCTAGAAGAAACTCCAAGAAATGCACTAGAAGAAACTAGAGAATAATAAGTGAGGAGGGAAGGAGAGAAAATTACCTGAGGAATAGTCGATTGAGTGATGAATTATGGTTCTCTTATTTGCAATGAATCCTCCTCTTCTTCTTCTAGTTCTAGTTCATTGATTTGATGGGTCTTTATCCTCTTTTGTTTAGAGGGGTACTAAATTTTATGTATTTTTTCTTCATAAGCAAGGTGACCTTGTCTAGTTTCTTTCCTATATACCCTGAAGGTGACAATATTTTCTTCTATCTAGTTATCATTTTTCACACATTCTTTAAATTTTTGGACATACAGGTTGCAGGTTATGCCATGCCAATACCTTATAAAAATTCAACAATGGAGCCCCAAAACCAACATGCTCAGAAGATAAGTTTACAAAAATATTTGGTGATGGTTGAGGAGGAATTCTCCTTATTTCCCAAGAGGGTCTAAATTAATAGAGGAAAACATTAAATATGTTAGCTGAGTAGCCATCAATGTCAAAATACAAAAAATCACATAGTATGAATAGGCCAATTTGGGAAATTTTTGAACATAATAATTATTCTACTTTTCATTTGTTCAAAGATACACCACCATATAAGAGTGACACCTTATGAATCATAGACTTATTTTTACTAGCACCCATTCTTTCATCCACTTTAGAAATCTATCTAAAAACCTCAAGGGCCAGAACCTTATCTAGGACTATATCAAGAAGTAAGAATGGATCCTTGGTAAAATTGTGACCCCTAATTATAGTAAAATCAACCCCATATAACCAATCAATTGGTGGTTCACACATTTCCAACCAAGAGGTTTGGAATCTTGGAAGACTACCTTCATCTATTTTATCTAGAAGGGTATGTATAGGAGGCCTTAAGAAATGTTCTATGAAGGTGCCATAATCATAAGGCCTATTTAAAACATGAGTCCAAATAGATACGATTTTCTTTCATTGGGCTAAATACCATATGTCTAATGGCATGAATCTTTGGAAGAAATCATCATTTTGGTATAAGAGCATATGGACCAGAAAATATGGGCACATGAATATCGAAGTGATTTGATAATCTTATAGCTCTTGAGTTATTCCTTCTACTATAAATTCTACAAAATAATATCAAACAATATGATTTGAGTATGACATCAATTAGTAGGAAATTATTGTATCCCCATGCAAGCCATAAATAAAAGCTATCATAGAGAAGATGTCCTTTGAATCATTTTTAAAATCTCCATGCACTAATGGAAAACTAGGTAGAACTACTTCATTATTTTACATTTCTTTATTGAGGAAATCAAGGGGTTCACTTGCATGTTCCCAATCATATTCTAATCTCATTTTGTCAAATGCCATTGTATTATCTAGGTCATGTGGAATACAGAGCATGTTCCTCACTTGGCTTGGGATAATGATAACCTTCAACTATCCATGGTGAATAAAACCCTCCTCTACGTCAAAATGGTCAATCATGGCTTCAATTAACTCAAGGTGTGGGTGAACATATGACACTGTATATTGGGCCAAACCACTTTGCAAATTTTTGACCACACATTGGCATACTTTTTGTTGTTCCTTCTTTGTAAGGTTCCTTCTCTTAGGCCTTTAGAGTTCAATTCTCATTTGTGGATCTTGAATATTGTCTAAAAAATCCTTCACAAAGACAAGGTCCTTTGTTGTTCCAAAATTCATGACTCTTGATTTCTTAGGATCATCCCTAGGGGGCCTGAAAGCTTTGAAAAATGATGCATCTGCAAATATATCCACTATTATTACAAAATAAAAAAAGGACATAATTTGTTCTACTTGAGGAAGCTCCCTCAAAATCTATATTTCATGACTTTGATTATTGTTCTACAACTTAACTGTGGAACTCTTGATTCTTAGAATTTTTCTCTCACAACTTCTTTTGACTCTGATTTAACTTTAGGTGCACAAAAATAAATACAGGGCATTTAGGGTGGTAAGTTCTCATTCAAGCACATTAATTTCCTTGGTTATCATGGAATTCTAAATATGAGGGGGTAGTACAAAGTACCCAAATTTGTTGCCATTTCCTAGAAACAGGGCATTGACAATCAATGAGGGATTGACATGACAACCTAGAGAATGATCATTTAAAAATGTGCGGGACTACATGTATTTCTATGCATAGGAAAAAACATGGGTTTGGATCACAAGAAGACCAAGACCAATAGAAAAGTAAATGTACCTAGTAGTACTCGTTAAACACAAAGCATGACTAACCTACTATATACATGAGGGAAGGAGAATCCATTAATGGAAATATTTAAGGTGGATCTTGTTTATTGAGATCTTGAAGGGATTACCTTCTATTTCATTCAGCTTAAAATCATTTCTTTCTTTACAATAGGAAATGCAAAAAGGGCCTTCCCATAGAGTATCAAACTTTGCATGATGATTTGGCTTAGTCACACTTTCATTGTACTTCAAGACCAAATTATTTTATTTGAATATGGGGTCTAAGGATCTCTTGTCAAACCATCTCTTTAATACTCTTTGATGAGGTTTTAGGGTTTCAGATGCCCTTTTAAGGGCCTCTTATAGATTCAACAAGATCCACCAACCTAGCATTCATGTCTCCATCTTCCTCAACTTCAATTGACTTAAGAAGTTACAAAGCTAGGATTTCCATTGATATGGGAAGAACAACATCATTGACATAGACTAGATCATAGGGAGAGGCCCCAAGAACTTACTTTGGAGTAATATAGTCCACCCATAATTCTATTTGTGGATGTTTGTGCCATCCTTGTTGGTGTTCAAAGCCTATTCTCTTGATGATTGTCACCAAATATTTATTTGTTGATTCAACTAGACCATTTCCTTGAGGGTAATAGTTAGAATATTTGTTGATAAAAATACCATATTTTACTACAAATTTGGACATATTTTCCCCAAAAAAATATTTAACATTATTACAGATGATTCCTTTAGGAGGTCCAAACCTCAAAATTAGTTCCTCCATGAAACTCACAATTTCACTTTCTATGGCATTCTTTACTAACCCTGCTTCTACCCATCTGGTAAAATAATTTGTCATAGTTAAAATCCATTTATGTACTACATTAGAAGGGGAGTTAATCATCTCTATGAAATGTAACCCCCATTGAGAAAAGGGTTCATCAACTACTATAGGGCTCAATGGTATTGTTGATTTTTTCATGTCCTTCCAAAGAACTAACATTGCATGCACTTTTTGACTAACTAAAAATAATTTGAAAACACAGATGGCCAAAAAAACCAACCCACATGATCTTGAGTGCATTAGTTTTGGTTGAGAAATGTCTAGTAGATGGACCATTGTGCATTTCCTCCAAGATCTTCTGAATTTGATTTCATTAGCACATCTTGGTAAGACACCATTAAAATTTATTTTAAAAAGTACCCCTCAATCAATAGGTATCCAACTCCTTGTAATTTTTAGTATCTTCATTTGGACACAGGAAGGCGAGATGGGTACTTTCTTGTCTACAAAAAAATTATCCGATTTGTGACCTAGTCTTTGACTTCAACCACCTAATTGATGAGGATTAGCTCTTTTGTTCCTTCAAATTCCTTGAAAATTTATTCATAGATCCCCTTTCCTCACATTACCTTGGTAGGTCTGACTTCTATATCATATTCCATGATTTTAGTAATCTAATTGGCTCTTTTCTCAGTGATTTCTCCTTTGATGATATATTCCCACACACTTGGATGAACAACACATACCATAATCTTACTTCCTACTACCATGTATATGAATTTATTAAACCCTTTCACCAAGGTGAGTACCTACTTTTCAACAAAGTTATACTTGGTTTTATAATTCTTGAGGGTTCTTGAGTAGAAAGCAACAAGATGCCCCTCCTTCTAATCTATTCCCTTTTGGGTTATCACAACAACATTGTATTCACTTCCATAAACAAAAAATATTAAATCCTTTGAAAAATTAGGATTTGATATTATGAGCTATAACTTCTTTAATCTTTTCAAAAGAAACCTTTCCATCCACTTTCCATTATAAGATCTATTCCTTCTCAAGAATCAAAGTGATTAGTATTACCATACAAGAAAAATCCAGAACCAATATGTTGACAAAATTAATATTTCTAAGAAAGATTGAACTCCCTTCTTGTTCATAGATAATGAAATCTCTAAGATGGCCTTCACCCATTCTAGGTCTATAGAAATCTCATCTTTAAAAACTAAATGTCCCAGGAGTTTTCCTCGAGGAACCCCAAACACATACTTCTTTGGATTAAGTGATATTCCATACTCTTGGAACCTCTGAATTTTTTTATAGGTGGTCTAGGTGGTCTTCCTTCTTTCTTAAGAATATAGTTAGGTAATCTAGGTAAACAAAACTGATTAGATTTACCATCTCTTTGAAAGTGGTTTCCATTGTCTTCTAAAAACTAGCCCATGCATTAGACAAACTGAATGATATTTTGGTGTAGGAAAATGTTCCCCACTTAGTGGTGAACATTGTTTTATATTGGCCAGATTCATCTACCCAAACCTAATTATACCATGAGAAACCATCCAATAAATAAAATATCTTTGATCCAATGACTGTTTGCAAAATATTATCCATTGATGGTAGAGGATGGTGGTCCTTTAAAGAAGATTTATTTAGATAAAAAAAAGTCCATGTGAAGGAAGATATGACCATTCGTCTTCTAGACCGGCACTGGGTTTGACACCCAAGTGTTATGTTTAATTGGATAAATTATTTTTGAATCAATCAACTTTAATTCTTGCCCCACTAGAGATTCAATCTTTGGATTGATCGAGGTCTCTGTTTCTATCTAATAGGTTTGGCTCCATCTATTAGATTGATGGTATGCTTGATGATGTCTCATTTGTAACTTGTCAAATCATCATAAGTCCAAGATATGACTTCCTAGTACTTTTCACATATGGACTTAATCATTTTTCTATTAGCAACAAATATATTTTTGTCCACTTAATTCTTTACCATCACCAACTTCTAGATATTTATAATCCCTTTGATCAGTGAAAAACTTACATTTGTTCTTTCTAGCATCATCAAAATCAAAAATATTTTCCAAGGTTATTAAACCTTGCAGTAACTTGTTTCCTTTTAACTAGATTATTTGATCTTCATATGCTTCTTCTATCTTTGGATGTATCTATTCGACGAACTCCCCCACTTGTTGGATAAAAAATGAAATTGCCCATCGTTGTCAAATACCTACTAGTTCTTATTATTGTGAGGTATGGATGGTTTGGAAATTACTCGTACAAATGATTATTCATAAGAAATTCTACCATAGATTGAAATTTGCATCCAATTATAGCTAGTTGGTCAACTTATGGATTGTCTCTTATTGGGATCACCTTAATATTGAAAGCATTAAAATTTTCAATCAAGTCCCATATCCTATGGAAATAAGATCTCTCATGAGGGTATTTTTAGCTGCTGAAGTAGTATGGAATTGTTTCACCACAAACTTAGAGTTTCCAATAACTCAAAGTTTTTTAATTCCATAAAAAAAATTACCCAAATTCTGATTCTCAGTGACTAATATTCTATTTTGCATTCTTTTTCATCTGTAACTTTCAGAATAGGGTGATCCTCATCAAAGATAATATAAGTTCCAAGGCCAGTAGCATAATACTTCCTAAAAGGATCATTTTGAATGAAATGATTGAGAAGGACCTCTTCTTTTGTAGTTATATCATTGGTCACCTCTTCATCTTCCAACATCTCAATGCAATGCATATCCTCTTTGGAGATGGAGGTATGGGTGGGTTCAAACTTGAGCAAAATTTCATCCACTACATGAGTATTGTACATGGGTTCTATCACTACCGACATAGAAAAATGATTCGTAGTAGAGGAAAAAGAAATGATTGAGGTAATTACTGCCGAAAAGGATGATGCAAATGTGTTATAAAAAATTGAGGGGAAATAGGGCACATATGGCACAACTAAGGATGGTGTCGTAGCTATGCCAAGCGACAAAGTAGTGGAAATAGAAAGGGGAATATAAGTAGCTGGAGATATCAAAGATTGAGTTGAGAGAAGAGAAGGATAAAAATTGACCTGAACCACTATGATAGTTAGCATTATGGAGGCAAGATCTATTATTTGTGCACTCCCAGGACCACTGGCTATGTTTTGTCTCTTTCATAGAGGGGTTTTCCAGGTAGTGGAATAATTATCAACTCTTTTTTCTACCCAAGACTGTGAAAGGTTTCTTGGTAACCTCTTGAGAAGCTAACACTATCACGAGTGGAGGAACCTGTGCTTGTTGAATTGTTTTGCTTCTATCCCTCTACGGGTCCATCGGTCTAACCTCAACAAAGGTTACTTCAGCATCATCTGTTCCTCTTGCAGGGAGTTCATAACTTGATTCTATTGGATCTTCACCATTGTATTTTTTCCATATTTCTTCAAACTTATCATTAGTATGACAATTCCCTATATTTATACGTAGTTTCACAATCTCCTTCCTATAGATCCAAAAACCCAATCTCTTTTCTTTTGGCCACACATCATCCTCCATTTTCCTTAGAAGAGTGGCTATAATTTTCTTTGAAGGATCCACAAAGCCAATAGGTTTATAAAAAATATGCTACAGAGAACACTCATCTTGAGGCATTTGGGATATGTCAATGTAAAAACTTGGATCCTCCATTGATGGGTTCATGCACTTATCCTAGTACTCCTGAGGCATGTGCTTAACATAATTTTTCTCTTTGAAAGGAAGTCACCAGGTTCAAAACTCTAGTTATCATTGATTAATAGGAGACCCATATGGAGTAGCTTTGACGTAAGCACACCTTTTGTGTCTAGCCTTCTCTCCATAGTGAAGGGTCCCATTGATGGAGAGGGTAATACCTAGGTGGATGGACTGATGATGAAATTGAATGAATAACCTTTGAGAGGTTTAGACACCGGTAAAGTACCCCTAAGGCTAGAATACATCAGATTAAACATAAGTGAACACACCTACTCCAAATGGATTATATGGATGTATTTGACCTATATTAGTTTGATTCAACAAGATTGTACAAGTTTTAAGGTTTAGAAGAAAACCCAACACCCCAAACTATCAAATTGCCAAACAGGCCTAATAACCCTTCCTTGTAGGTCAACAGTGACACAAAACACTAGTTTAATCCATATTATCTCAAAAAACTAGACAAAAAAATTACCTTTTTAGATACCCTTTTGGATGAGCATAAACATATGCAAAACTTAGACTATGTTATTTTGGACAAAATGCAAGGTCCTTTAGATTGTACCCTACAACCACACACCAAAAGAGGCCAATTAACAAAGGACCTATAATTTCTATTCACTCCCTAGCTTCAATACTTTATATAGTCTCCAAATATGTCTCCAAACCACCAAATATGCCACCAATTTGGGCCTTAGATGCTTCCAAGTACAAAATCCCCAACTTTCTTCCAAACAACCCTCAAAACTAGGGCCTCTCAATAAATTGCTTTCCACAACCTTCTAGGATCAACCAAGGGTGGATCCACTATAGATAGGGTGTTTCTAGACACCAAAAATTATTAAAAAAATATCTCCTTCAAGAAGATCTCTCACTGCTGCTCCCAACCAACAACTTCAATGACCCTTCAAACACTTCTTCTCAATGATCACCAACAAATACCTCTTTATTTGCACATAAACTTGTTAGATGTGTATTGTAAACATTAAGGATCAATAAATACATGAGAATAAGTTTTGTATCATTCATGGAATGATGATCCATCCATTAGTTTAACTCAAAATCATAAGGAAAACACTGATTCCTTGGAATAGTCAGCCCTGTATAATGAATCAGTCCCTTAAATGGACTTTAAAACATATGAAATGGATTGAAAATAATGTAAATGAGTTCCTCAATGTAGTTAGAACATTCAATAAATAATTTGAATCAAGAAAATAATGCTAGATCAACATTTACTTGCAGTAAATCTGAGTTTTTTTTATTAATCTATGGACACAGTTCGTACACCAGTGAATTCCTCATACAATTCTTGTTGTACAATGCATAAAACATGACTTTAATAAATTCCTTATAAATCCCTTCAACTTACCCAATCGGTTAAACTTCCTATATAACTATTAAACTCTCAAAAACCAAAGTCCCTCCTAAATACTAGTGACCGTTGGGATTCAAATATTTGAATTGACCAACTCACAAATTATTGCAAAAAACATTAAAATTACTTCTCAAATTTGTCAAGAAGATCCTCTAGAATATTTCTAACACTTCTAAACTCACCCTAGACTCCTAAGGATCTCATTACATCAAATTTATCATTTTTGCTCAATTCTACCAAAGCTAGGATCCTAAGGTCCTTAACAGGCCCTTTAGGATCTTTTACAAATTTATTGTATTTAATCTTCCCAAAGCCTTCAAAGGCCATTATTTCCTTTAGTAATTTCCAATTCACTTCCTCAATCTTCATCATGTCTTCTTTGTCTTCATGAGGTATCTTTTTATGCATTGGTTCTCTTGCATCACATGACATGGTCTTCTTATTAGGCATAATTATGGTGTCATGCTTCCCTACACCTTTGCACTGTGTAATACCCCTCCCATAGTTTAATTTTTGGTTTAATTGGCTAGATTCTTTTAGGCCACTTTTCATGTGTTTATAAATCGTTAGAAGGTTTAATGTTATGTATATTGTATTTATGATTTTACTGACCCCATACTTGCATGTGTATGGTTGGCGTGTGTGTTTTATATTTATGTTTGATATGCCTGATATGGTTGAGGGACAAATTTCATATTACTTTCTTGTGAGATCCACATGATTGGTTGATCCTCGCTATTGTCTATTATATATTTATACATGTATGTACGTGCTCATCTTTTATGCAAGATTTTAGGTACTGGGAATCGACTTCCCTGAATTGCTAGGATGAGCATACCCTATCACAATATCTCAATGGAGAGAGAGGTGAGATAACGTATAGGTCCAATCCCAACCCAACCCATTTATTATCCTAGAATAATGGACAAGTATCTATTTTTCTACCTATCTGAATTCGTTAAGGTGACGTAAATACATGAGCCCTTGCCTTGAGTTTGTTTGTTATTTGAGTTAGCTGATTTTTGTGTGTTGTAAGTCATGTGAGTTTGTTGTGTGGTTTATTTGGTTAAAATAATTAAATTAAGATAATTATGAAATTATGGATGGAGGTAGAGGCATAAGTGATTTGCAAGATCACCGAGGGTTTTAGCACCTTGCTTATAGCAGTTAGGATTTCTTGTAGATATTTAGTACAACTCTAGTTGTATAATCTGTTAAGAATATAGATAAGAGGAATCAATACTTCCAGTCATGTCCTTATGCCTCAAAGAATATATTGATTCAAGATAATTAGCAGGGCTTGACAGGTGATAGACCTCTTCACTAGATTTTTGTAGGTAAAGCAATAGTACAACCAACTAAACCCTTCTTTGTCAACCCTAGATTTAATATTTCATACAAGAAGCACCAACACTGAGGGTGCCCACAAAGGAAATATTATCAGTCAGGGCACTCACAAAATATTCAGGCCCATAAAACACCTAGCTTAGTTCCGATAGGAAAAACGTCTCAAAACATGCAAAAATGTTTCCCACCACTTCCCCCAAAATTTGTTCACCATGTGCATTTTCAGGGAATCCGTTCCTCGAAAGTGGGGGAATCTTCCAAATCCTGGGAACATATAGATCCAGTACCACAAGTAGAGCCATGAAATGTACATATTCTTATTCCTTCATACATTTAGAATTAGGGAAAAAAAATTTCAAATCGGGTTTTGGGCGAAAAAATTTCAACCGACCTCATATCAATGCTCTCAAGGCCAAGACTCAAAAGCAACATCAACTGCAAGGAAAAGTGAGTAATATTCACCGTGGGAGGTGACTTTTTCATGGAAAGAAACTAATTTTTGAGATTTATTATGGCACACCCCCTGGTTCTCCTATCCATGCTAAAGAGGTGAATGAGATACTAAACCAAATGATTCAACTGGAGAAATTAATGGTCCAAGATTGCAGGAGCCAAGAGCCCCCTTCATTTCAGAAATGCCTACTTTTGCATGGATAAAAAAGAAGCATCCTACTATAGATTAGGTGCATATTTTTTCTAGGAAATCAAAGATGTCATCTATTACTCTGTCAGAGCATCTACTTCAATCACATATCACTTTTCTTCAGCAACAAGCTATTATCGCTTTGTTTGACTCCAAGGAAGCTAGAGAATCTATACACAAATTTAAAGGATGGTTTTGTAATGGCTCTAGACTTTTCACTATGCCATGGTCTCCTAATTTTAAACCACACCCTAAACAATGTCATTTATTTTGGCACTGGATGGCCTTCCCTTCCCTGCCACTAGAATACATAAACTTGGATATTATAAAAATCTTGGTGAATAAAGTGGGAATCTTCATTAGACATTATCTCCTTCCTTTTGAATACCCATCTCGTGAGGTTTGGGTTTGTCTTCTTATTGACTCCTCTAAATCGCCCCCAAAATCAATCAACAATAAATCTAAATGGGGAGACTAGACGCAGAAAATTGTGTTATAGGATGAATTAGTAATTTAGAGATACCAAAACCAACTTGGGAACTTCAACATGCAATGTCATGATTAATCAACCACACATCCAGGTGTGTAAAAATAATGTTTCAGACCCTAGCAGATTCTCAACAAAATACTAGGATACAAGAGTTAAAATTGACATTCCTGCTCCCCTGCCACATAAATGTTGGCTTTCATCGATAGTCAGCTTCTTTGACTTGCCTTCATATTTTGGTGTCATCTACGGTTGTTACTACAAAGTGATCTATTTTATGTCTATTCTCAAGTTTTCCCTTTGCATCTTTTATTCAAAATTTCCTCCTTGGATGATCAAGCACTCAATCACTCCTCTTCTCTTAGATTCCACTGAGTCTAGAGAGAAGATAGTTCATGATATTATCTTCTTTGATACTCCTATTAATATGGTGGATTTTAATACAACTTTCAAAGAAGTACAACCCTCAGATCTGGACATACAAAACTTGGAAAATGACATATTAACTGTTATACACTAAGTTTGCACCCTTGGTTCAAGCTCTCTTGGTCTTGATAACCTAGTATAACTTTGGGATCATCTCCAGGTTGTGGGACCTTTGCTAACTAAGATGAAACCTCTAGGTTCTAGGCTGGTTCCTCTTGGATAATCACTAATTTGCTTCTTGACAGGAAAGTAAATTTTTGAATGGAAAGGGATAGAAGGAATGCTGAAGGGAAATAACTGAAAGAAAATTACCTACTAGGTGATACACTGAAAAGACATGAACATAATATATTGACCAAATTAGCATGAAGGCTCTCAGATCTAATAGAACAAAATCTTCCTAAATAGGCTTGCATAAGTGTTTCATAAAGAGGTCTGAAAAAAAGACTCAGACTGGGACCTGCAAGCAAGTATTCTTTTTAGCAAAAGGGCACAGGAATGAGACATAGTGACAGGGGGTTGAGTTATACCGACAAGATCATTCAAATCAAATCATACACAATAGCACACAAATAAGCTGAAAGAAAGAAGGGCCCTAGAACTCCAAGATTTCTCTAACAAAGCCAATATATTATACTCATTAAGAGAAATATAGACAAGGAAAAGACTTGAGGGTAGAGAAGATGCCTCAAAAAGCCTCTATTGAATCTGATAAATCAATGAAAGATTACAAACTGTAAAAGCTAGAGGGTAGAAAAAATGCCATGGATAGCTCCTAAGAAAGAAGAACTCTCTTTTTTACAACCATAAAACTCTAAGCTCTAAGAGCTCTAAAAACTAATATATACATCTCCCCAACACGCAAGCAGGAGTCAAAAAATATGATTAGTGTTACATAGATTTTCATACAATAATGGAAACCCTAAATCTATCATATCTAATCATAAATGCATCCTTAAAATATCTTGGCCAATCAGATATATGTTTGCATGTCTTTCCCATCACCATAACTGTCTACAGATGAGCCGCCTTGATCCATCTACCTCACTGCAAGTTGAAAACCTTATGCCACCGCCATGACTTTGTCTCTGTAAGTCGGGTTCATCATGAATGTTCAAATATGATCTTCACAGATATTTTGAATTTAAAAGTATAAACGGTCACAGGTGGTGCTAACCCTTCAATTCTTCTTCGGTGCAAAACCACAGACATGGTACCTCAGGAAACAAAAATCAACACGCGATGGCCACCCAGATCTTCTTCATCATTTTTCTACCTGCAACTCTTCTAAAAAAATCAACTCTAAGCTACCTACAATATCCCATTCGACCAACAGCAACAAACCAGCAAGAAACCCTGTAGAAATATATTTAAATTTGAAACAACGGCTAGTAGGTTTTAGTTTAAAACATGGTCATCAATATCATTCTTTACCAGAAAATTGAACGACCCAGATCATTCTCCAAAATAGTTACAAGGCCTCGTGAAAAGTCATTGGCTACATCATCAGTTGGAAACCAATGAGAAATGAACACCTTAGCATGACCGGCACCTCAGACCCATGACTTTACTTAACTTTTCATTGGATGGTTGTCACATAGCCATGAATACCAGGGGAAGAGGCATAGGACCATAAAAATTCTCAACGTTCTCAACAGGGCTTAAAAAAAAATGAAGATTTCTAGATAGATCCCAGCCTGTTGGCCAAAATTGTATGGAACAGGAAATTCGGGTAACATTTTGGTGATTTCTGCTGGATGTCAGCCTGCTAGACATTAGATCAGTGGCCTTAAAACAATTCATTGGGCATAGGAGTCATCTCAAGAACACAAGGACCTTCTTGATAGAGAGATAGACTTAAAACTAGGAGGGACAAAATGTGCACAAGCACTTCTTGAAAAGCAAGAAAACCAATCTAGAAAAACTGGAAGAAAGAAGGAAAAACTACCCTACCCTAAACTAACTAGTGCAACAATCAGTTAAACAAAACTATTCACTGGATAGTTAAAATAGCTACCCTTCCTCCTTAGGATACAATACTTTACATGCATAAGGATAGCTAATAAGGAATTGAGTACACACAGTTGTGTGAAGAACTGATGCACCACCTCCTGAAAGACATAAACAAATTGACTCACCTCCACCAATAGATTCTTCTTTCCATTGTCCAAGGGTAGATAAGTTAGTTGAACTTGTCATTGCTGAACTGCAAGTTCACCTTCACCTTCAGTTTCATTTGAACATTCATGTTTGGACACAAACATGACTGGTCTTTCGTGGCTGGCCTCCATTCTTGCTAAGTACCTTAAAGGG
Source organism: Chamaecyparis obtusa (assembly GCA_027943335.1). Taxonomy (NCBI): domain Eukaryota; kingdom Viridiplantae; phylum Streptophyta; class Pinopsida; order Cupressales; family Cupressaceae; genus Chamaecyparis; species Chamaecyparis obtusa. The sequence goes on along the minus strand of BSBK01003708.1, from coordinate 580,318 downwards.
AAACCCTTGGAAGGAATGAACTTGGGGCTCTTTTTGCTATTGTTAGACTTTTTAACTACCAATTCATGCAGATGAGCTTCCTCTTCCACGTCATTTTGCTTGTCAACATTCTTAGCAGCATGCTTCTTCTCAAGAAAACATTCCTTTCTTTGTCCTTCAACTACTAAGATAAGTGACATATTAGAAGTATTGTCCTCTTTGAAAAAACAAGGTAGCTCCTTCATTAAGGACATGGCATCCCTTGTACCAATCATCTGTTGATGATGCATCTGTTGTTTTGACTGACCTATGGTCTCTTCTTCATCATCAACAAAGAGGGGTAGCTCATCAAACAATTCAACGAAGACCCCAGGTCGAGCATCAATCTCCATTTTTTAATTTTTTTTTTATCACAATCATCACTTAGCACTGATACCTTAGATTTCCTCTCCTCTTCACATAAAAGCTCATTTACCATAGGTCCTTGCTCTGATACTTGACTAGTATCTTTGAAAAGACTTGGCATCTGATAGGAACGAGGTGGAGTCCATTGAAGTTGCCATGGCATTTTATCATCTAGAGAGACCAGAGGGGTCTCTTGGGATAAACAAAATTCTTGGAAGAACCACCCTTGCAGAGTGATGGACTGAAATTCTTCAAGTATAGGCTCCTGGAAAAAAGATTTTGCCTTAAAACTTGGGACACTAAAATCAGAAGATTTAGATGCAGACATAGAAGGCATACCTTTTTTAAAATTTGGAAATTTTAAGACCTTGTCCTTCAACTGCTGCTCCTTTGTAACCAATCCTCTTTGATGATCCTCTCCAATGTCTTGCTGCATCCCAATCTCAGGGAGATATGCTTGAGAGGCCACTGTCTCTTGTTGTAGCACTCATGAATTCTTTTCAATAGGAAGCTCATAGTTCATGAGAAAAAGTGGAAAATCCGGAGCCTCCTTCCCCAAAAATGGGTTTAAGTAATTGCTAGCTGCTTGGATGCTCTATGTTGGGAATGTCTTCTTGAATCGATTATAGGGATGGAAAGGCCTCTTTACCAAATTTTTTCTTTTACTTTGATGCTTTTCTTGATACTGTGGTCTACTTTGCTGATAGGATTGTCCCTAAGTTTGGTACTGTTGGTTAGGACTTTGACCCTGATTTTGATAAGGTAGTGCAACTTCCTGGTTCTTCCCTTTTTTAGCGATCAACTCCTTGGTTAGAGTCTTTAGTAGGCTTATCATTTCTTGGGTTGTCGCTTGCTAATCATTTCTCATCTCTTGTTGACTATTTTCCAATTTGAGTAGCTCTTGAGAAGGGTCTCCTTTGGATTCCTCGTAGCTAGAACTGGCTTGTGGTGCCGCTATAGTTGGTATAGGGGAACATGGAAGAATTTTTAGAGGCATACTTGGATGGATGTTGGGAAGAATAGGTATGGGTGGCCTTGGGGTTATTATACCAGCCTGAATTAGGAAATTTTCAGCCTTAATAGCTATATCAAAAGCCTGGGGTAATGAAGTACCTCCCAAGGACTGAATCATGACAGATATATCACTAGTTAGGCTTCTCAAAAAATAAAAGAAAGCACAATCTGTTGAAGGCCTTATATTAATTGGAATCCTATTCCATGTCTTGAGGAATCTGCCATTAAAATCTGTCATCTATTCTTGAGGATCTCTCTTTATAATTTGGAGTTGCTCTACTAGAGACAAAGAGTCTAAATCATCCTCAAAGTATTTGTTAAGGAGCTCCCCAAGTCTGTCCCATGAATTAATGGAGCCAATTGCTAGATTTCTAAACCATTCAAGAGCCTTACCTTTGAAAGAGACTGCTAACAATTTAGTGGCTACATCTTCTTGAGTTATATTGTGTATACTACAGATGGTAGCCACATCTCTTATGTGTTCAAAAGCTATTGTTTGGCCTTCTTATGTGAAAGGAGGTATACTTTTTAGTGCTTCCAAGGGCACATCGTGGTGTTGGGAAAATTTTAATGGACTACCCTGATTAAAGGGGGCAAATGCAAATTGTCTTGCCATAATAGGGATCTATTTTTCCCATTAGCTCTATCAAAAATTGGCTTTCTTGTTCTTAACACCAATGGAGTCACCAGATATACTTGAATATTAACCTCTCCAAGGTCTATATTATGCAATCAATATATCAGAGATAGAATAATCTTTAAAGATGAACTTCTTTCTAGTCCCACCGAGCGTGCCAAAAATGTTATACACTAAGTTTGCACCCTTGGTTTAAGCTCTCTTGGTCTTGATAACCTAGTATAACTTTGGGATCATCTCCAAGTTGTGGGACCTTTGCTAATTGAGATGAAACTCTAGGTTCTAGGTTGGTTCCTCTTGCATAATCACCTTAATTTGCCTCTTGACAAGAAAGTAAATTTTTGAAGGGAAAGGGATAGAAGGAATGATGAAGGGAAATAACTGAAAGAAAATTACCTACTAGGTGATACACCAAAAAGAAATGAACATAATATATTGACCAAATTAGCATGAAGGCTCTCAGATCTAATAGAACACAATCTTCCTAAACAGGCTTGCATAAGTGTTTCACAGAGAGGTCTGAACAAAAGACTCAGACTGTGACCTGCAAGCAAACGTTCTTTTTAGCAAAAGGGCATAGGAATGAGATAGAGTGACAAGGGGTTGAGTTATACCCACAAGATCATTCAAATCAAATCATACACAATAGCACACAAATAAGCTAAAAGAAAGAAGGGCCCTGAAACTCCAAGATTTCTCTAACAAAGCCAGTATATTATACTCATTAAGAGAAATACAAACAAGGAAAAGACTTGAGGGCAGAGAAGATGCCTCGGAAAGCCTTTATTGAATCTGATAAATCAATGAAAGTTTACAAACTATAAAAGCCAAAGGGCAGAACAAATGCCACAAATAGCTCCTAAGAAAGAAGAACTCTCTTTTTTAAAACCGTAAAACTCTAAGCTCTAAGAACTCTAAAAACTAATATATACATCTCCCCAACACGCAAGCAGGAGTCAAAAAATCTGATTGGGGTTACATAGATTTTCATACAATAATGGAAACCCTAAATTTGTCATATCTGATCATAAATGCATCCTTGAAATATCTTGGCCAATCAAATATATGTTTGCATGTCTTTCCCATCACCATAACTATCTGCAGACAAGCCGCCTTGATCCATCTACCTCGCTGGAAGTTGAAAACCTTATGCCACCACCATGACTTTGTCTCTGTAAGTCAAGTTCATCATGAATGTTCAAATCTAATCTTTGCAGATATTTTGAATTTAAAAGTATAAATGGTCACAGGTGGCGCTAACCCTTCAATGCTTCTTCGGTGCAAAACCACCGACATGGTACCTCAGGAAACAAAAATCCACACGCGACGGCCACCCAAATCTTCTTCATCATTTTTCTACCTGCAACTATTCTAAAAACATCAACTCTGAGCTACCTGCAATATCGCATTCGACCAACAGCAACAAACCAACAAGAAACCCTGTAGAAATATATTTAAATTCGAAATAATGGCTAGCAGGTTTCAGTTTAAAACATGGTTGTCGATACAATTCTTTACCAAAAAATTGAACGGCCTAGATCATTCTCCACAATAGTTACAAGGCCCCCTGAAAAGTCATCGGCTACATCATCAGTCAAAAACCAATGAGAAATGAACACCTCAGCATGACTGGCACCTCAGACCCACGACTTTCATGAAGACTATCTCTCGAGCATTTTTCCTTGGTGGTAATGTGAAAATCGTCGATCCTGATCAAAATTTAACTTGTCTGGATGACGAAAACCTTGGCCCCACTTACAACTTTCCACACCACAAGCCCACAACCGATCAAAAGCAGACACCTTGGTAATAACTGACAGTGGACCCACTGCACAACTAGCTTCCTTCATTTGGAAGATCAGACGGATGTCGTAATGCCAAGAAGCTTAACCCTCAAGCACCTTTTCCTTGTGGTATCATGACAATCATTGATCTCAAACAAACTTTAACCTGTCGAGTGACCTAACCGCCATAAGAAACATAACACTCACCGGATCACTGAAGGCTAAGGCATGAACCGTCAGGGTTGCGCGAACATGCGACTGAAGAAAATGCTGGGTCACTGAATGGAAAGGGAATATTCTATCCAATCGGGAGATAAAGAAATAAAGGGAGTCATGGGATCAGGAAATAGAAAAGAACATTCAGTTGAACTTTAGAGATTTCGTGACCAGCCAACCACGAAAAAGTGCACATGAGAGTATAGCGACTTAAGTGACCAAAAAAGGTAATGGTGAAATAGAACCGGTCATAGGGTTTTTACCTCCAACGGTCATTTTTTCAAATTTAATGGCTATCAGACCAGATATATAACAATTTGTAGAGACTAGAGGTAGAGGCCACATGACCATAAAAATTCTCAAGATTCTCAACAGGGCTTAAAAAATTTTTGAAGATTTCTGGATAGAGCCTAGCCTGTTGGCCAAAATTGTATGGAACAGGAAATTTGGGTAACATTAACCTCATTAGCCTCTACCATGATCAATGAAATTTCTCTAGAGGAAGGGGCCATCCTTGACTCAAAAAAATGTGTTGAGAATTTGCTAGCATATTTTCATATCACTTGTCAAGAGGAGAAACCAACTCAAAGTATAAAATCATAGGATGGAGGATTAGAAAATCACAATATTCAATAGATGCCCTCCTCTCCTTTTATAAAAAATACTGAGGTACATCTTTCAACTAAAATGCAAGGTAATGAATCCCCTTCTCAAGTTCTACATTATTCTCATTCTCAGGACACCATGAGTCTAGAAGTTCAAATGCAGGTTCAAAAGAGTGTACCAAACCTGGATTATACTTTTAATTTTTCTTAGACATTGTCAATCGAATAGACTCCTAGATTGGCAAATGAAGACAAGAAAAAATCAAGAACAAGGGGGAGGAAGCCAAAGAGTTTAAATATTAAAGAAGAAATAGTAGAAGGTATTCAATCCACATTGGATGGAACATTTTCTATCACCAAAAGAGTGACAAGGAGGATGAAGGGTTCTCCTTGTCAACAATGAAGATTGTATCATGGAATGTCAGAGGCATGAATGCCTCTAACAAAAGCAAAAGAATCAAGCAACATATTGATTCTATTAGTGTAGATATCTTCATATTGCAAGAGACCAAAATGTCAAATGAAGTTTTCAAAAAAATAGTTCAATAATGGCCTGCATGGAAATATTCTCATAAGAAATCTTTGGGAGCATCAGGGGGTCTTCTTACTTTGTGGAACTCAAATTCTATCCAAGGTCAGATCATAGATCAAGATTATACGTAAACACTTATGAAAATGGTGTGTTATGATTTTTCTTTCATACTACTGAATGCTTATGCGCCATCAACTAATTTAGATAAGAAAAAATTGTGGGCACATTTGAATAATATCATTCAACATGAAGAAGGTCAACACATTATTATTGGAGGTGATTTTGTTAGGAATAAGGTGTCTCAACCTTGGATAATTCCTATTCTTATTATTTGTTTTGTAAAATGTATTTCTTGCAAATAATGTTGATGTGTCAGCATCTTGAATTGTGTGTAAGGAGATCATGGCTAAAACGGTTATGACGGATTCCTATGACACGTAAGAGCTATGTCAGGAAGATTCAATGATAGGTGAAGACATGTGGCAATTGATAAATTTGAGTACTGTAAACTCTTCCCCAATCGTGGGGTTCGGGGCATCGCCCCAAAAAAAATTTTGGGGTTCCTATTTTCTCAGAGAATGGTAAAACCCTAATACAGTTATCTTTGGGAGTAGTCCTAAAATGTGAAGCGCATGATATAAGCTTTTTAGGGTTGTGAAGAGATATGATGCAAGTGTATTGTTGGAACATTTTATGCTGTCGTGATTTGTCTTCAAGGGTTTAGAAATCTTCTGAAAGAACTTGCATTGCAAGTGTATTGTAAGCTGTAATAGTTTTGATCAATACATTGTGCACGTTTTGGAGTGCTGGGGTTTTTACCGAAAGGTTTCCCCAGGGTATATCATTGTGTCATTCTCTATTTTTCTGTATGTATGGTATGTGGTTGCAATATCTTTGTTATAGTAGTTAACGAATCTGAAATTGTAAGGATTTAAAAGAATTTGCACAATAATCTCCTATAGAGATTAGCGTAGGAAGCTATTTTCGCACCTGAGTTTCCTTATAGATTTCAATGCCATTCTATCACATACAAATAAGAAAGGTGGTATATGTCTGCACCCTAGAATCATGCAAGACTTATCCAACTTTGTCTTTGATAATGATCTACTTGATGTCATTCCAAACAACGGTCTCTTCACATGGACAAATAGAAGAACATAATTCTTACAAATTGTTGAAAGATTAGATAGATTTTTTATCCCTTAGAGTAGGAAGCTTCTTCAAGTTTCTTTTACATCAAAAATCCTACCAATTTATGAATGAAATCATTTTCCAATAGTGACGAATGTTGATTGGACTCATATGCCTCAGCAAAGAACATTTGGATCATCTTTCAAATTTGAAAGCATGTGGTTCAGACATCTACATTTTTGGGCATTATTACAACAATGGTAGATTGCAATAGCCTTTTGCAAAGGCTCCAAGATGTATCAATTCTCTAATAAGCTCAAGTTTGTTAAGATGCAGATTAAGGATTGGAATTCTAAGGTTTTTAAAAAAAATTTGAACACAAATAAATTATTAGTAATTTTCTCACTGATATGAACCAACATATTATTCAGCATGGTCTTGATTTTGAATCATTTAGTAAATATAAAGCATTACAAATTAAATGGGAAGAACTTTGTTCTAGGGAAGAAGTGTACTAGAGACAAAAATATAGGGAGTTGTGGTTAAAGGAAGGCAAAAAGAATACCAAGTATTTTCATGCCCCATCCAAGCAAAGGAAAGAAAAAAATTTCATCTTTTCAATACATCATAGTATTATGGGGGACCTGATTGAAGATGCTCAAGGAATCCAACAAGAAGGTGAAATATTTTTTAGGAATCTTCTTTCTCCACCTACCTCAAATTATAATTTTGATATTTAGACAGAGAAAATCTTGAGCTCTATTCCAAGATTAGTGTCCAAGGATGATAATAAAGCTCTACTAGCCTTGTTTACTCTTGAAGAATTGTGGAAAGTGGTATTATCCTTCCCATCAGATAAGGCTCCAAGTCTTGATGGATTCACAACACTAGTTTTCCAACAATGCTGGGAGGTTATATGCTTGGATCTCCTAGTGATTGTGGAGGAGTCTAGACGTAATGGTTCAATGCTCAAATGTTTCAATACAAAAAATATCGCTATCATTCCAAAAATTAAGGTCCCAAACACATTTGTAGATTTAAGGCCTATATCCTTGTGCAACATGGTGTACAAAATAACAACTAAAGCTATATATTTAAGACTACAAAGTCTTGTGCCCACAATTATATCACAAGAACAAGGCAGATTTGTCCCAAGGAGGGAGAGAATAGAAGGGGCTCTGGTAGCCCATGAAGTTCTTTACCCTATCAATACAAACCAAAAATCTAGCTTTATTATCAAATTAGACATAATGAAGGATTATGATCTTGTGAATTGGGAATTCTTATTCAAAGTGATTCCCAAATTTGGGTTTCACAAGAAGTGGTGCAAATGAATTAAATATTGTGTCTTAGGAGCATGGTTTTTAGTGCTTATCAATGGTTAGGTAGTTGGCTTCTTTCCTTAAACCCAAGGTGTGAGACAAGGTGACCCCCTCTCCCTAATATTATTTATAATCATGGAAGATGCATTCAATAGAAGTATTAATTGTGATCATGAAAATTCCTTGTGGCAAGGTGCTCAAATTATAGGCACTTCATTATCGGTTACCTATTATTTTATTGCGGATGATACTTTACTATTTGGAAAATCCTCCATTAAAGTAGCCAAACATATAAAAGGATCCTTGGAACTATATACTAATGTCTTAGGGAAAAAATCAATCCAAACAAGTCTAAAATTTACATGTTCAACACTAATACAATTATATCAAATAAAATCATCAAAATCCTAGGATTCAAAGTTGAACATCTCCCTTCCACTTATCTAGGTATCCCTTTCTTTGTAGGGACTAATAAAGAATGATTCTGGTCTACTGTGGTGGATAGAATTAAGCACAAACTTCAGCCTGGAAAGGTAGATGGTTATCATTGTCAGGTAAAATCCCACTCATCAAAAAAGTTCTCTCAACCATCCCCAATTACTATATGTCAGTTCTTAAAGCCCCTTCATCAATTAAACAGTAGATTGAGAAGCTAATTACAAAATTATTGTGGAAGGGTAATGTTTTAAAAGCCAAGAAAATACCACTGATTTCTTTGGAGAATATGGCTTAGGAAAAGTCACATGGTGGAGTTGGACTAGATAACTTATCTCATAGAAATAAAGCTTTTGGAGGGAAGATGATTTGGCACATGTATACCAAGCCTACTGCAAAATGATGTCAAATCATGCAACATAAGTACTTAGATGCTTTTGATTATTCATGAATTCTCACTATGGTAGATCCACCTAAAGGCTCAGTAGTTTGGAATTTCATGCTTAAGTCAAGACCACTCGTCACTAAATATATTTCATGGGAAGTAAATAATGGCTTAAAAGTAAAATTTTGGACAGATTCATGGAATGGTCTTCCATCCTTATCTCATATAGAGCATTGTGAGGAAATCATGAACATCACAACTAACATTTGGGGCCCTAATCTTTTGGATTATGTTCTGGCTATAGAGATTTTTTCAGGGAAAGTTATATGGAAAGAAACATCTCTGCTACCCATTAATGATCAACAATCCTCTATCTTATTATCTATTTTTCAAGAGCGTCATGTATTTCTTTAAAAACAAGAAGATAAAAATATATGGGTACCATCCAAGGATGGAAAATTCACAACCAAGGAAGGGTACATAGCACTACAACATAATGAGAACAAAAATCTTAAAAGCAAAGCCTACTCCTTTTTCTAGAATCTCTCAGTTCTACCCAAGGCATGATGTTTTGCATGGTTATCTCTTCAAAATAAGATTCTAACTAGTGACAAGCTTTCAAAATTAATGATTAACGATCAGTTAATTAAATGTGTTCTTTGTGAGAAAGAGATGGAAATAGTTGATCATCTCCTTCTCAATTGTGATTTTGTGAATCATTGCTGGATGTTTTTCATCAACAAACTACACATTTCATTTCCCCTACCAAAAAATTATGGGACTTGTTTGAAACATGGCCATTGATTTGCATGAATTCTAGCTTCTCCTGCCTATAGAAATGTGTTCCTTCAATAGTAGTTTTGGATATTTGGTGGGAATGCAACAAGAGGATCTTCAGCAAAATAGTTACACCAATCAACATTGTAACAAACCAACTAGAAATCTTAATATCAGAAATTAAAAAATCCAATCTATCCGGTATTAAGTGCAATCATTTTTTTCGACTTGGGATGGGTGGATAGAAAAAGAATGGAGTCATATTCAAATTCCCATTGGAAAAGTTCCAAATTGAAGATAGATACATAGTGTTGACAGATCTAAGATTAAATAGAAACCTCCGCACAAGGATGTTGTCAAGATAAACTTTGATGGGGCTTCAAGAGGAAACCCAGGCCCCTCTGGAATTAGAGTTTGCATTAGAGATTGGCTTGGAAAGCTTATTGCAATGAAGGATTCACCAATTAGCCTAGGAATGAATAATATGGTAGAGGCACAAGGTCTTTTGGATGGTCTAGTCCTGGCTAAATAGGGTGGATTTCAGAAGATACATATTGAGGGAGATTCATTAGTAATAATTAATGCTTGCATCACAAATTCAATTCAGAACTAGTAGTTAGGCTACATTGTTAAACATGTATGGAAAATTTTATAATCCTTTGAAAGTAATAGTATTTATCACACTCTTCATGAAGGGAATAAAGTTATAGATTGGATATCAAATTATGGCTATGATGGTAATAAAATAAAGTCATTTATCCTGTATCAATTCTTGCAGGAAAACTCATAATTTAAAGATCTCATTATAGATGATGCGATCAACATTATTATCTAATCCTCACACATTTTTCCGCATAGTAAGTTGCTTTGGGAATTATCGCTTGTTAAGTATATGACATGCTTATGACACCACATCTTGTCACATTTTACTAAGTTTGATGTTCCACATATGACATCTTTTAATTAACATGATGTGTCTTTGCCGAGATGGGACTTCAGGGCTATGGTAATCACCTCCAAAAATTATTACTTCTTAAGCTTTAAAGATTTGTATTTATTCACATGCCTAAAACTACCTATTGATTTAATTGAAGTGCCAGCTCAAATCTTTGAAGCATGCTAAAAAATTACATATTCACAAGCTATGGCTATCAAGCGACACTTTCTTCTAAGCTCACAATCTCCATCTTAATACGCCAGTTAGCAAACATTGTTCTGGTCTAAATTCATGGTGTCAAATTCCTTCTTGTCTTGTAGAGATTTTTGACATTTACACTAGAAATATATGGCATGGAGTGACATGATTAAGCTTGAAGTTCAAGTAAATGAAGTTGCCATCTTAGCACACATTGAAAACTCTATTTTGGACTGCATATTTATACTAAACAACATTCGCATTCATAGAGTGGTGAAGGATTTTCTTGGGGATGAAATTACAACCCCTTGGGCCAAATGGTGCATATACCCATCTCAAGTAATGTTGAAATTTTTATCTAATGCCATGGAAATTTCACAAAGTACACAACTGCTAGACATTGTTTACAACAAGGTAGTAGATAAGGATTTTCTTCGACTAGATAAATTTGAGTAGATAGTTCTGCATTATAATCTATGACAAGGACATGGTCTTCTTGGAGGTTTGTTTCCTAGGCACTATATCTAGAGAAACCATACATATATTCTTGTTTATGACAACATAAAAAGTGCCTTGGATAGGCAAAACTACAGGCATATTAGAAATGCTCTTTAGACACACAATCACGACATTGATATTGCGATGGCCACCAGAATCCACTCTAGAGTGGCTTCCCTATTGAACATACTCAAGCTACATAATCCAACAGAAGTGGTTTCCTAGGTTCCCTCTAATAGAAATGTGTAGAATTCAGAACAAGTGCAAATACATAACTTGTCTTCGGCTCCAGTGCTAGACCTAAATATATGCCCGTAAACTAAGGCTCATTCATCTGGTTGGGGTGATGATACTACTAAATTCCATAGCGTGAATGATGGATGGACATGCTCACAACTTAATGCAAGGGAAGTTTTGAATCCGGTATTGGGTGGATTATGTGAGTAGCCTGCGTCTACACTCTTAGAAAATCTGGGTGTAGGATGGTCACAAGGAGCTAAAGATCTCTCAACCATGGAAGATTAATTATAACTAATTTAAATTTTGTTGTGTATACATCCCGAGTATGTTCTTGGTTGTAATTATTTGTAATGAGTATATGCCCTAGTTTCTCAAATGTTAGAAAGGATTTCATCTTTGGTTTAGGGCTTAATGGCGTATTCACCGACTGCATACATATTGTAAATTGAGGGATTTGAATTGTGTATCTTATCCCACATGTATCATTTTTGAAAGTATAGTTGAATTTTCTATGGTAGATGTCCGCCTTATAGAAATTTGGTAATAGGTCTTTTGACATGGTGGACTTTTAGGTTTTTTGTTTCTTTCAACCATAACAGGATTCTATATTTGTAATCAGGCTAGGATATTGGGTTTTCTTTCTGGTTCTTTCCCAATTGAGCTCTTGAACCAGGTATATACATAAAAAAAATATTAGTGGTTCGCCCACTTTTGATTAAAAAAATTATATCTTATAAAAATCAAAATATTAAATATAAAGACATTTAATTATCGAGAGTTAATTAAATACCTTCTGTTTAATTAAAAAGACTTAATCAAAAGTCTAATTCAGAATAAGGATTTAATTAATTATTAAATCTAAAATTGAAAGTATAGGTATAATTGATTTATTTAATATTTAATAATTAATTACATAATTATTAACGTGCTACAATATTAATTGATTAATTAAATATTAATATGCAATTTAAGTTGCACATTCAGTTTAATAAAATTGAATAAAAAATTTAAGTTGAAGGTTGAGTTTAAAGACTTATTAAGTGAAAAGTGCATATAATTATTATTATAATTAATTAAATATGTAAAAAAGAAATTGATAAAAATAAGGTTAGGAAGTTGAGTTAGGAGTTGAAAATTGGAAAATTACATATTTTATTATTAAAATTAGAATTAATAATGCAACGAGGGTTTGATAAAAATGAGGTTGTAGTTAAGTTCTTATTTCAGTGATTTCAAGTTAAGTAATTCTTTTATTATTTTCGAGTAGAGTTTGTCTTGTTTTTGGAGTTGCATGTTTTGAAAACCTAGCTTGTCAAATTTTCTATATTAGGGGGTTTTGGGTTATTATTTCATTACATCTATTAGGTTGTGGAGAATCTATTTTCTTGGAAGTTGAAGAATTATTTTAAAGCTTCAATTTTTAGGAGTCTTCAATTTGCCCTTATTTGTTATATTCGGTTGGGGGATTTCAGGTAGGGTTTGAAAACCTATGTTTATCGTTCTTTTGAAAAGATTGTCTACTTTGTGATTGGAATTGATTGTTGAAAATTATGATTTTATTTTTATTGAGGATTATGGTTTGATTTTTCATTGTGTTTAGATTGAATTGGTTATTGAATTTCTTGTGCAAAAACTCAAAAATTGTTTGAAGAACAATAGGGAAAAACTTGAAATTATTGCAGTTAAGGTTTGTTTGTATTTGTTGTTGAAACCCTAGGTATTAAATCAAATTAAAATAGATATATAATATTTTCATATGAGCATAATCTTTTTATAGAATTAAAAGAAAGTAGTAAAGAATATATATATATATATATATATATATATATATATATATATATATATATATATATATATATATATATGAAAAGATATTAAATCATGAATTAGAAAATCAATGGAAAAATAAATGTATATGTATTTGGACTTTTGAAATCTATATTAAATCATGAATTAGAAAACCAATGGAAAAATAAATGTATATGTATTTGGACTTTTGAAATCTATTATATATATATATATATATATATATATATATATATATATATATATATATATATATATATATATATATATATATATATATATATATATATATATATATATATATAATTTTTTTAATTTTTTTATTAATTTTTCAAATTTAAAAAAAATAAAAATAAAATATTATTATTATTATTTTATTTAAAAAAATTAATTAATTTTTTACATGCGTGTTTTAATATTAATATTTTCATTATATTTATATTTAGGAAATTAATGATATTATTTTATTATTAAATACATGGTGTCTTGATATGCATGGAGATTGTGCTTAAAGGAACCGAGGAGAGTCAGAAGCTGAAGGAACAAGAGGCTATTCAAGCCTTAGTACAGTTGCCGAGTAGTAGCACACTAGAGACTAAGAAGAAGTTACACAAGAATAAGGACAAGTCTCCTGGAACACAAGTAACATTGGATGAAGTTATAGTGATTCAAAAATGGGACACTAATAACTTGACATTTGAACAAATGCAAATCTTACAAGATTTATTGAAAAGGAAGAGAAAACAAGAGGAATTGAGAAGGGAACATCAACAAAAGTAGGTACTACATGAGATTAAGGATATCTTTGTTGATGCTTTTGAATTAGAAGAGATTAATGAGAATACACCTATATTAGAGCAATTGGTCCATATTGTTAAAAAGATGAATAGTAATGATATTGAAGAAAATGAGAAGTTGATGCAATGGTCTGAGAGGAAGTTTGAGACCAAAGTGCTTGAGAAAGTTGCCACAAAGATTGCAATCAAACAGGTTGAACTTTCTGACCTTGTTAATAATTTGGAGGAAGTTGTACAAAACATTCATTCTTTGTACAAACAACTCTATAATGTAGAAACCTTTACAAAAGAGAATCAACAACTTATTTAGATTTGAAGTCAACATGACATTCATTGAGCATGGATGCAAGTTCTGACTCTATTCATTTTACTAGGTTGGCTCATGCCCAAGGAAGATTAGCCAAGCTCATGGCTAATGATGGTAAAATAAGGGCCAAATTAATCTCTATTCAGACAATGTTGATACCTCATTTGGAGGTCATGCAAAGAGAATTGACAACTACAAAAGAGTTAGTATAGAGAGATCCTCATCTCTCTATTGCAGAAAGTTTAGTTGATCTAGCTTCTCAGCTAGAAATAAAATTACAAGTTTTGGAGTCTGTTAGAGCTAGTTGGGACAATGCATTAGCAATGATTCTACAACTCCACAAACCATTTTTGGACAAGTACTATCTGACCCCAACACCCCAACAACTGAGAGTGACAAAAACAAGGGGAAATAGATGAAGACCAAGGGATAATAGATGGAAATGTATAAAGGTATGACATACTATTTTGAATGTAATGTATACTCATTTTTGTAGTCATGAGTATGTCAGAAGTTATGTATATATCATGTACATGTAATGAAGTCTTTATGAAGACCAAGTCACAGTCTTAGGGGGAGTACTAAAGTACTAGTTATTATTTTGTTTATGTAATGTAAAGTCATGACAAAGTGTTTTTTCCACTAATGTCAAAGGGGGAGATTTTCGATCTCTAAGTCATGTTGTCTATTAGTGTCAAATAATTAATCATTATCAAGGCAGAGTTGGTCGGTCATCACTGCAACCGAGCCATCCTACTAAGGCCGAGCAATGTATTTGACTTGTGTAATATTGTAAATGTATCAAGTAGTAGTTATTGTCGAGCAAGTCAATGGTCGTTGAGAACCCCAGTAGTTATCGAGTAGTATGAATGCTGAGATTTGTTGAACAATTAGTGCCGAGTGATAGTATATGGATAACAACTTTGACCGAGCACCAGAGAGTTCATATGCCGAGTAAGCTAGTTTTGGTATATGTGTTTGGAATGGCACAAACACTTAGGTAAACTATTTTGGCCGACTTCTATATATATTTTAATGATTGTTGAGACAATTAAGGAGTTGATTACGCATTATGATTATGATCATTAATCCATATGCAAGTGATGTAACCAATCAGAAAAAGGGAATGTATAAGCGACAAAAGTGATGAATCTAGATTATTGATCTTGATCTAGAAGCTTGATCAGTTGTCTATTTAAGGTGACATCAAAACCCTAATATGTAGTAATTTAGAAGATCTCATATGTATGTGGAAGAAGCATTGTTTTGGATGTTAGAAGCATAGATCAAGCAGAGTGACCGAGCAGAGAAGTGAAGGACATAACCGAATTATATCAGATTTAGAGATCAGATAAGAATTGGAAAGAGGAGATCCATTATAAGCATTTGAAGTGCATACTGAAGGATCATGTACTGATATATTCTAGCAAGTGAATCAGTGTAAATATTTTAACAGAGTGGTCCTAATAGACCTTTGTAAATCTCCTAACAGAGTGCTTGTAAGTTTAAATATTTTAATCAAGGTAGATTGTAAAAGTATATAAGCTCTTAGTAGGGTAGATCACCAGAAGTGATCAAAAATTTATAGCCCTAACATGTACACTTTATTGCTACGATAGTGAAGATTTGTGGGTGTCATCCCCACTAGCCCAGTTTTACCTTTCGAGGGTTTATGGGCTACCAAATCTTTGTGTTATGTGTTTTACTTTCATGGATGTGATTAGCAGTTAGATCTATTACAACATTGAATTTTATGTTTATATCATTCATGATATACATGTTGAATTTATTTCAATAGAGTAAAAGTTTTATAGATCCTGATTCACCCCCCCTCTCAGTATCTTACTTTCTCAATAAGACTTCCAACAACTTGCATGCGTATGGTTGGAATGTATGTATTATATTTATGTTTGATGTGCCTGATATGGTTGAGGGATGGAGTCTTAGTTACTTTCTTGCGAGATCCACACAATTGACCTATCCCTGCCATTGTCTGTTATATATTTATACATGGATGTACGTGCTTGTCTTTCATGCAGGATTTTAGGTAGCAGATATTGACTTCTCTGAATTGCTAGGATGTGTGTGCCCTATCACAATATCTCAATGGTAAGAGATGCGAGATAACATACAGGTCCAATCCCAACCCAAGACATTGATTATCCTAGAACAATGGACAAGTATCTATTTTTCTACCTATCTGAATTCATCAAGGTGACATAAATTCGTGAGCCCTTCCCTTGAGTTTTTTTTTTGTGTGTTGTAAGTTATGTGAGTTTTTTACGTGGTTTATTTGGTTAAAATAATTAAATTAAGATTAATTATGAAATTAGAATAATTATATCTTATGAAAATCAAAATATTAAATGTAAAGATATTTAATTATTGAGAGTTAATTAAATATTTTTGTTTAATTAAAAAGACTTAATTAAAATTTTAATTTAGAATAATGATTTAATTAATTATTAAATCTAAATTAAAATCATAGGCATAATTAATTTATTTAATATTTAATTATCAATTGCATAATTATTAATGTGCTACAATATTAATTGATTAATTAAATATTAATATGCAATTTAAGTTGCACATTCAGTTTAATAAAATTGAATTAAAAAGTTAAGTTGAAGGTTGAGTTAAGACTTATTAAGTGAAAAGTGCATATAATTATTATTATAATTAATTAAATATGTAAAAAGGAAATTGATAAAAACAAGGTTAGGAAGTTGAGTTAGGAGTTGGAAATTGGAAAAGTGCATATTTTATTATTAAAATTAGAATTAATAATGCAACGAGAGTTTGATAAAAATGAGGTTGTAGTTAAGTTCTTATTTCGGTGATTTCGAGTTAAGTAATTCTTTTATTGTTTTCAAGAAGAGTTCGTCTTGTTTTTGGAGTTGCATGTTTTGAAAACCTAGTTTGTCAGGTTTTCTATATTTGGGGGTTCTGGGTTATTATTTCATTACGTCTATTAGGTTTTGGAGAATATTTGTGTTTGGAAGTTGAATTATTTTTAAGCTTCAATTTTTGGGAGTCTTCGATTTGACCTTATTTGTTGTATTTGGTTGGGGGATTTCAGGTAGGGTTTGTAAACCCATGTTTATCATTCTTTTGAAAAGATTGTCTACTTTGTGATTGGAATTGATTGTTGAAAATTATGATTTTATTTTAATTGAGGATTATAGTTTGATTTTTCATTGTTTCTAGATTGAATTGATTATTGAATTTCTTATGCGAAAAGCCCAAAATTTATTTGAAGAAAAATAGGGAAAAACTTGAAATTAATTCAGTTAGCATTTGCTTGTATTTGTTGTTAAAATCCTAGGTATTAAATCAAATTAAAAAATATATATATAATATTTGCATATGAGCATAATCTTTTTATAGAATTAAAAGAAAGTAGTAAATAATATATATATATATATATATATATATATATAGGAAAAGATATTAAATGATGAATTAGAAAACTAACAGAAAACTAATATATATTTTTCTATTAGTTTTCTAATTCATCATTTAATATCTTTTCCTATATATATATATATATATATATATATATATATATATATATATATAGAGAGAGAGAGAGAGAGAGAGAGAGAGAGAGAGAGAGAGAGAGAGAGAGAGAGATTTTTATATATTAAAAAATATATCCATTTATTAATTTTTAGATTTAAAAAAATTAAAAAATTAAAAAAATTATTATTATTTATTAATTTCCAAATTAAAAATTTTAAAAAATAAAACAAAAAATTATCATTATTAATTTATTTTGAAAAAAATAATAAATAAGAAATAATTTTTTACATGCGGGTTTTAATATTAATGTTTTCATTTATATTTATATTTAAGAAATTAATAACATTATTTTATTGTTAAATACATGGTGCCTTGATATGCATGAAGATTTTATTTAAATACTTATTTAAAAAGTATATATGCATGAGATTTTATCTGAATATTTTCTTAATAAGTCAAACTAGTCTTTAATAAATAAAATTGAGTGTGCTTAAACAATTGAGACTTGTGTTATGGTTTGACTTGGTCATGATTATTTTTCCCCAACCTGATTTCTTAAGCTCATTATTTTGTGAACTCTTTGAGAGGGTGTGTTATATCATGTTTGGTTTGAGGACCAGTGTGAGTTCCAATTATCTTTTATGGAAACTGGAATTTATTATCATATTTTATATGATTTTTGAGTTCTATTTGTGATCTATGAGCCTAGGGGAGGTTAAATAGGTGCATCTTAGGGAAGTGGCTTACAATAGGGGTCTAGGGACCAAAGAGGCTAGTACCAGGATAACCTACGTAAGTTTGTTAATAAGTGATAACTTAATAATAAAACTTGGGAATAACATTAAATAAAGATTAATTATGGATGTCTCAGTCGTGCCTTAAGTTCTTGTATAGGATAAGGATGGGAATGGGATGATACCTAGAGAGTAGGCATGATTAGAGTTCTTCGTCTTCATGAGAGGGTATTCTAGTTTGACATGGGTCATGCTGAGGGTCTGGGGTCCAAAGTGACTCGTCCAATGTAACTCAACCTGATAAACACTTGAGGGTCCGAGGTCTAGAAAGACTAGTCTAGGATAACTCAAGTCATTGTCCATGTGATGACACTCCCATAGTATGTAGCCCAAGTCTCCTTTGTAGTTTTCTGCATTTTCCTTTGGTGGTGTGTCTATGACATTTTAGTATTATTTGGTGGTATGTTTTTGGTATTTGTCGATATTTTGTCATTTGGTGATTTTATACTTGTTGGTATTTTTTTTATCATTAGTTTTTGGTACCTTTTGAGATAGAAAGCCTTAAGGATCCATTGTTTAGTTATTTTGTTGTGTTGGGTTTGTTATCCGAGTAGGGTTTGTTGTTATCTCCTCAACACGGTGGGAGTGGACCTTTGGTTCCACGAGGTTAGGTGGTAGTGATTCTTTTACCATTTAATATTCCGGTGTTCCTGTAGTGGTGCTAGATGATGCTTGTTGCTATTACCTTCTTCTTATTCTTCATTGGAGGCTTGTTCATATCTATCTTATGGAGTTTATATTTGTACCTTGGATAAGTACTTCAGATGTGATTCCTTTTGGATATTGTACTATATTTTATACTCGATTATTGTTACATACCATGTGACTTGTGTAGTGGATGTTTCTTCATTGTGTGTACCTTGTCGTATCAGTTGTATCTATGTGTTCATTTATATGAGGTTGTACTTGTTATTCATTTGTATATATGAGATTTGTAATTATACTTAATCTTAAACAATTAATTAATGTATATGTAATTCTACGTCATGGAACCCTTGAGAGTTGTTAATTGTGATTAAGTTGTACTTATGTACTTATTTATATCTTATGTTGTATTGTTTCCACATTGTTATCATTATTATTTTGTAAACTCTTAAGAAAAAAATTATTCTATAAAATATAGCAACATGTTTTAGGTTAAGTTCTCCTAGGTTCCCCGGTGGGGCATTACACTATGCTCCACAATACCCATTTGCCTCAACATTTCTAGAGATAGAGTGCGATTTGATACACAAAAGGGAAGGTGTAAGGGTTCTTCTGTAAAGCCAAGAACACTGACTAAATAAATTTTTTTATCTAGAAAACCACTCATAACAAGGTCTACATGTAGTCATCTAGCCAAGTTATTCTACGTAAAAGCACGGGATGGACTATAGTCCCAAAAGATCTTGAACCAAAGGTACTAAAAAGGAATGAGAGAAGGTATAGAAATAAAATGTGGTCGATAAAATTAGGGTCCACACCGATACAAACAAGCTCTCTCCCTTTTCATTATGAGTGGCTAAGTTCAAGAAGCGGCTAAAGAAACTGCCATTCTGATACAAGAACATGTGCATGAGGAAAGAAGAATACCTAAATGTGTATTGTTGCATGAAATTGACATGTTGTGAATGGATCTCATCAGCCAAAACCTCAAAAAAGTCATACTAGAAAAGATCCTTTTTCTTTTAAAGCTTAAACAACATACCCATTTGGAAAGGGTGGATATCAAAATCATGTTTGAAATTGTAAATGTACACTAGCATGGAGAAAACATCTTGCAATTCCTTGTCAATCAAATTCTCAAGAGACAAAGAAAACCTTGATGGTTCCCTATTTTTCATGTCTTTTCCCATCACTGTGCTATAAAAATCTTGGGCATCTCGCCTATTGCCCCAATAGCTTTCCAAATTTTCTTTATTGAAACTTTCTACAGTTGTTGTAAGCACAACAATACATAACATGTCCTTGATATCCTACACGCTAATTAATATCTTCAACTGAGTGTCCTGAATAATTCCAAGCCTTGCGTCAAAATTCTATGCACACACATCAATAAATTCTGGGCAATGTGGGACCTTAGGCACCATATACTATGGAAGACCATAGTTCCATATATCTCATGTGAAGGATAATGTCTCCATCTTTTTCTTACTATCTACCATTCATGCACATGCTACTTCCCTAAGAGATTTTGGGTTTTCACACAAAATAGGGTCAAAGACATCCTCATACAAATCTATCAAAATCGATGAATTCTTGGTCATTCCTTGTCCTTTGATTTGGTTTTGGCATACACCGGTTTGGGAGACATTTCATGGGAAGCAAATGATACATCTCCAAATATCTCAGCAAATTCTATAGATTCTGAGGCCTCTACTATAGCACTTGGTTCGCCTATTTTGGTAGCCATGGATACTCTCTTTTGTGATTTCACTGGGCTTTTTGTGCTACAATAAACTATCTATGTTCGATTTTCTAAAACTAGCTTATGAATTCACTATGTTCAATTCTATCAAAACTTCACCAAAATTTTTTCCTTAATGCCTAGTTATGAGTGGGCTTTAGTACTTATAGAGATGTTGAGGGTAATTTCATAGCATGCTTCCCACTTGCTTCAACGGTTAATGCCATAACATTCATTTATGTGAATTAATGCTTCTTAATGTAACAATGTTGCTAGCTTGTCATCTAAAACCATGCACCCTCACTTTGTGCCGCCTTCAACATAAAGCCAAATTTTCCTTAGAACTTGTGCACCACCTTAACGATAAAACATTAAAATCTTAGCAAAAACAAGCATGAAACTACTACATCAAGTGGCTTGACCTAGTCTGGACATGTGGCCTCCAACAAAGAGACATGGAAGAAGTTTCCTCTGATAAATGTCATCATCAAAAAATCTGCCCAAGATTTTCCTAGCCATTTTGAAAAAGAATAGGAACCCTTTAAAAAACTAAAACTTTATCTAAAGGGAACAATCCTTTAGACTTATTGAACACAAAAACATATTTACAGTATATACATACATGCTCCATAGAATCAATTATGATGCTTGAGATGGATCCCATTAATTGGGATCCCAAGAGGCTCACCATCCATACTTTCAAGCTCAAAAGAATTGTATTCTTTGCAAACTGTGATGTGGAAAGGGCCTTCCTAGAGGCTATCAAATTTCACATGTTGACAAGACTTTGCACTGTGCTCATTATAGTTTAGCACTAAGTCTCCTTGTTTGAATGTGGGATCAAAGCTCTTCTTATCTAACCATTTCTTTACCACACTCTACTTGATACTCATAGAAGCAAAATCTTTCTCCCACTTCTCTTGCAACTCCAATAACTCTACTAGTATAACCTTCATGAGGGAGTTTTATTTGAGCTCAATAGTATTTAGTAGTTACAGTGCCCAAAGCTCCATGGAAATGGGAAAAATTGAATCGTCACCATATACAAGTTCATAAGGCAAAGCCTTTAGGAGATTCTTTGGTGTGATGTGGTTATCCCATAGACCATTCCACAAATACTTGTTCCACTTGCGCTTATGTTCAACTCCTATCTTCTTGATCAACATATTAAATTCTTATTGGTAGACTCTGCGAGACCATTACCTTGGGGGTAATAATTAGAGTAAGTCTTCAGCAAGATACCATTGCAAAGGACGAACTTAGACAACTAGGAACCCAAGAAAGCTTTAGCATTAGTGGAAATAATGGTCTTTGTTAGGCCAAAATGGGCAACTATCTCTTCCAAGAAATTAGAATCTCGCTCTCTATAGAATTTTTCAATGGAATTGCTTCCTTCCACCTAGTGAAATAGTAGGTGGCAGTGATAACCCACTTGTGTCCAAAACTTGACACTGGATTTATCATTCCAATGAAGTCTAGGCCCCAGTGTGCAAAAGACTCATCCACCATAATAGGACGCAAAGCCATGGCTGACTTCTTTCTTTTGTTAGTATAAAACTGACATTCATGGCATCCACAAACTAAAGCGTGAGTATCATTAAATAGATAATTAAGGCCGAAAGTATCTCATGTGAGTTATCTTCATGGTGGTAGTCTATGCTAAAAAATTCCTTCTGACTGTGCCATTATGAAACTCACTTAGGAGTCTCTTTGTATCTGGCTTCCCTACACAATAGAGAAGGGTGCCATCAAAATTTATTTTCAACAAAATGCCACCAACCAAATAGAAGCTAACACTTTGCATTCTATAGCATCTCCTCTTGTTTGCAAGAAGATGAAGAGGGTATCTCTTGCTTTGCATGAACTCTTTTCTTTCAGCTATCTAGAAAGCCTTGACCGGAGCTTGTTGTACATGATTGCTTCCTCTTCTTCCACACTTTATGTAATCACTTCTTGAGAAATGTACTCACACAACCCCTTGCCTTGGATTACTTTGGTGGGCCTGACATCAATATCATATTCCATAATCTTGGTAATCCAATTAGCCCTCTTGTCAATAATCTCACCCTTCATTATGTACTCACAGATGTTGGAGTGTGCAATGAAGACTGTTGTCTTATTGGAAGTAATGAAGTGCCTGAATCTATTCAAGCCTTTCACTATTGAAAAATCTTATTTTTCTAAAAAAATGTATTTAATTTCATAGTTATTTAGAGTCTTAGAGTACAAAGCAATGGGGTGCTCACTTGTTTATTCTTCCATGCTAACACCATAACAATGCTGAAATTACTTGCGTAGACATACATGATGAAATTCCTCAATAAATCAGGGTTTACCAGGACATGCGTGGATGCAATAAATTCTTTTATCTTCATGAAAGTCTCTCTTTCTTCCACCATCCATTTGAACTAGAGATCCTTTTTCAGCATCAACGTGATAGGCCTCACTAGTCTAGAAACATTAGTGATAAACTTGTTAACAAAATTGATCTTTCCAAGGAAAGATTGTACTCCTTTCTTTTTTACCGATAGTGACAACTCTCAGATGGATTTGAACCGATCAAGATCAATCAGCACTCCATCTTTTGACACTACATGTCAAAGTAACTTCTCCTGGGGGAATCCCAATGCACTTCTTTAGATTCAAACTCCTAGCATTTTTAGAACACAATTTCCAGATGATTGAAATGCTCCGCAAAAGACTTAAAGAAAATGGAAAGATCATCAAGATAGATCAAAATGATCTTATTGTAAGGTCTTTGAAAGAAACATCCATTGCATATTAGAAAGTTGCGCTATCATTTGATAAGCCAAAATGAATCTTTTTGTATTAAAATTTTCCCCACTTAGTGGTGAATGTTGTCTTGTGCTGATCCTCCTCCTTTACAAGCACTTGGTTATAACCAAAGAACCCTTTGAGGAGAGAAAAAATCTCTGACCTAGAAACAAACTGCAGAATCACTTCCATAAATGGAGAGGGATAATGGTCCTTCAAGGACACTCTACTCAAATCATAGAAGTCTACTCATAGGAAGATATCTCCATTATTCTTTTGGCCGTGAACTAGATTGGACACCCATGTGCTATGCTTTATGAAGTAAATGATACAAGAATCAACAAGCTTTGCCAATTCTTGAGCCATTAGAGACTCGATTCTGGGGTTCAAAGACCTTTTCTTTTGTCAGATCGGCTTGGATCCTTCATTAAAATCAATAGTGTGCTAGATAACTAATGGGTCACAACCTTCAAGGTCATCATATGACCATGCAATCACACCCTTGTATCTTTCACATAGCTCTATTAGCTACTCTTGGTCGTACGAAGGAACATTGTTCCCAACTTTGAGCACTTTCCCTTCTTTGACCTCCAAGTCACTATAGTTGCATTCATAAGCTGTCAACTTCATTGTGTTGGTGCTGGCATCATCACAGTCAAAGATATTCTCAAGGGTGATCAACCCTCTAGGAAGATTGTTTCCTCTTAATTGAATAACTTGATCTTCATAAGATTCCACAACATTTGGCTGCAATTGATCAACAAACTCTCTAGAATGTTGTATAAAAGAAGTGATCTACTGATCACTTTAAAAAACCTCCAAATTTTGATCATTATCAAGGACAATAAGCCTTACAATCATGCAATCAACATGCTTATTCTCCATCAAGTTGGAAGCAAGACTGAAATGGGAGTTGATAATGGCTAAGTTATCTGCAACATTGTTCATTTTTATAGGGATGACTTAGATATTGAAAGCATAAAATATTTCCATTAGATCCCACACTCAGTTTTGATAGGAGTGCATGTGTACATGCTTGGAAATAACCATATTTCATACCTAGTAAACCATCAACTCAAAGTCTCTGAGAACTTTTTGTTGCTTGATTCCCATCCACTCTACAAGGCTCATCCCATCGAAAAGTCCTTCATATTCTACTTCATTGTTTGAACAAGGGAATTAGAAGCAGAAAGATCTCAAACTTCTTTCGCTAGTAGGAGAAGTTAGACAAACACCTGTGTTAGAACCTTTCTTGCATCTTCCACTGTCAAAGTGTAAAGTCTAGAAAGTAGATTTTTTTTTCTTTCTATCATTGGCCTCAGTTGCAATATCATTGGTCACCTATGGAATAGCTTTATCTTCTTTATATATCACATAGGTTCCAAGACCAATGGAGTGACATTGACATAGTCATTCAAAAGCATTTCTCCTTGATGTATGTACTTCTAGGTGTGCTCACATAAGTGCTATAAGGACCTTGCTTGTCCTCTCCAATGGATCCTACTATCTTCTAGGATCTCACTAGTCTTAGGTGACCAACCTAAAACCTTTCCAAACTCTATTCTAAGAGTCAATCTCCTTGTGCTTAGCCTTGAAGGACATCCACCTTTTAGTTTTGTCTCAATGCTTTCAAACACTTAGAAGACTCTAAGTGCCCTTCTCACAAAAACTACCAAAGTGGTACTAAATACCTTGAAAACATCCATTTTTTTTCCTTTTGAATCCATTTTGATGGATCTCAAATCCCTTTTCAATCAGGTTTAAGAACTAGTCTTATAGAGGCCTAATTAGGCCTAGTTTCCTTGTAGCCCTTGATAGGGTATTTTTCCAATTTATTGACAAATCTTTCCAAATAGCCTACAAAAAAAACTTTACATTCGAGTACCATTTTGGGAATTATATAAGATTTAGATGGATTTAGGGTTCTAGGGCCTTCGTACACAAGTTTCCTACAAAGTAGGGCTAATAGGGCTAATAGGCCTAATTTCTAGGACTTTACTGATTTCTTGTTTGAAACTCACCCAAATGGATTGATCAGTCCTCAATCTCACCAACATGAATTGAAATCTTCATTTTCTATTTGGAGCCATACTTTTTCTGTATAGTTTTCTTTTCCCTTGCATGCAAACACTCATTTCTCCACTGTCACACCTCTAACCAGGCACACTAGACTTGCTTGGGGCATGACCATAAAATTAGAAGCTCGACTCTTCAGGACTCCTACCTTCATATTCCTACTGTACATTGGCTCGCCTAAAACATTCATCCAAATTTGGGAGGATCCCATGGTTAGATTTCATGGGGGAGCCATAGAAACTCAAACAGGTTTGGACTGGACTGGTAGACCCTCTAAATACTAAACAATTTATTGATGTCACCAAAATAACTCTAAACTAATTGCACAAAGAAAGAAAAAGTCTTAAAACTATCCTATCAACACAGATCTAAAGCTAAATCAAATATTTCAATCCATATGAAAACATTGTCACACAAGAATGCTCAGGTATCACTAGTACATTTGAGACCTTTTTCCGATGGCTGATTGTCTAAATTCAAACAGTATACCATTGATTAAGCGACACCACCTAACATCGTAGTTTTGCAGTCGGAAACATTGATGGTTATGATTGGCATTGTAAATGCGATGGCTATAGTCATCACAAAAAGGGGGTTTCAACACAGCGAATACACCGTTGGGTCTACTTGTAGTTGTCCCACGTTCGACGAATCTCCGTCGGATGTAGTTAGTTACTAATAGAAATGTTGTAACTACAACGGTTAAACATCATAATGTTTCGATGTCTAACTATCGTTAGAAGATTGTTTACCGACATAAATGCTATTGGTGCGACTGTTATCCGTTGGACGTTTCTAATAGATTGTCGTCACTTCTCTAGTGCCGTCGTAATTGCGACGGAAATCACAATTTTTTTTAAAAAGTATATATATTTGTCAATCAAGTTTGACTCGATTGGTGTTCTTGTACATTTGATTGTCATTCGGAGATGACTTTACAGTAGATTCAGTAGCAGCTCGTAGATTATTGAGTCGAGTCTAGAGACTTGGATTCGTAGATCACTATGGTGTCTGTGATGACTTGGGAGAAGTCTTCTTCTAGGTGAACTGAGCTGAGAGAATTAGATTACAAAAAGTGGGTCATTTGATGTGACTTATGAGACATTGGATGCCACTTCACAGCGGGTTCGTAGTGCGGTCTATGGTGTTTCTTTGCGACTTGGTTCTTGGCAGAGATCTGTTGATTTTGGTAGCCATTGAGATGGATCGATATTACTTGATCTTGGGTCAAGACTTATTAAGGCAAGTTGAAGTGATCATTGCTCCTTGAAGTGATTGATTTTTCTGGCAGATAGTCATTGCTTTTAGTTTTGTCATTGATTATTCTTTGGTTTCCATCGTAATTGTGATGACTCACACTATGTTTTAAAAAGAAATATATATTTGTTGTACGTTGATTGAAATCTTAAATTATTGAGCTTCTCTTTGTTTTGATAATAGTTTAACATTCTCTACTTAATAGGGCCAACCACGTGAAGGTGGAAGCTCATCTGGCCCCTCCTAGGATCCTCTTATGACCCTTTACGACACTTTAAGACCTCTAAGATGTATTCTTAGGGACCGTAAAGGGTCATAAAGGGTCATAAGGGGTTCTGGGACACAACAGTTGAGAAACATAAATGTAGGCATCATGGTCACAATTGTTTGGAGACACAACATAATTGAATGCTATACCCAGACGATGCAACACAACCACTACTCCTATAGTTCTAAGCGGACACTACGGGATCCAAAAACCAAAGATAAGGAATTTATCTTTGGTTTTTGGATCCCGCAGTGTCCGCTTAGAACTATAGGAGTAGTGGTTGTGTTGCATCATCTGGGTATAGCATTCAATTATGTTGTGTCTCCAAACAATTGGGACCATGATGCCTACATTTATGTTTCTCAGCTATTGTGATACCTACATTTATGTTTTGTAGCTGTTGTGTTTATTTTCATGTTCTTTGTGTTTGGCTTCTCTCCCTCGCATCGAAAATAAGATTTTCCCACTCTGAATCAAGAATGTGTGTGCAACACAAGAAGAATATGCACGGATAGCAGGTGGATCTGAGAAGACCCAACATATTTTCATTTTTTTCTCCTTTGTTTCTTGTACACCATCTCTATCGGCAAGTTTCTTCATGGATGGCCTCCACTATCTTCCCCACTACATTTGTAACCATTATTCATTCTCCTGCGGTCATTACTATCTTCTCTATTTATTAGACCTCCACTGAAATTTCTCTGATGAAAATTTCCAAATTCAATGTTTGGTATTCCTTCATCTCCCCTCAAATCCATCACTTATGTCTATGGCTTCTCTCCCTCGCATCGAAAATAAGATTTTTCCCACTCTGAATCGAGAATGCGCGTGCAACACAAGCAGAATATGCACAGATAGTAGGTGGAGTTGAAAAAACACAACATGTTTACATTTTTTTATTAGGTCAAAATTACAATGTTCGCGATGGTCTATAACTTAAAATATGCAATTAAAGACCTCTATCAAAAATGCAACCCTGTTGTGTTTTTCAGCTCCACTTGATATCCTATGTATATGAATTGAGATTGCATATTGAACTAGGCGTCTCCTTTTGCATTGCCTGAAAGCAAGAGACTGTCACAGTTAACATCTAAATGGCGCGTCTCATCATCACAACTAATCCACCTTAAACAATTGATTAACCATTCTAGACAAGATGATGATTTAATTATTGTGTTTTAGAAAAGAACCCATTGAACATTCTAATACTAATTTCTCCCAAAATATGAAATCCACTAAAATTTAGCAAAAATCCCTCCAAAATTACAACAGTGTATAAAAGGAAACTCAGTGTCTAAACATGCAACTAAGCTCAAACACGTGTAAATAAACACCAGTCATTATCAAATAAACATCAGTCATTATCAAATAAGTTGCATAAATGAGAATCATTTTATTTTTGGCTTTCTATTTTTTTCTGCTTCCTTATATTGTTGCAGAGGCGTATCCATGTCCAGAGCATCATTTCTTCTCAGTCGTGCACGTGATCTCACTGTCCTTTGAAAAGATGGGTCCTCTGCAATAACAAATAAAAGGCTTCAATTAAAAACATATTATCATAATTGGGGTTAATTTAAAAATATATTCATTATTGTTATAAGCATTTCAATACATTAAAAAATATAAATGTGATTCTCTTTACCTTGTCCAACCAAATCATCTTGCCCGACAGCTTGAACCTCAACATGCTCATCGGAAACAACGTCCTCTACATCCCCTGCAACTACAATACAAAATGTTTCATTAATCCCATCACATTATAATTAAATTTTTATTACTACGCCAAATTCAATTTAACATGTTTTCTTGTATTAAATATTCATTAATCAAAATTCAAATAGAAAATGTATACCTTGAGTACTACAATTCACATTAGAATCGATGCCTCCATTGTGCTCGACCGGTGCAGTACAAATATTGGTAGGCTGCATTCCAATGTAAATAATTAGTGCATTTATCAACAATATATACATATAAATACAAGAAAAATATTGAGAAATGTTAATCATTCAGTTTACTACATATAAATATATTCACTTTAATGTTTTAAACAAATATATAATCAGTGTTTCCTTACTTAAAACAAATATATTCACTTTATGTTGGAACTTAACATCAAATACGGTAATTGGTAAAGTTTTCAACTTGAAATAAAAATCAATTGGCTTATTTACTTGATCAATAGATCCAACAGAAGAACCTTGTGCACTCATTGCTCGGTATCGTTCAGCCACGGTTTTATAGCCTTGTTTGTAGCCTATTTTTTTGTCCTCTTCTGTAATCGATTTTTTGAACTCCAAGGCCTGCATTTTTTATTAGTATCATGAATTTTTATTGTAGTGAATTTCATCAAAACTAAATTGATTGCAATTTAATTATAAATATTTGCATACGATTTTTCATTTACTAATACTTACAACTCGTGCAACAAGTTTTGAATATCCACCCGAGCCAATCCTGTGTTGCCCGTGCTTTTTTTTTCTTGTTGTTGTTGCCTTTGTTGTGTCAGGCAACCTATGTGATGTTTGAAGTATGTTAGATCACATAAGTAAAAAGAGTAAATAGTACATAAT
The DNA here is from genome assembly GCA_027943335.1 of Chamaecyparis obtusa. Taxonomy (NCBI): domain Eukaryota; kingdom Viridiplantae; phylum Streptophyta; class Pinopsida; order Cupressales; family Cupressaceae; genus Chamaecyparis; species Chamaecyparis obtusa. Next base: position 550,662 of record BSBK01003708.1, on the reverse strand, counting down.
TTAATTATTAACATTATCACATACCTTCTTTCTTCGGGTGATACTACTCGTCCATTATGTCTTGCACTTCTCTCAAGTGCATCTTTTTTAAGATCCTCCCACTCATTAATAGGAATATAGGGAGGCCACTCGTAATAAGGGTTGTGTTCTATTTGGCTCTTGTAGTTGTCCCTAATTACTTCAAAAAAGTGCCCTCTTTTTCAAGGAGTCTAAGTCTATGAAAGACTTTGGGTCCAAAAAGTGTTGTCATAGAGTCAATGAGTTTATTCTTTAACCCTTTATCTTGTATTGACCACCTTTTAAGAAAAAAATTGTTAGATTCATAAATGAAGTGAAGCTACCTTTTAATATACTTGAAGAAAGGGATGAAACGAAATCTAATCTTGCAATGAAATCAAAATATGATACCATGTGCGTATGGTTGGCCCGAAAATGCGCAAACATTCATCATTAATTTTTTCATAAAATAGATTATTCCCTGCAAGATAATTATGAGATTATTATAATTAGTTATTGCAAGGGACCACACAGGGAGTTAGTGCATTACGTTATGGGTATTATATTGTATAGTTTAAAAGAAACGACCAATCTTTAAAGTACCTGGAAGCTGGGCTACTCTCAAGGGAAGTCCATCTTCATTGCTCACGAGAAATTGATCACACTATATTGTTCCCATATATTTAACATGAGTACATCCAGGAATTGTGTCATCGCCTCCTACATAAAATGAATCCAATATTACAAAATGCCCCCTAAGAAAGAATATATAGTTCAAGTGAAATAAACACATGATAAATAAGAGAGAAAAAAAGGAGTCTACTTACCAATAGTAGGTTTACTTGCCGACATTTCGGGTGGAACTAACTCTGTGGATCTGATCCTCGTACCAGGCACCGTACTCAACATAGGTTCAATAGCAGGTGTTGAACAAAAATATTGTTAGAGCACAAAAAAATATGGATAACCATGGACAAGATGGAGGATAAAACATGCGATGTACCATCCGAAGTATTTGCATCTAAGGTAATTCCCTTTAATCTATTTAGCATCCCCTGTAAAGAGAACAAATATATATTTTAGTTAATGACATAAATAAAATAGTATACTATAAAAATTATTATTGAACTTTTGTAATAATTAAAAACTACATTAATACTTACTCTATAGTTCTGAACACGGCCAATCAACATATTCGCTGCCCTCTATATTTTAGGAGTGTGAGGTTGAATATTTGCCATTCGAGCTAACTCTTTTGATATTGCATGAAGGACCCTTTCCAGTGCAACCACAGGATCAACCTTTGATAAAAAATCAACATCGAATGGATCATGCTCATTCTGTGGCTCCTCATGGACTACTTGTTCCTTTCCCTTTCTTTGATCAACACTTGTTTGTGATAACAATATTATTAGCCCTTTATTTAAAAGCAATCCAAAATAGTAGAACAATAAAAAATACGCATTAACATTTTTCTTGTATGTGCATTTGTACAACAACAATGAGTTTTACCTGTCGAGAAGAAGAAGTCCAATGAGAACTATCACCGCCATGCGTATCATGTGGCTGTTGATCCATACTATAGCTCTGTATTTTTAAAAAAATTATTCAGACATGTTAAAACACATGTTCTTATTCTAAGTTATGTTGAATAATAGACAATTATCAAAGTGTGTACCACCTTGTCTATGATAGTGATGGAGTTTTTTGTATCTATGCGATTCAAATTGTAATCGATAAGCAACTCCTCACCTCCATGTATTGATTTGATCGCACATACAAATACGTGATTTCCCTCACGCGCCTCAAATATGCAATTGGGTTGCTTCTTAGTTGACGCAAGTCATGTACTATTTATAAAACTTGCAATATTATCTGATGCTTTTGGTCTTCTGTCAACGTATATAGCTACTTTTTTACTTTGTTCATTGACTTTTTGTTGTATATAATTTTTCGTGAGTGCATACCTACACATACTTTTTTTATATTTAACAATCTGCATCCAACTACTGTAATCGTAACAAGGTCTTGTATACACCTAAAAATGGTCATCTAGACTATTAGCCCCTTTTGCTAAATCATCAATTGCTTGCTCTTGATCAAATCCTAGTTCTATCATTTATTCGATTATTTTCTATGGGCTAACCATTTTATCCTAAGTCTTTATCTATTTAAAAGCAATTCCCTCCCCTTTTAATAAATAAAAAGCCTCCACTTTTCCTCTTATCCTAAGTTGCACAAATAAAACATTATTCTTATTTTATAAAAAGGGAAAAAGCACTTTTTGTCTCATATGGACACAAAAGTCAACTCCTATTTTCCTATTGGAGGATACTTGTGCACATGGATTGCTCCTCTTTTAAGCTCCACCATTGATTAAATCTTTTGCCTCTTAATCTCCATGGTCCATTTCTCCTCATTTCCTATAAAAGAAGAGCTCTCTTCTTCATTCTAGATCCCCAACTTTTTATGCTAATGTTATGCTGCAGGTTTTCTAGGTGCATTTGGAGCTTTTGAAGATTTGGAGCATTCTTAGCATCTACATCTCATTCTTGCATTCTTAGCTTGGCTTCATATTTATGTTTTCTTAGATTAGCTTCATTTCTATGCTCTAGATTAGCTCACATAGATTAATTAGCTTGGGTTGTAACACTTGCATATTTCCTTTCATAGCTTAGCTTGCATTTTCATTCTTGATTCTTGAGGATATTGGAATTCTTGCCCTTGTCTTCATTGAATCTCCCATTGCATGGTTTACTAGCAAGGTTATAGGCTAAATAGCTCTAGCTGAGAGCATTCTTAAAAACCCTTGCACTCCATGCCTAGGGAGCTATGGATCGATTTGTGAGGGCTCATTCTTGAGTTTCCTTGCATGTAATGATCCATAGAAGTGTGACACAATTATAGCACACATTTTTGGCACCCATCGTGGGGCAGAGTAGATAGACTTTGTCCTTTAAATTTTGCATTTTCGTCAATTTTCATTAATTTTTCGGCAAGTTTTTAGCATTTTTTTTGTTCTCTAGTTTTCTGTCTCAGAATATCGCGCGATACTTCTCAGTATATCGCGCGATATACCTCTATATGTGCGTGCGATACTTCACCTGTCAGAAGTATCACCTGGCTATAGTAGAGTATATCGCCTAGTCTCGGGCGAAGTATCGCTTGGTGTTAGGCGAAATATCACGTGGACTGATAAGTATCGCCTGGTGTCGGGTGAAATATCACGTGGACTGATAAGTATCGCTTGGTGTCGGGTGAAGTATCGTGTGATACTGTGTCTGTACCTGGTAGTGACTTTTTTTTGAGCTATTTTATCCATCTTGAAAGTTTCAGGTTCTTAGCTATCTTTTTAAAAAAATTTGAAATTTCTAGCGTTTTCAAATCCGTGCCATTCTGGAAAATGGGTGCCCATTTTTTTTTGAAATTTTGCAAATGGTATCAAAAGTTTAAGTGTGATATATTGTTGGAAAGGTCTTTTCAAGCCTAATCCAACCATGATGGTTTCATTTTTAGATTTTATCATTTGATCAGTTATTTTTGCACATGATTTGATTTTTTTCATGTACTAATCATTGTTAGATTTTGGATTTTGATTCTCCTAACTCTTGTTGGTCTAACAAGTTGTGGTTGTAGGTGCTTCTTGCTTGAAATTTGCTAAAATTGCATGTCAAAGAGGGCTACTAATAGTTTTTGCAGGGCTGCCCTAAGCATAAAAACTAAATCAAGTGCTTGTTTAATTGCTTTTTTTATTAAGTGCGGCATATACTAGTTGTTTCCTTTCATAGGCACTTAATACCTTGTTGTAAAAATTTTGAGGTGGTAGGAGAGTATGCTCTTCACCCTTGTGGTGAAACAAAAATCTTGACCCATCTTGAGATTTTGAAAGCAAGGGGGTAATTGAATCTTTGCTTGGTGTGTTTGGGAGAGATTCTTGAGATAGGGGAGTATGCTCTTCACCCTTGTGGTGAACCAAAAACCTTGAACCTCAAGAATTAATCCACTCTTTGTTTAGCTTAGGATCCTTTAGCGGGCCTGCTCTTGAGCAATCAAGAGGAATGACCCAAGTGGGGACAACCTTGTCATCATTTTCCTTGGTGGCGAGTGATTCCAACTCACTATAATCTCAAGGCTATCAAGGACACAAAACCTTGGTAGACATAGTACTTATCTTCGCTTGATGTGAGTAACTTGTGGGATTGTGACCATGAGGAAAGCATTAAGCAAGAATGCTTAAGGTACTCTTGAGGCCGCGAGGTCCTAGTCCTTTATGAGGATCAAGAGGGGTGCTATGAATGGAAATCCTTACTACGAAATAGTAGATAGAGGCCACCCTATTTTAGCCGCTTAGCTTCTTGGTGCAATGATTGATCCAAGTGGACTTACCCAGATCACCCCAAGATACTCACCATATGTGCTCCTTTGGTTGTGTTTTTGACACCTCCATGACAACGCCAATATCTCTTGTGGGAAACCACTTGGTGTGAGGCAAGGGAGCATCAAGTTGTGGGCCAAGTTGTTAAGTAATGAGCCTTGTCCTTCTAGGTAGTAATTGCTTGAATTGTCTTCGATTGTGCTATACCAGTGTAAACGTTCTCAACATTCAAACACACGGTAGCATTCATAAGGTTTTCTATTTTGATATCACAAGTGCTTGTCTTGGCAAGGTTGCTTTTGCCCTTGTTTCAAGTGTTCTATGACATGTTTGATCCCATATTGTTTGCAAACTTGTCTTTTATCTATTGCTACTGCTTGTCAAACTGAGAAATTGCACTGTTCAATCCACAAATTTGGTCCAAGTGCTTCAAAACTGAGTTTTTCACGTTCACTGGTCAAGAGTCATATGATATTGAAGTATCCTTGCATACCCTCAACCAAGAATCCTGAGTTATTCTGCTGTCCTATTACTATTGCAATTTGGAGTTGCTAAACTTGCACTTTAACCTGTTGTAGAGTGTCTTTTTCTGTTCTTACCTGAAACTGGTTTGTTATCTGCATGCTTAGATTTGTTCTAGACTGAAACAAATGAGCTAAAACTATTGGGTTTGAGTTTAACGAATGCTACTCTTGATCACTTGTCGCATCACGGTTACCTCTCTAGCTACTTGCTTATTGAGCTTCTTGCTCATTGCTCGGCTTTATTCAATTGATTGTTGTAAGTGCTTGAGCACTTTTGACGAGCCATCTCTCTATTGTTCTACTTTGAAAAGTGATCTTTATTAGCTTTTCTTATCTTAAATCTAAGAAACTTTGTCTCATTCTATTAGTCAACCAACATCTCTTTTCATGCCGGTTACAACTCAGTCTCAATTTGAGCAGGAGAGTCATCCTCCGTTCAATTATACACAGTTACCTTCTCCAACTAGACATTCAAAAGCACCCATTAGCAACAACAGTTCTAGTTCTAACCAATCTGAGAATTCTAAGGCTACACCGTGGTATAAAGGAGGTTTCCTCTTTTCCGCATTCAAGACCCCCAAAAACACAGACAGTGTCTCACTCACTTTGACTGAACAAGAAAAGTTTCAACTCTTGCAAGAACACTTTGAGCGTAAGGATAATCAAGCGCGCTTAGACAAATAACACAATCAACAAAGGATGGATGCTACTAGGTGCATGGCTTATAGAGGGACATTTCATGAGCAACCTGAGACTAGTAATCATGAGCATAGACCTCTTTTTAACAATGACAACAACACGCCACCAAGATCTCCCCCAAGGCCAACTTTTGCTATGCCTTCTTCACCACCTAGACCTCCTCCCTCTCAACATGAGGCAGAGGCTAATGATGAGATTTCTAGTGAGGATCTTATGAGATGTGAACAAGATGTGGATTTCCAACGAATGATGCATAAGCTTTTAGAGCGTAATGGCGATCAATATTTTCAATATATGACTTCTAGAGGATACAAGCTTCCTCCCGGCTATGATGTCAGACAAATTGTCCAACAAAGAGTACCAACTGAATTGGAAGTCCTTCAAGAAGAATTACGTTGGACAAATCAACGCCTTACCCAAATGGCATTAGAAAGAGAGCCTCTAAAGGTCTCTTTTGTAGAATCAATTTGTGCTCTTCCTTTTGATAAAGATCTATACATGGTCCCATTTCCTAAGGATATTGAGGTTCCTAAATATGACAAGCATGATGGAAATGGTGACCCTCATGACCATGTGTGTCATTTTTATGCTCTTAGTATGGACTTTCTTCATGAAGACACATATCTCCTACGCTTATTCCCTCGAAGCTTAAGAGGCCAAGCTTTGGAATGGTTTGTGAAATTGACACCACCGCTTAAGACTTTTGATGAGTTAGCTCAGCGATTTACCCAGCAATACTCTTACAACATCCAACAACCTGTCACTGTGATAGATCTCGGTAATCTAAGACAACATCAAGGTGAGCCATTTGCAACTTACTTACAACATTGGAGGTCATTATATTCTCGATATCCTTGTCAGCTACCCGAAAGGGAAAAGATTGATATTTTTGTCAACACTCTTGTGCCTGAGCTGTATTATGATCTAAGGAAACAACTGTTCTCCTCTTTCAATGACATGGTTGAAAGTGCATATCGAATTGAGGATGTAGCTATAAGAAAAGGGGATATTGTTATTAATAAAGATGCTAAAGGCAATGGTAAAGATAAGAACAAACCTTGGAATAAGAACAAGTATGTTGTTAATGATGGGGTTGTTGATGCTCCTAAAGTTAAAGAGCCCGCTTTCAATCTCTCCAACGCTATCTATGAAGCAAAACAACAAAAAGCTAGCAACACTCACAATGCTCCTAAACCTCAATATGCAGATAAGCCTAAGAAGTCATTTCGAAAGTGAGTCTATACCAAGTTGGCAGAACCTTACGATGTGATCCTTAAGACTTTGGTTGACAATGGATATCTTACGCTTCCTGATAAACTTGGTAACTGGGATCTGATAAATAAGCCCGATTGGTGGAGAGAGGATCATTACTGCCATTATCACAGAAACAAGGGACATCCAACAGACAATTGTTTTAGGCTTAAGGATGATATTCAGGATCTTATTGAGAATGGCACAATCTCCACTGATGGCTTAACTAAAAATTCTGATCACACAACTTTCAAAGATCCTCTACCTAAGCATGATAAGGGGGAAACCTCTCAAACACATAAGAAGAATCATGATGCAAAGATCAATTACACGTATCCTTCTAATACACTTGTGATTAACATGGTAGAGCCCGTTGAGAGTGTTCTAATGATGAGGTCTCAAGATGATAATAACACCAATCATGGTAAGCCAAAGTTAGTCTTGCAAACACGTGGTAGTTCATCTTCTCGAAGTGAGACACTGAATGTTGTTACTAGGGGGAAAGCCAAGATTGTCCTTAAAATTGTGCAAGATCCCAAGCAAGCTTTGCCTTCCAAACAAGTGGCTCCTTCAGCCACCCCTAGCTATGATCTTGTCCAACATTTGCAAAAGACACCAGCACAGATATCTATCCTTGAGTTGCTTCGGTTATCCTCTTCGCATAGAGAGATTCTTGATGAGGCTCTACGTACAACACGTGTTCCCAATGACATTGATCCAGATCAATTTCAGGCTATGGTCAACCACATTTCATCTCCGCTATCTCTCTCCTTTTCTGCAGAAGATGACATATCTATTGCTCACCCACATAATCTAGCTTTACACATTGAAGTTCTAGTCTACAATACCCGAGTCCGTCGAGTCCTAATAGACAATGGTGCAGGGTTAAATATTGTTTCTTTCAATGTCATACAACAATTGGGTTTGTCAGAATTGGCTGTGGATTCCAAGAAGAAGATTACTATAAAAGCTTATGATGAAGTGGAAAGATCTTCCAAAGGTCTTGTCACGCTGCCTATCCGAGTGGGCCCTATCATGAAAGATATTAGCTTCCAAGTATTGGACATCCCACTCACATATAACATTCTTTTGGGTCGTCCTTGGATCCATGACATGCAGGCTGTTCCTTCCACTTATCACCAGTGCGTCAAATTTCCATACAATGGCACTAAGGTTGTGATTCCTGGAGACCATACTATTGCTATCAATGCTCTTGCTGCTACTGAAAAATTTGTTCCTCATAATGAACCTTCTATTGATCCTAGTATGTCTCTAGTTGCTGCTGAGAAATCACTTAAGATGATGAGCCTTGGTATGGGTGAATATACACTGGGTTCCTTTGCTTCTATACCTATTTCTCCTAGGTCATATGGGAGACCTTCTGATCAGATGAAGCCTTCCACTTCTGCTATGGTGATCTTTGATACTTTTGTTCCTTCATCCGTTCCTTTAGAAGCAGAAAGAGAAGAACAATCTATTCAAGAGTGGATCTATAGAGAGGATTCTAGAAATACTCCCATGCTCAGTAATTCAGACACAGATACAGATGAGTCACCGCTACACACTATGGCTCACATGGGAGATGATCTTCCCTCTACTTCACTTCTTTGGGGAGAAAAATGTATATCTATTGATGATATGGATGTTGATATGGTTCATTCTTGTAGTAACCATCCCGACGTGGTTGATGGGTCTTGTGTGGGGTCTGATGAGTTTGTTCCTCGTATTGCCTTAGTGGACCACACTGGTTCTTCTATGACAAGTCTAGATCTAGCTACTTTTGGAGCTTACCCTATAGGCTCAACTTCTCTTGTTACCAGAGATGACACCCCTCGCATAAATGCTATTGAACCGGTCACTTCATTTCATCTTGCATCAACACCTGTTACTTCTACCAGCGAACTAGCCACAAAAAAGATTGAATCAGTAATCAAACATCACGGTCATCAAGTCAAAAGAAAAGAGCAATGGTTGGATGGCGAAAACCACATTGTGGCGGTATCCGCACCTAAGAAAAGTAAAAATAAAAATCTGCTCAAAAATAATGATTCTCAAATAAAAGATGACAAGCTGATTCTCTACAAAAAAATGGTGCACTACTTCAAGCATGATCTCATATCTGTTATACTTCAGCCCATTCCTAGAGCTGAGAACAAAGTTGCTAATGCCTTGGTTACTTCGACATCCATCTTACAAATGAAAAGGCATAAATCTCGCTTCAAGTTCCTTGTGGATGAATTACGCTATCCTACTCACAAATCTTACAATGCTACCATCTTTTCATATCTTCCACCTCATATTCCTCTTGCAAATCCACCATGCCATTCCTTCCACCATCCCTTACACTTTGCCTTTGTCTCTGGTGACTTGTATAGGAAGGGTCTAGACGGAACTCTCCTTAAGTGTCTAGAAATAGAGGAGTCAAAAAAAGTGCTAGCTGAAATCCATGATGGCATATGTGGATCACATTCTAACGATCCTCCGCTAGCTCAGACATTGCTTAGGGCTGGTTATTATTGGTCGAACTGGTTGAGAGCTCCTATCATCACAGTTGCAACATTTGGGCCTGGGGCCTATCAGTTCTCTACATTAGAGGAAACATATTCTTGATGCCCATTTCTGTCTGGGGCATTCTTTGTACATATCTTTATTGATCCTGAAAAAACTCCAAAAAAATTCATATATGATGCTGAAAAAATCCTAAAAAGCACATAAAGTCCTGAAAAAATAAAAAAAAATAAAAAATTCAAAAAATTCAAAAAATTGAAAAAGTGCCTTGGTGAAAACCTGGAAACAGGCGCCTTGGTAGCAAACATACAAAATTTTTTATAAAAAGTCCTGAAAAAATTGCAATAAATCTATCAAGTGGTGAAAACCTAGAAATAGGCACTGCTTAAGACCCTCTGCACCTATGTCTATTAGTCTTGCGTGGTGCTCATTCGCTCCACTTCTCGCTTTGCCTCTCCTAGCCTGGAATTGACTCTTGTCTTAGTCTAGGGGGCATACATTGTTTTAAGCTTATCTTGGGTCTCTTTGTGCATCTGGGTTTCTTAGGCACCTCGCAAATAGGTGTTTTTCAACACCACCCCAACTGTGTTTTTCAACACTGCCCTAGCATCAAGTGTTTCTTAACACTTATCAGATATCCTTCCCGTCATCTTGGATGATGTAATATTTCTCATTGGCGGATGTGATACTCAAAGCTTGACTCTATGACCTACACACACGCACTTGACTTGCTGAGATTTGTTTGACTTTATTTCTTTGCGTGTTGTCTATGATGATTTCTTTGCTGAGTGTTCTCCCCCTATGATTGTTTTCAATGATGCATAGCTAGAAGACTGAGGGTATGAGAACATGTTTTATTTCTTTATCTGCTTGTGGGTATATCTTGTTGGTCCTCACTGTCATGAGCATTTATGCTGGTCTTACTTGACACTATGGACCTACAAGGTATTATCCTTGACTGTTTCGCAAGTGCATGCTTATAGCTATCTTGACTTTTCATGTGTCTTGATGCTAGCATAATCTTGCCATATCAAACTTAGGTAATCTCACTGCACTAGTCATCTTGACCTGCATGTCTTTGATGCTTAGGTGGGATTCCCAAATTTCTATCTGATATAGATCATATTCAGATCCACATAGTTATGCTAGTGTGTATTGTATGATCTTGCGATGCTACCAATAACGCTCAATGATGAATATTAGATGTCTATTGGCTTTGTAACCTTGCAAGTAAACCACTTTTCATGTAGCTTGCATTCTTAAGTTCATGTTAGTTTAGTTTTGCATCTTGCATATGGAGAGAGCTCTTCTTTATCTTTCACGGACTTGTTAATCAACTGCGCTCACCTTTCGCTTCTTCCCGATCATGTCTTTCATTTCTTGTCTTTCATATCCCATCATTTTCTATTCATTTCGAGATCGAAACTGAAATCCAAGATCACCTTGATCATCCAAATCACCTTTTCCCCCTCTTCCGCACAGTTGGCTAACCCTTTTGAGGCATGATCCTTCGATCTTCGCTGGGGCATTCTTCACCTCTTCATCTCCATCTCTTTCAAACTTCTAGTCTTTCATTCACTTTCAATCCCAAGTTCCAATTCTTCCCCCTCCGTGGTGTTTTCGGGTTGAGGGACCACTTGGTTTGTGCCCCGGGTCCCATGTGTGGGGCATGCCTTCACTGCTTGATGGTTGTTCTATTCTTTCATCTTCGATTATGATTTCTAGTGATTTGATCATGTTGCTCTTGCTTCTGCTTTCCCTTTACCTGGATTTCACTTTCGATCCCGAGGGGGCAGACACATCATATCTTATTGGCTATCTCTTTCCTAAGTGTTCAGTACTGTTGCTACCAGGCTGACCATGCAGGATTTGCTATTTTTTTGCACTTTATTTTTTGGAGTCAGAACGCTATTGCTTGCCTTCTTGGCTATCTCTTGCTTTCTTGGCTAATCTGAGTTGCTTTGTGATCCCAAATCGATCTCACATTTCAACTTCATTCTTTGACTATATGTGTTCCCAGATCGATCACACATTAGTCAAAGAGGGGCAAATGTATACACCTAAAAATGGTCATCTAGACTATTAGCCCCTTTTGCTAAATCATCAATTGCTTGCTCTTGATCAAATCCTAGTTCTATCATTTATTCGATTATTTTCTATGGGCTAACCATTTTATCCTAAGTCTTTATCTATTTAAAAGGAATTCCCTCCCCTTTTAATAAATAAAAAGCCTCCACTTTTCCTCTTATCCTAAGTTGCACAAATAAAGCATTATTCTTATTTTATAAAAAAGGAAAAAGCACTTTTTGTCTCATATGGACACAAAAGTCAACTCCTATTTTCCTATTGGAGGATACTTGTGCACATGGATTGCTCCTCTTTTAAGCTCCACCATTGATTAAATCTTTTGCCTCTTAATCTCCATGGTCCATTTCTCCTCATTTCCTATAAAAGAAGAGCTCTCTTCTTCATTCTAGATCCCCAACTTTTTATGCTAATGTTATGCTGCAGGTTTTCTAGGTGCATTTGGAGCTTTTGAAGATTTGGAGCATTCTTAGCATCTACATCTCATTCTTGCATTCTTAGCTTAGCTTCATATTTATATTTTCTTAGATTAGCTTCATTTCTATGCTCTAGATTAGCTCACATAGATTAATTAGCTTGGGTTGTAACACTTGCATATTTCCTTTCATAGCTTAGCTTTCATTTTCATTTCTAGCATAGCATTGCATTGCATTTTCATTCTTGATTCTTGAGGATATTGGCATTCTTGCCCTTGTCTTCATTGAATCTCCCATTGCATGGTTTACTAGCAAGGTTATAGGCTAAATAGCTCTAGCTGAGAGCATTCTTAAAAACCCTTGCACTCCATGCCTAGGGAGCTATGGATTGATTTGTGAGGGCTCATTCTTGAGTTTCCTTGCATGTAATGATCCATAGAAGTGTGACACAATTATAGCACATAGGTCTAACATACTCCATCAATTCGACAACTTTTTTGTAAGAGACCTTTATGCCATCCATGGAAAATAGGCCCAAACTATGTAATGAAGATGGTGCTATGAGATATATCCTCTCTTTAACACAAAAATTAGTGTTTATTGGAGGAAGTTCATCAGGGACCCATTGTTTCTGTAGATGTTTGTACCTAAACAACAGCTCGGAGTCACCTTTTCTCTCATCATCATAAGAACACGACCCCCCTTGAGCAAGGAAAAATTTCATGCATTTATTGAATTTCTTTCTGATCTTTTGACCTCGAGTCGATCTCATTGAATTACACGTACTGAATGCCTCACTTTCTTCATCCATTCCTAGATTTTCCTCACTTGAGGAAGACAATTCTGACAAATACCTTTTAACTAGTACCTGCACCTCATGCAATGAGAAAGACAGGTGGCAATGAGAGAGATATTTTACATATGGTAAAAGACATTAATCTCTATGAGACTAATCCATGAGACTGTGTGGGATACCTGACATAAGATAATAGTTATATAATCAGACAAACATAGTTCACTCCATAGTTTTCATTATATCTTGTGAGGGACATTATTCATTGTTAAAATTATCTATTTATCCAATAATATTTTGAATATCTCAGCATTGCATATAACTAAACATCTCAGCATTACATGAGACACCACTATTGTGGCATTTCATCAAACAGTTCTCGTGCCTTACCACTAGTGTTTTTATTACATCTTGTGAAGGACTTTATACATTGTTAAAATTATCTATTTATACTTTTAGAATTAGCTCACTCCATTGCAGGGAACAACGAGAATCCCCTATGATTTAACATCATTGAGATGCCTCCTTTCATTAGCTTCATGTCACCTTCTCATAGCTTCTCATAACTTCCTATGTGTTTCATCCTTCATTTATACACTTACTTCCTAAGGGGTATTCTTGAGTTCAAACACATTGAGCTGCTACAACTAAATTATAAATCATGGATTCACTATAAAATTAATTCACTATAAATCAAGGGGCATTAATGTATTGCTCTAGATTTCATATGTATGTTTATTCAAATGGAGTTATATCATTTGGAATGGATATATGATCAGTTGATATCGAATTTTATGTCAAGATTTACAGCATTAAATTGATCATAGTTAGAAGAATCAAACACAAGAAGAATATGAGTATAGTCAATTTTCAAAAGAATATGAATGAATGCAAACATACATAAGTGGATGAACATAAATAATAAAGGTACCTGATATTGCTTGAAGTAATGAAGTGTTGACTCTGGCTTCAATCTAGTATGCTCATGTATGATCCAAAAACTACAAGGAAAGAAAGGATGGGGTTAGATCCAAAGGATCTAAGGAATGCCTGACACCCTATTATTGATCCTCATCTATAATTATGCATGTGCATAGTTAAGCCATACACTTCTAAAAGGAACTATGCTACAAAACATGTGCAGTCCTACATTTATGTCTCTATGAACACTTGGTGAATCACTGTTGTGGCTGCATTTATGTCTTTATGAACACCTAGTGAATCACTGTTGTGACTACATCATCCAAATAGTGCAACAACAACACCAGATGTTGTTGTTCCATCTGGTGTTGCTATGGCATCATTTCCAAATGATGCATCCACAACAGTAACCCACCATGCCCATCAACACAAGGCAGACATGATCAAGCATAAGCAATGGAGGGGACATTATCAAGGTCAAATCAGAGGTCAAATTTCATTCCTTGAAATTTTATATTTGTACATTTATAAAATTTCATGCCTTGAAATTTTATAACATAGTTCCTTAGCATTTGATCTTCATATTGCAGCCATGACTTGAGGTAGGCATTCAATCTTTGTATTCTCATTAACTCAATTTCATTTTGATGGCATTTGTTGATTTAATTGCGACACTAGCTTGGTTATAAACAAAAAAAAAAAGAAAAAAAAAGTGTCATTTGTAATTTTTGTGAATTTGAAGAGCTACTGCAAAGACAGCACTGCACTTTTTGCGTGGTGCAAAGAGGGCATTCGATTTTGGCATGCGTGAACAGGCCGACACCATGTGGGAAGAGGGAACTAGCACTTGAGGTAGGCATTTGAGCTTTGTCTTCTCATTAACTCAATTTCATTTTGATGGCATTTGTTGATTTAATGGCACAATATGAATGTTAATAGTAGCATTGTTTACATCTTAACATTTGGAATGCTCGATGACCCGCGAGCTTTGAGAGCTAGGGCATCGTTGCTATTGCCTTCAAGGCATTGTGTGAAGTGTTTGATCTCTTTTTATTTGTTTTGTTGTTGATATTCACTATGTGGTACTCCCTGTTTATGATCATTTCATGAGGAAATGTCTTGATGGCTCACGAGATGCAAGCTAGGGCATCATGCATTGTTTATGAGCTCACTATTTGAGCACCTCATGTCCCTATTTGATTGGTCGGTGCTTTGTTTTTTATATTGAGTTTACATCATATATTTAGTCTTAATAAATATCTTATAAAAAAACATAAAACTAACCCAAAATACTGTCTTAATAAAATCTTAATAAAACAATATATTTAATCTTAATAAAATCTTATAAAACAACATATATTGTGTGAAGTGTTTGATCTCTCTTTATTTGTTTTTCTGTTGATAGTCACTAGCTATGTGGTACTCCCTATTTATAATCATTTCATGAGGAAATGTCTTGATGGCTCGCGGGTTGCAAGCTAGGGCATCATACATTGTTTATGAGCTCACTGTTTAATACTGGCAGTGTTTACATTTTTTCATTTGGAATGCTTGATGACCTGCAAGCTTTGAGAGCTAGGGCATCGTTGCTATTACCTTCAAGGAATTGTGTGAAGTGTTTGATCTCTCTTTATTTATTTTTTTGTTGATATTTACTATGTGGTACTCCCTGTTTATGATCATTTCATAAGGAAATGTCTTGATGGTTCACGGGCTGCAAGCTAGGGCATCATGCATTGTTTATGAGCTCACTGTTTGAGCACCGACCAATTACATAGGGACATGAGGTGCTCAAATAGTGAGGTCATAAACAATGCATGATACCTTAGCAAAATAACAAAACAAATAAAGAGAGATCAAACACTTCACACAATATATGTTGTTCTATAAGATTTTATTAAGACTAAATATATTGTTTTATTAAAATTTTATAAGACAAAGTATTTTGGGTTAGTTTTATGTTGTTTTATAAAATTTTATTAAGACTAAATATATGATGTAAACTCATAATTATACTTGATATATATATATACTTCAAAGGAGGAATTATGAAATATAGTTGTAGGTAGTTATCTCTTCTATAATGATGGAGGAGTGAAAGGTAATGATCAGAGAGGTTGCTACTATTAGAGCATACATTAATACACTTACTGTTTTGAATTTGAGCTCAGGCATCATGCAATGTTATTGTTGTCATTGCATGCTTGCTGTTGTTGTGCATCATATATTGTTTTATACACTGTTTATTTCATTGAGACCGTGAGCTCGGTATTTGTAATATATTTTTTGTTATTGGATCAATGCTACCATGTTGTTGAGGCTGTAGATGCATTGAATCACCACTGACATTCTATTTTGATAGCAGCAATATAACAAACAGAGCACCAGCCAATCAAATAGGGACATCAGTAAGATATTTAATGCATTATTACTTCATCATGATGATAAAAATTTCATTGGCCCAAAGCACATAGAATGTGGGTAGATGCATTGAATCACCACTTCCATTCTATTTTGATGAAGAGGAACTATGTTATAAAATTTCAAAGCATAAAATTTTATAATCGTACATATATTTTATGAGTATAACTTTACAATAGAAGAGCACCCACATGCCTAGATTGTTATTGGTCTATGAAAGGTTTTGGTTTGCCTTTCCCAATTGAGATGTCATCCTAAGATTCAAAAGGACCAAGGTAATAATAAGTCTCAAACATAAATGCATGATAAGTCTTGAACACTTATATGGGTTTACCCACACAAGGACAATGGTTTCATTCATCTTTCTTTCAAGTGCTCTTGGGTACTTTCCTTGGCCTCTAGGCTTGGGCATCCTATAGGGGTTGAACCAAAATTACAAAGGCAATAAGGACACATAGAACTATAGGTTTGGGGATTTAGACTTATGTTCAATCCTTAGTAATGGTTTAAGGAACTAATTACTAGATGAGTGACTACAGTACCCTAGTTTGCATTATTAGATGATCTTGTTTAATTTTTGTTCATTTCATACAAAGATACATGTAAAAGAAAAGAAATTTTTGCATCTAAAGATTACATGTATATATATGAAAAATAACTTGTATATACTATACAAGGAAAATAACTTTCAGAAGAAAATGCAAGAGTACAGACATACATAAGAGGATGTACATAAATAATAAGGGTGCCAGACATTTTTTGAAGTGATAAATTTTTGACCCAAGTATGAATCTAGTGTGCCCCTGTGTGATCCAAAACTTGCAAAGAAAAGAGATATGGGGGTTAGATAAAAAATATCTAAGCAATGAATGACATCCTATTATTGATCCTCATCTACAATTATGCATGTGCATAGTCAAGCCATACACTTCTGAAAGAAAAACCATGCTACAGGACATGTGCACTCAGAAGAATGTTGCAGAGAGTAAATTATTGCATTTATGTCTGCATGAACACCCGGTGAGTCACTATTGCAATTTCAAGTAAAGATCATAACATCACATCATGGTTGGCAGCCCCAAGGAGGCCCCATTGCATGCAGTGAGTAAGCTACATCAAAACAAAGAGGTACACAAATCTGCATCATCTATATTGATGTCCCTATTTGATTGGATGGTGCTTTGTTTGTTATATTTCTGCTATCAAAATAGAATGAAAGTGGTGATTCAATGCATCTACAGCCTCAACAACATGGCGACATCGATCCAATAATAGAAAATACATTACAAATGCTAAACAGTCTCAATGAAATAAACAGTGTATAAAACAATATATGGTGCACAACAGCAGCAAGCATGCAATGACAACAATAACATTGCATGATGCCCGAGCTCAAATTCAAAACAATAAGTGTATTAATGTATGATCTAATAGAAACAACCTCATTGATCATTACCTTTCACTCCATCATTATAGAAGAGATAACTACCTACAACTATATTTTATAATTCCTCCTTTGAAGTGTGTGTGTGTGTGTGTGTCTATATATATATATATATATATATATATATATATATATATATATATATATATATCAAGTATAATTATGAGTTTACATCATATATTTAGTCTTAATAAAATCTTATAAAATAACATAAAACTAACCCAAAATACTTTGTCTTAATAAAATCTTAATAAAACAATATATTTAGTCTTAATCAAATCTTATAGAATAACATATATTGTGTGAAGTGTTTGATCTATCTTTATTTATTTTTTTGTTGATATTTACTATGTGGTACTCCCCGTTTATGATCATTTCATGAGGAAATGTCTTGATAGCTCGCGGGCTACAAGCTAGGGCATCATGCATTGTTTATGAGCTCATTGTTTGAGCACTAACCAATCAAATAGGAACATGAGGTGCTCAAACAATGAGCTCATAAACAATGCATGATGCCCTAGCTTGCAGCCCGCGAGCCATCAAGACATTTCTTCATGAAATGATCATAAACGGGGAGTACCACATAGTGAATATCAACAACAAAATAAATAAAGAGAGATCAAACTCTTCACACAATGCCTTGAAGGTAATAGAAACGATGTCCTAGCTCTCAAAACTTGTGGGTCATCAAGCATTCCAAATGAAAAGATGTAAACAATGCCAGTATTAAACAGTGAACTCATGAACAATGTATGATGCCCTAGCTTGCAGCCCGCGAGCCATCAAGACATTTCCTCATGAAATGATCATAAACGGGGGAGTACCACATAGCTAGTGAATATCAACAACAAAACAAATAAAAAAAGATCAAACACTTCACACAATATATGTTGTTTTATAAGATTTTATTGAGACTAAATGTATTATTTTATTAATATTTTATTAAGATAAAGTATTTTGGGTTAGTTTTATGTTGTTTTATAAGATATTTATTAAGACTAAATATATGATGTAAACTCAATATAACAAATAGAGCACCGGCCAATCAAATAGGGACATAAGTTGCTCAAATAGTGAGCTCATAAACAATGCATGATGCCCTAGCTTGCAGCCCGCAAGCCATCAAGACATTTTCTCATGAAATGATCATAAACAGGGAGTACCACATAGTGAATATCAATAGAAAAACAAATAAAGAGAGATCAAACACTTCACACAATGCCTTGAAGGTAATAGCAATGATGTCCTAGCTCTCAAATCTCGCAGGTCATCGAGCATTCCAAATGCTAAGATGTAAACAATGTCATCCAGACATGTGTACTGTGAGCTTTCCTGCAACAAATGGACTTGTGATGATTTTCACAATAGAACATGTGTTGCAGAAAAGCTCAAAGTACTGCTTAAGAAAATATGAATGTTCATCACCTATGCATATCAGAGTTGATCAGAGAACGTATATGCACAACAAAATAAATAAAGAGAGATCAAACACTTCACACAATGCCTTGAAGGTAATAGAAATGATCAAACACTTCAAAATAGGGACATCAGCCATACACTTCTAAAATGAACTATGCTACAGAACATGGGTGTGTGTTAATGTGATTCAAAAGCTATTGTGGAAGATTGTCAAATGGGTGTGTTAATTCCACATTATAGCTATTATCAAAAGCTATTATGGAAGATGTGTCTAAGTGGACATAGAAATTGCAGTGAAACTCTATAATTTATTATGGCTCAACGTTGTATATCCATAGTCAATGTCTATTTAAACTTTAGGATGATACTTATATGATGGCTTAAGTAAATTATTCTTACCCCGAGACTAGTACACCATGGGATTAGAGGATGGTTGTTATGATAGCAACTGTGTGTCTGTGGGATACTTTTATACTTTGTATTAAATGATGATAGATACATATGTGTTTCTTCCTTTTGCAATAGTTTATATTCTGATACTTATATCTTGAATTGTCAAATGACCAATGAGTGATAATTTCAAAAGTGTATCATAATTAAAGGCATGTGAATTCATATTGTACTTAATCTGAATGCCACTGTGTAATGTTTTTACTTACGATATTAATCATAATATATCCCTATTAAGATATCCCTATTTTATTATTGATGTCCCTATTTACATCTTTTCATCAAATGACCCAAAAACATCAAGAATGGTCCTATATGGTCACTAATAGCCAACTTTCAGAAGAATATGAATGAATGTAAACATACATAAGTGGGTGAACATAAATAATGAAGGTACCAGACATTGCCTGAAGTAATGAAGTGTTGACCCGAGGTTCAATTCAGTATGCTCTTGTATGATCCAAAACCTGCAAGGAAGGAAAAGATGGGGTTAGATCCAAAGGATCTAAGCAATGTCTAACACCATATTACTGATCCTCATCTATAATTATACATGTGCATAGTCAAGCCATACTGATCCAATAACAAAAAATACATTACAAATGTCAAGCTCACGGTCTCAATGAAATAAACAGTGTATAAAACAATATATGGTGCACAACAATAGCAAGCATGCAATGATAGCAATAACATTGCATGATGCCCGAGCTCAAATTCAAAATTAAGTGTATTAATGCATGTTTGCATGATGCTGGATATTAAACAGTGAGCTCATGAACAATGTATGATGCCCTAGCTTGCAACCCGCGAGCCATCAAGACATTTCCTCATGAAATGATCATAAATGGAGAGTACCACATAGTGAATATCAACAACAAAACAAATAAAGAGAGATCAAACACTTCACACAATGCCTTGAAGATAATAGAAATGATGCCCTAGCTCTCAAAGCTCGCAGGTCATCAAGCATTCCAAATGAAAAGATGTAAACAATGCCAGTATTAAACAACGAGCTCATGAACAATGTATGATGCCCTAGCTTGTAGCCCGCGAGCCATCAAGACATTTCCTCATGAAATGATCATAAGCGGGGAGTACCACATAGTGAATATCAACAACAAAACAAATAAAGAGAGATCAAACACTTCACACAATGCCTTGAAGGTAATAGCAACGATGCCCTAGCTCTCAAAGCTCACGGGTCATCAAGCATTCGAAATGAAAAGATGTAAACAATGCTAGTATTAAACAATGAGATCATAAACAATGTATGATGCCTTAGCTTGCAGCCCGCGAACCATCAAGACATTTCCTCATGAAATGATCATAAACAAGGAGTACCACATAGCTAGTGAATATCAATAGAAAAACAAATAAAGAGAGATCAAACACTTCACACAATGCCTTGAAGGTAATAGAAATGATGCCCTAGCTCTCAAAGCTCGCAGGTCATCAGGCATTCCAAATGAAAAGATGTAAACAATGTCAGTATTAAACAGTGAGCTCATGAATAATGTATGATGCCCTAGCTTGTAGCCCGCGAGCCATCAAGACATTTCCTCGTAAAATGATCATAAACAGGGAGTACCACATAGTGAATATCAACAGAAAAACAAATAAAGAGAGATCAAACACTTCACACAATGCCTTGAAGATAATAGCAATGATGCCCTAGCTCTCAAAGCTCGCGGGTCATTGAGCATTCCAAATGCTAATTAAGATGTAAACAATGCCACTATTAACAATGCTAAGATGTAAACAATGCCTCTGAAATTGAGTTAATGAGAAGACAAAGCTTGAATGCCTACCTCAAGTTCCAGTGCCCTCTTCCCACATGGTGCCGGCCTCTTCACACACACCAAACTCGAATGCCCTCTTTGTGCCATGCAAAAGTGCAGTGTTGTCTTCGTGGTAGCTCTTCGAATTCACAAATTCCAAATTACACTTTTTCTTTTTTTTGTTTATAACCAAATGGGTGTTGCAATTATGACAACATCGTCGCTATTATGACACCATCGAGGTCACTTGAAAAAAAAACACAAAAAATATACACGAATTGTAGTGGCATCGCAAATTGGCATTGAAATTCAACCCCAAATGTTGTAGTGTATCCTCTAAAAATAGTATTATAGAGCTTCTATTCAACTCAAAAAATTCTTTACATGCACAACTACCTCGAAACATGAGCCATTCGGTATCATAAGATACTTTCTCCATCTTTTTAGACCTTGGCATTCATTTCCCACTCCTAGAATGGTGGGGATCCAATGTGGTCGAGTTGCATGCAACACTTGCACAAAGTTACAAATGTTGTCATGACAACTTTTAGCATCTTTTGCAATAATGAGGTAACCTATATTCTTGGGCCTCTATCCCACTTAGTTTGAAGAAATAACCTCATTTAATCCTAATAAGGCATCTTCTTTACTATGCCAAGGTTTAAGACACATTTAGACTCATTTCCCTAATCAAGCCAAAATTTAGCAATAAAGGAACCTAACTAAACTAGGTTGGATTAGATACTAACTATCAATCCACCTAGTCACACACTTGCAAGACCTTCTAAGGTCAAAATTAAACACACTTCTGACTTGGAAAAGGTCAGATACAAGCCAAAATTACTAAGGCCTAGGAGGCTATTCTAGGTGCTCCTGCACCACTCTTGTTGCTTCACACTTAGGAATTTCCTCATTTTCAAGAAGCTCTTCAAATTCGCTTCTAGGGAATTAGAGTTGGTCAAATATTTGTACAACAACACATGCTCAACATGAAAAGGTTTAGAGATAATTTTGAGCTTCACTCTATGCTTATTCCTAAGGATAAGATGTGACCAATATAGGGAAATATACCCGCCTATCTTAGCAATGAAATCGTGGGAGAGATAGAGATCGAAAGCAAAGAGAATGTCTATCACAACCACTTCTTGCAATACTCTAATACTTGGATAGGCATACAAGATGAGAAAAAGCTTCTTGATAACCCCTATAGTCTATACTCGATTTCCATAAAGCTGCATAACACCTTTATTCAGGGGTTTATATTGAAGATTTAATGCCTCAACAATTTGCCTGGACATGACTGTAGTAATGTCCCCACTGTCAATCATGGAATTATAAAATAGCTTACCATTGAAAATGAGACTCAGGTAGAAGGGGGTGGGCTTGGGTCCCTCCGCCTTTTCTCTTGTGCTAGGAACTCCCTGATTCATGAGATCAATGTGATTATTTTTCTGATTTCTAGGCTCCTTTGACTTTCTTGGCAACCCCTTGTCTTTTTCTTGTGCTATGGTGTTCTCTGAAGTAGATTGTAGATTCTCCATGCCCAATAGTGCTTCTTAAAGTAAGGACTTTTATCTTGGAATAGTTAGGATATCCACAGGGACACGCTCACAGGAGCCTTCTTCAATTTATTGACCATATTCAAAGTAGTCAGTATAATTCGCCTTGGCTCATATTTATAATTTGTCATATCCTTTGGCTTTAGGTAGGGAGGAACAACAATAGAATCAAGCATGAATTTTCTTGTTCTATGCTTTTCTTGATGAGTCACTTTCTCTCTTGTGTTTCACCTTTTGGAGAGAAGATTATAATCAGACTCCACTTGCAGCATCTTGGATGTAGATGCAAAAGCATTACTAGAATTGAACAAGTTTGTGAGAACTACCTTCTCATCCTCCATCCAGGAGAACAATGCATGATCAAGGGAAATATCAATTTTTCTTTCCATATACATAATTTGCATATGAGAAGCTAATGCAACAATCTCCATGTCGAGAGATGTGTACATGCTAGGGTCAGTAGAAATGCCCTAGGATCTTTGTTCTGCCATCAACTATTGCAAGTTCCCTGGTGGGAAATTACACGGTACATGTTCTACATTGCAGGAGAAGAACCACACATTCTGAGTATCATTCACCAATTTGTTTTGGCCAGGACCAGATCTTTGTTCTAACTCAATAGAAAAACTTGTAGAGGTGAAGGGACAGTAGTCAATTAGTTATTTTCAGGGGCTGGCCAAAATTTGAGCCTCCATAATTTTGGTTGTTTTGGTAATTAGGTTTCCTAGAATGATAATTATGGTATGGCAGTCTGGAAATGGGATTCTAATGCTTCTTCAAATGAATATTCTCATTTTAAAAGGTCTGCAACAAGCTCTTCATGTCACTTACCTAAGATGCAAGTGTAGCGGGATAATTCACATCATTGGGTTGAGCCATTGAGGTACTAGGTTGCGCATTTGGGTAGTAATAATGTGATTGGGGAATATGAACAATGCCTATGCTTTCCTCAACTAGAAGAGGAGAATCTTGAAAGTCCAAGAAGATAAGCATGATAGGTCTAGGAAAAAGATGGTTTGCATCTATAAGGCTATTCTATGCTCTTACAACAATGGAATATGCGTCTAGTAAAGTATTCCCACCCATAGATTGGATCATTACTGAGATGCTAGGGTTAAAAGCTTTAAGGTAGAAAACATAAGCCATATTAGCTGGGGGTTGTGTGACCAAATGGATTCTATGCCAAGTCTTGTTAAACCTCGTATTGAAGTCTATAATGGCTTCTTGTGGAGTTCTCTTGATAGTGATCAACTGCTAGAACAACGAGGCTGTCTCCCTTGTTTGAAAATCTCTCATAAAAAGGGTTTCCCAACTCATCCCAATTAGTAATAGAGTTGGCCCGAAAGAGAGCGGTATCAATCTTGAGCCTTTCCTTTGAAAGGTGTTGCCAAACGTCTCAAAGCCATGTCTTGCTCTAAGATATTGTGAAGTGTGCAAACCTCAGCTACATCTTACAGATTCTCTCTGAGAGTCTTGAAGTCTTCTCTAGAAATATTGGGTAGAGCTTCAAGTTTTGAAGTGGGAATTTGCCCCTAGACAGCTAGAGGGGTAGGAGGAACTATAGGACTTCCAGTGTTCCAGGCCATAAAATTCTTAGGAGGATTATTTGCCATCTATGGTTGTTGGGCTTGACCCTGCATCTGATTTTGGAAGCCGTGTACATGAATTACTCTATAATGACCAAAAACTAATAGAGGGACAAGTAATTGTGTTTCAGACATAGTTTCAGACCTAGTGACTGGTCTATGGCTCATGCACCTACTCAAACTTCAGAAAATATATATGTATGGTCCCACCGGGCGTGCCAAAACCAAATGCACAAGCTAAGTATGCTAAACCTACTAAGGAAATGCGCCAAGCTTTAGAACACTTAAACAAATCAAATGCACAAGCTATTTCGAAAGATCGAGTATCAAGGCAAATCTTGGATCAAATATGAATGTGGAACAATCACAGATCTTAAAGAACAACTATTCATACATGAGACATAAAGTAAAGTGTATAATGACAATTACAAAATAGAGAAGTTGATAACATGATCCACTCAATAATGACTACATATGCATATACTGAGGTCAATAACATCACAAAAAATATTCATGAAAGCAAATGAATCACAAAACAGAACAAAAGGATGATAACATGATTGATATATTGATAATTCAAAGTACACTACAATTTTAAGGCTTATGAAAGAGTTCTTCAAACCAAAAGTGAAAGACCCATTCTAATTACAAAATCGTGCAATATATAATAGCTAAGAAACTATTTTGATTCCTACAATAGAATGTAGTTATGAAACTACACCACATGGAAGGCAGGCATACGAAGTTGCAACCTCCATTGTTGGCCGAGAAAGGAAGACAACTAGCACAAGATCTGTTAACAAAATCACGTCCTTCCTATCTTCTCTACAATTACCTTTTCTCACTAAAAAATGCAACATTTTCATGAAACCTTGTGCACACATTGAAAACAAGCTGAGCTTGCGGACGCAGGACACGTGGAGGCATCCAATTGTAATAAAAAGACGCATGGAAAAATGGCATTGAAACTACTTTGAACAAAAAGCTGAAATTCCCAAAAC
Organism: Chamaecyparis obtusa; assembly: GCA_027943335.1. Taxonomy (NCBI): domain Eukaryota; kingdom Viridiplantae; phylum Streptophyta; class Pinopsida; order Cupressales; family Cupressaceae; genus Chamaecyparis; species Chamaecyparis obtusa. The sequence goes on along the minus strand of BSBK01003708.1, from coordinate 525,435 downwards.
TCGTGTGAGACACCCACGTGTATCAATTTTAGAAAATGTTAGGCCCACCATCAAAAGGAATCTCGAATGTAAGGAAAGTGACATGCGGTACTCTGGCGTTGAAACTGCTCTTCGAACAAAAGATGTACTCCTTCAAAAGGCTGCGAGACATCCAGTGAATAACTTAAGATAAGTTCGGGCCCATCAACAAAAAGATATGGTGTGAGCGCTCGAAGGACAAGTGGCACTTGAGTGGGGCCTTAAGAAATATAAGAGAAGAACACTACTCCAAAACTATGTTGTGTTGACATATGATACTATGCGCGTTGCTCCTTCAAATAAAAGCCGCTAAGGGGGAAAATGAAGCCAAGGAAAAATGTTCATTAGCAGACTTCGGTAAAAAAATGGTTCACTAAATATAAAATATACAGAGTAGTTAAATTATTAAAAAGATATTTTTTTCAAAAAGTTCACTTATAGATCTATAAAAGGGCATTTTATATATATATATATATATTTTAAAATATCAATAAAAGGAGGAGTTGTTGAAACATCTTTTTTCTAAAATAATTTTATTTTTTTAGTAATTGGACCTAAAGTTGTATAAAATATGCATTAAATAGACACTTCCAATTAGAAAATTTGAGGCACATATCTAACTTAACTAGAATGAATCTAGCTAAACTATATGTTTGACAAAAACTAATTTTTAGTTAGAGATACATAAATTATGTTGTACTGATAAGTTGGCCTAAAGTGTGACACACATTTGTATTTTCACCCTTACAAAGCTGTCACACTTTTATAAAGGAAATAGTCAACATTGATTCAAGTTTTTAAATTGAATCACTAGAATGTGAGATATATGTTGAGAATTTTTAAATGATGTAAACTAATTTGAAATGTCTAACTTTTAATTTATTTTATGTTTGTAATTTTTGAAAAAAAATAATAAAATATAGAAATATAAAATTTAAAAATATAAACACTAAAATTTACTTGCTAATAAAAAGTTGAAATTGGAGTTACATTATCCGCCAACATTTATTGAATCAGTGTTGACCATTTCTACAATAAGATTTATTATATTGTATTTGGAAAGTTAGCAGTTTTCAAAGCCTAAGAGAAAGTCATTGTTTTAACATAATTTGAAAGTTTAGATTATGTTTTAACCCAGGCACAAAATAAACATTTGGAATATTTCTCTTTTCTTGCATGTTTTTACTATAGGTGGCACAACAGTCAACTAGATTTCTATATTGCAAAAGGTTGTAACACTTTAAACAACAAAAGTAGAATATGTTGCTGCTATAGAGACTAGTAAGGAGATGATTTGGTTACAAAGGTTTACGGAGGAATTGGGAAAGACACAAGAGAATAGTAGGTTGTACAATGATAGTTAGAGTGCAGTTCATCTTGCAAATAACTCAACCCTTCACTCTAAGACCAAACACATCTAGCTTCAATACCATTTAATATGCTCAGTTTTAGAGGATGACCAGTTGAAGTTGGAGAAGATGGATACTAGCCAAAATCCTACAAATATGTTGACTGAGCCATTAACTCAAGAGAAACTGACTTACTTCTCAATTTGTATTGGCCTTAAATCTTGATCATAGTGGAAATGAGAACCAATAAAGTTCAAGTACATCAATCTAGTGGGAGCTATAGGGGCAACAATGTTTCTATATGATCAATCTCCAAGTGGGAGATTTTTTGGTGTAGAGCCCGATCAGTCTCCAAGTGGGAGATTTTTTGGTGTAGAGCCCAATTAGTCTCCAAGTGGGAGATTGTTGGTATGTGGCAATCGATCATGTATATACTATACACTCATAATGTATCCTTGCTGGGGTTCAGGGGCGGTAGCTCCTGAGGAATTTTTTTTAGGTTAATCTTGTTAACCATTTTTGTAAACCACCTCAATAAGGATTTATAAAGTGGTTGTGTGAGGTGAAATATTATCAGATTGTAATTTTCTCTTTGATGGATGATAAAATAATCAGATGACTATATCTCTGGTGGATGTATCCCATATTGGGTGAATCACGTTAAATATTTGTGTTATTATACTTTTGTCTTTCTTATTTATGCATTATCTTAATATTATTTATTGCTCATATTTGCTTAAACCCTAACACCTTGAGCAAACATTCTACTTGGGTTGAATGGAGGAATAAAAAACCTTAGGATTTGAGGGATGGCCAATGGCTTAGGAGCACTAAATGCTTCACTTATTATAGGATACCTTTTGTTGGTAGGAGAAAAAATCCTCACATGTTGAAGAGATGACCTTGTTTTCTCCTTCTATCATGTGTCTACCTTCATTATTCTAGAATGAAATCTTGAAAACATACAATAAATAAATTACAAACAATAAGATATTGGTATACTTCAACCAAAAGTGTAAGGCTCTTGGATGCATATTCATATCCCCAATAGGGTCACCGAAAATTGTTGGATAAAACTTTTGTAATCAACTAAATCAATCGATTACTATGTGTGTAATTTGAATATCAAAAACCTCTATAGGACATTAGTACGATCTTTCAACTCAAATAAAGATATACGATAGTTAAAGTAATGAGTTGAAACAAATCACAAGCATCCTATTTCTCTCTACTTCTAGGGACTTGATTAATGCTCTCAGTTGTAAGTTAGATTCAAGTGACAAGCTAGAAAATGAAATTATGAGACAAATTATGCTATGATCAATTCAAATACTATACTAGATGATCAAGATCACCAAGACGCAAAGCCATTTCTTGATGAAAATGATATTCTCAATGATAAAACTACACTAAATTGCCTATAATAATGATGCTCCAATTGTGAATGCAAACTAGCATTATGATGATACTAAATGAAAAATGGAGATGATTTTCTCTAATTATGCATCCTATTTATAGGATTTCTCAAGGTGTAGGGGGTGAGTTTGATTAACTATAGTCAAGGTATGAGTTGAGTCAAGATTGATGATGTGCCCAACTTGGATGGTCAAGATTCCCTTTCAGGAATGAATGGTCAAGATAGCAAAGCTTATTAGTGATCCATGTGCACTTATCTCTTGTCTCCCATTGGTCAATTTTGTCTTGTAGTGGTAGGTGAGACATTTTAAGAGGAATTGATTCAAAAGAATTAATTAAATTAGCCATGTATGATATATGAATACGTTGGAATTAATTAATGCATGAACTATATAATCAAAGATTAATTCAATTACATAGTTGATTGATTTTGATTTAATTAATACAAATGTCTTGATTTTAATTATGTTTGCTACTAACCATTTTTAGGTGTATACATTTGCCCCTCTTTGAATTAACATGCAAAGTGCATTGATTCAAAGAATAATCTGATGTTTTGATCTCAATTTGATGTTTTGATGTCCTAATTGGTTGATTTGATAGATTGATGCTACCCCACTGATGATGATAACTTGATATGAATCCTTGGTTTAAATTTTGATTTCTTTTGATGTCCCAATTTGAAATTGAAAAATTTGATGTTCGATGTCCCCAAAATTGAAAAATGCCATGTTTTAAAAATTTTGAATCCTAATGATGGTATGCCCTCTCAGGAAATTAATCGAAATGGTTTTATGCTTTTTAGGTGATTTTTGCAAGTTTTATGATTTTTTTTTAAATTTTTGAAATTTTCACAATTTTGATTGATTTTCTGATTAAATTTTGGTTTAGCATATGCCTTGTAGAAAAAATTAAATTATTTGGTCAAAACTACCCTCAATTGGGTTGAAAAATAGAATATATTGGGTGAAAATGACCTTTTTTTACCATTCATTTTTACATTCATCCTTGGTTTTTCACTCTAAGAGATTTTCAAGCAACATGGTTGCCACTCATCACAAGTGCCAATTCGAGAAGGTGAGACAGTTTTAGAGACCTCAGGCATACGATCCTCCAATATGTTTCTAATCCTTTCTTGTTAATTCATCATTTTTAGATCAATTCACATCATTTTTAATGAGAACCCTATTTTACCTTCCATTTCATCGCTTTTGGTAAAAAAATTTACGCTTCCAATAGTAGGTTCATGAACTTGGCCGTGTATTCTGCTACTGTCATTCCCCCTTGGGGAAGTGAGTAGAACTCAGTCATCTTTTGATATCGATGATGGGAAGATAGGTATTCTTTATGAAACCACTTCATGAATTTGTCCCGAGTTAGTTGACTTATATCATAATTTTTAATTTTTGCCAAGTGGTCCTACCATAGTGATGCTTCACCTTCTAGCTGGTAGATGACAATTCTAGCCTTGGTATTGGAATTCAATTCCAATAACCCAAAATATTTATTCATCCCAATAGGCCAAGCTTCGTTAACTACATCTCCACCTCTTGAACCATCAAACTTAGGTGCTTGCATCTTCTTAAGTTCTCGAATCAATGGGTCATTTCCCATGCCTCTTGGCTGCCTAGTAACAGAGTGACTAGACGTGGGAATTCTAGAGCTGATTTGATAATCCAAATCTGTTTTCTCATTGGATTCCGCTTCTATATCTTCAGTACCAATACCTGTGTTATGGTTGGTACCTTGCTCTTTTTGCCTTTTCAACTCTTCAAATTATTTCTCTTGAGAAGCTATCTTTGCACAAAGGGCATTCATCTCAACCTATAACTCCTCAAGTATAGTAGGAGTTGACGTGGCACCCCTACTTGCACAAAAGATTTTAGTGAGGCTAGGACTAGCTCCTCTCCTTAAGGTCCTTTTCATTATCGCAAGTTAATTATGCGAGATAAGAAAATCAATTATTATTATTATTTGGTTATTTATCAATTTAGAATTACAACCACATTTATAAAGACAACATATTATATCCCATGTTAAATATCAATTCTAATGAAATCCATAATGCCCTCCAACACAATAATTATATATAGTCATAATTTTCATTCATAAGAGTAGTTTTTACATAAGGTGGCAATGATTATTTAGTACTATTCCATCATCTTCACATTTTTTTTCTTAAATTACATTATGGGAGTTTCCTCTTCTTCAAACTCATCTTCGGGCTCTTCCTCCTCAATGGTGCCCATAGTATTAGTCATGCTAGTATGAACTTAGTGATATTCTGCAATTGCTTCCTTGGAAAGGGAAGGAGCATTGTGTCCACAACCAAAAGCAAAGTCTCTAATAGTTGAAGGTTTTGCCCTTGGGTTTTGAGATGGAATTTCTTTTGGTGCCTACAAACACTGGGAAGGTGGAGCCGACTTCTTTTCTTTCTTAATTTTTAGTCATTTGATGATTTCAACAAGTGGCTCAATGTCAGAGATCATTTCTATTTCTATTTTTGGCAAAGTGGTAATAGTTGCCTTGGTTCCTTCTAATTCCATTTGTCGAGGGTTTGATATCCTTGCGACTTTTCTATTTCCATTTCTTCTGCGTCCCATGGTTTCCAATTGTCAAATAGCCATATTAGTGCAAGAAGGTGTGAGCACCTAGGTCCTAAGGTCAACATCTAAGCTCTGATACCTATGTAATGACAACCCTGGATGTGACCTGGAATGTACACATTTTTTTTTCTTTTCAATGAGAAAGGATATTCAATGTCAGCAATAAATAACATCACATGCTATTCTAGTTCAATTGTTCATTTACCATATATGTTTCATAGGTTATCTACAACTCCACAAATTAATGCATCATAAGAATAATGAAGTGCTAACAAATAACATTACCATGAACATACCATAAATGCTTGCTTGGTCAAGAAGACTTTGGGCTTTATTCTTCCTAGTTCGCCTTAGGGGTGCAATGCAAACCCTCTTCGGTGAACACCATCCCTATCCACCCCTCCTTACAGATTTTGTGGCACAAGGTGAGTGAGTGGAGAATTAGACTATCCTACAGTGCATAGGGGTAACCTCTTAAAGTCTAAGTATGCTAGTTGTTCCTATCAATGGTAATCTTGGGTAACAAATTCGTGACACATCAGTAAAGTGGAGCTTAGAATGATACCTACTTATTCTCAATTAGAGATTCTCCTTCCTCCAATCCTTCAGATAACTAAGCAACCATGGACGTTCATCACCGGCATGTAGTTGGCCTTAAGACCAAATGCTCCCAATGAAATCCATCCTACTATCTATGTGGTACAACTAGCAGTCATGCGACATCATATGCTCCTTGACTATTGTCAATCTCAAGCATGGATAAGCTTATCTCTAAATTGGTCATTAGGGTTTCCATTGGTGATCACCTCAAATGGAGAAGGGTAGCCTATGTAATAAGGTAATCAGCCCCTACCTATGACCTCATAGGGCCCTTACACCATTTGTACATGTAAATGTCATCTCTTGTGCCAAGCTTAGCATTAATAATTAGGAGGTTTCTAATTTGGAATAAGAGGGTACGTACTTGACCATCCTTACGGTTAATCGACCAAGTTGGTGTTTGAATGATTTATGGATATTGTAATCCATTCTATCCCAAGTTTAATTTCCACTAAACCAAGAGGCTTAATCACTTCGTTGTAGTTGAGCCAATGAGGCAATCAGCCTACTACACAACCAATGATAGATCTACTATTGTTTTTATTGTCTTACAATGAGATTTGTAGCTACTCATTAACATAGTACAACCATGTGTGGGTTTCAATATATTTTTCAAAAGAAGACCAAAACGCCTTGAGAGTAAAATTCAAGTAAAAGCTCATTACATCTAGGAAGCATACCATTCATTCTTATCATGGAGAATTAGTTGTCACATCAAGCTTCCCAATTTCTATTCAACTCAACTCCCTTAATAGTTTAGATTTATAAATGTCACTGAATGAGTCAATTTTACATAGCAATCAGCCCTCTATACTAAATAATCAATCACCACTCGCGTAAGAGTTCTTGGGTGAATGAAATAGGGTGGACTAGGTTCAAGAGAAATGCTATCTTGAGTTATTTTTAACTCAACCAGCAAAGAAAAAGGGCTGCTAATTACTTTCTCTAAGAGATAATGACAAACCTATGATCTCTTATTTATTTTATTTTATTTCTTTATTTTTTACTTTTTTGTATATGCATCAACAAGGTGAGTCGACTTAAAAAATATATATATACAAGTTTTAGTCATCAATCCCTTCATACCCTAGTGTGCAACTCTACAAGAGGCTATAACTATATATTTGTATTTCTATCTAAGCTTCAACATGTTTTAAGCCTTAAAAGAGCACCATTAAATGTCACACAAAACCCCCAATCAACTTAGTTTTTATGCATTGTTTTTTTCCTATTTTGGCTCCTACCCCAATTTGGATACAAAAGAAAACAAACAAGTTTTTACGAATTGGAAGACTTGTCAACAAAGCTGAAAGCATTTTAAGGAAAATTCTTAACCTCTTCAAGAATTGCAGCAGGTAATGAGAGGGTAATTTACTAACCATAAATTCCCAGCTATATACATTTATTGCAGCAGGTATGAAAGGCAGATTACCAAATTATATATATATATATATATATTAGTTATTGTTGGATATATGCATGTTCATTCAAATGATTTTGTTGTCATCATCATTATCTAATGTCCACGATTTGGTTAAGTTTTCATCCAAGTCTCATATAGAATTAATCAGAAACAACTAAATAATAATGATTATACGAATGTTTAGGGTCCCCAAGTTAAATGGTAGCTTCAAACAGTTTTGGCTAGACTCGCTTTTTTCCCTAGGAAATTATTAAATAAGTTAAATTCAAATTGATTGTGAAAATACAAGTTATTCAAAAGGTTACCCAAGGACCTTGACACCATGGATGTTACTAAGTTACCTCTAACTCACCAACAGAACCACAAAATCCGCTTCATATTGCACCCTAGTACCTACAACCAATGACAGACCTCACACAAGTCCACCAACAAATTATTAGTCCAAGTTAATCTAAACAAAATAAACACACTAAATTAAAGATAACATAATAAAGATATCAAATACACGAGATTATATTAGCGTCAAAATTCACAACTAACACACACACATACATGTCCATGTAACAAACTTAAGAACTCCACCTCTAGTCCAAATTACATCGGGGCTAGGGTCATGCAAGATAATTGCCAAGGTTTTCTAGGGGATATTACAGTTTGTATCCCTATAAGTGGATACATAGTTGATTTGAAAATATTACACTTGCATTAAGACCTTTGCTGCATAAACGTCATCTACTGAATGACCTACCAATTGACCTCATGTACTACAAAAATGTATGCAAAATATTGACCAAAATATTTCCTAATTGACCTTCCACTGTTCTTTGGTGTACCCATTGCACACCAAGGTGCAATTGCTAGTTACAATGAGAACAAATGCATATGCAATTGATGGACAAACACAATCATGTTCTTGTGAGCTCAAACATCTTTTCAACATATAACAACTCCAAGTGATTTTATAAGACAAATAATATGAAGTTGAACAATTTACCTAGAATTTGTAGACAGCTTGCTCAATAATGTTTCTAAATTTTCGTCAGCAGTTGAACTCAGACATAGAATCTGCTCATGCCATTACTGACAACTTACAAGAAACATTGTGCTCAGGATCATAGTATAAACAAGAACTCGCCCAAAGCCATGATTTTCAAATAGATTTTCATTTCAACAGAAAAGTAATAACGAAATTTGAATTGAAAACTGCTTGCTTTGAAAGTGGATGGGCTCAAGCTCCTACAAAACTTGTATGATAAATTAAATAAAGTTAAGATTTCAACAAAACAGTGCCTGAGAATTAAAAGTAGAAAATAATATCTATAAAAATTCCCAATCTTCAGAAGGAAAATAAGTTTGCGATGTGTCAATAGAAATAAACTGCATGTAAAAAACTTATGTTTGCTTAGTGCCTCTGTAAATAACTAGAAAACTGAAGCCAGGAAAAGTTGACAATTGTTTGTGTTTTCTTTTCTATACAAATCCAGTTTGTAAACTGAGGTAACGAAAAACATAAAATCGTCATTTCAAGCTGCCTACAATGCCTGAATGAGAAATACCACCACAAAACAAATTTCAGGATAAACCAAACAATCGGGCTAGCAAAATTTCAAGCCTCTGAAAGTATCCAAAATTCCTACCAATAGATAGGATAGGCAGAAAATAAATCAAGCACTGCTTGTAATTTCAATATTAGAATATGTTCAAATAAACAAGTTAAGGATGACCAGAAAAGAAAAGAAGTAGAATTTGCTAGATAAAATCTACTCAGAAGAAGAAATTATGACATTTAAGCTCCAAACCTCCAAAATTTAGCTCATAAGTAGAAACTGCAGATAAAGAAAAATTCTTTTAAAAAATGTCTGAGCACTCTCGACTAAATAGCTGGAATCCTACAAACAGAATCGGGTAAACAAATTAAAAAATTATTTAATGTAACAATTATCGAACCAGTGCAATTGGGACTCGTGCCTCTGTTTTTCATTATTGTCTAAGTCCAGAAGCTATATGGGAAAGGGACACCATGTGTGGCAACAGCCACTTAACTGTCCATAAGCTTACAATTACACTTCTACCCAAATGTATTTAATCAAAATAAGTTCTATAATACATTAGAAGAACTTGAAATGGAGCTTCTTTGCTGCAATTTTTTATTTATCTTTATGCAGAACTGCAATAGAAGCAGATTCCCGTTTGACAATCATTTATCGAGATTCAGTCAGTATTTGTACAAACTTACAAGAAGCTTGTGCCAATACTGAGGTCATTAAGGTTATTGAGAATCTGGCCTCGTGTAGTCCCAATTTGATTTGCAATCTCCAACTGCTCTTCAAGTGGTAACATTTCATAGCTGTCATGGAAAACATAGAAAGGACATCATTTCATGAGTAACAAGTATTAATGCCGTTAATTCACAACGCTCCTTAAGGAGCACTATTTTTGCAGCCTATGAAATTTGCTACTTAATTGAACCGAAAAAACATATACAAGTGGACATCCGACATACTAGCAAAGTAGCTCAGAATCCACAATATTGTCGGGCCCTGGCCGATGAGCCTTCCCGTTAGCACGGAACTGCCTGAATGCCCTTGGATTCAAGCCACCTACATGTGGAACAGCATCTACTAGTTTGCGCTGCAATGTTTGGAGCCTCCTGAAAGTCAGCTCATCGAGAGGAGCAATACATCCAATGCTTCCATCAAGTGTGCCACATAGAAGAGCGTAGCGATTTGGTCGGTCAGAAAGTGAAGTAGGAAGCATCTGTAATCGTAAAAATTTTGTTACATGTGCTCCCACATGGAACTCAGCCCTAGGAAGAAGCTTTTGACCTTTCCAGCTCTCCATGCTTTTAGGTGCATAGTAGAATATCTGATGAAATAAATTGCCAAACGTACATGTCAGACATTTCTTATTCCTTGTAGTTGGTAATTGTTTCGACATTTGAAAAACGTCATGCATGAGGGATAGCTCAAAAAAGATGCAGTGTTAAAGAAAATAAAACATTTGGTCATTAACTCAGAGGAGAAGGGACCATAAATTTACCTCGCAGAAATTAGAAATTTACAGTCATCACACCAGCCTCACTGATCTATATACTTCGACTAGGACTACCGAGAATTTCAAGAAGCATGTTGAAGGTGGTATTCATCAAGGTATTGGGAGAATGCAAACATAGAAATCTTATATTGACGGTAATCTCTAGAAATAATTCTAATAATATTAAGATATGCGTGAAGATTTTCCATCGTAATCATGTTTAATAAATCATTGTGCCCGGTTGGTTTTTATACTTTAATTGGACCCCAAGTGGTCTTTAAGTTGTTGCCACGTATCATCTCATATGCAATGCCCCTATGGATAAAGTTGAAATTGATTTGTTGATTGTTAGCAATCATTTGCTTGTCAGTAGACTATAAAAATATATGGAAAAAAATAAGAGTTTTTAACTGTTCAAATTTGAGCTGTATGCCTCTCCAACTAGCATCTCCAGGCACAACTCTGTCAGTTATCTTTTATTTGTAATGCCTGATTTGAATTAGAATATTTTTAGTATCTTGGGTTCTTGCTATTTTTAGCTCGTTATTTAGAATATCAGTTTAATCATCATTTAGGCTCTATTTTTGAATTGTCTTAATCTGTTCTATTTTTAGATGTCGTCTTTATTTAGACGACTTTGCTTCTTCATTAACGCTTTTTATAGCGTCTGCAAACTCTATACATTCAGTGTATTGTTAATACAATGTATTCAATTTTTTGGAGTTTCAATTTGTTTAACTAGCCACCATAGGTATAGAGAAGGATTTTTTCATCAAAAAATAAAACAAATTATTATAAAATCCAACAACCTTAGCTGGAAGCTAGATGAAAATTTCTTGCTTGTGGAAATGAAAACAAATGTCAGATGCTCTAAAAATTGGTCTAATTCGTTAGAATTGCATAGAAAGGGAAAGCTTTGAAACCAACTATCAACAATGGATGCTTACATGCCTATATTTCATTATAGTTTGGCATCAAGAGATGACATCAAGGTAGTGTTGGTGTGAATAAAGTTTTGTACCTAGTAAGGTGTTGTACCTAGCTAGTTCCTAATGGGGACTTATTCACATGACTAAAGTTTACTTAGGTCCTAGGTGTCATTCTAAAAGTCTTAGTTGTCTAGCTAAGATCAGATCATATCTTATCTTTATGACTTCTAGTTTTATTTAATTCTGGTTACCTAGACCATTAAATAATTGATTGAAGTAGTTGTCTCACTATCTAGACAGTTGTCTCACTGTCAACATCCTGTCTAATCCTACCCTCTTACCTTGCCTTTATAAACTGACATCTCATTGTATATTTCATGTTCAATCAATCAATCTTACATAATGAAGCAAGTTATTCTTGCCATTTTCTCTCTTACAGAAGTTGTTTTGGTCTTGCAATAATTTGGGAGGTTTGAGGCATCACCAATCAACTCCTACAGATAGCAGTATTTCCAGTCAGATAATTTCCCTGTAGGAATTATAGTAGCATACATAAAGTAGAAGTCATGACCTGGGAAAAGACCATGCAAATATTTGCAATTGTGATAATTTAAGGATCTTCATGAACTACATTAATAATACAGTTATTTTATGAATTAAAACAAAATACATGCGATTGAAAAAGCAAACCTGAGCAACAGTTAAGATAATAATCATAACACTCATATCTGAACCAGAAACAATCACTACGAAAAAAATAAAAAGAAATCCCAATAAAATACGATCACAACAATCTATACATGCATTTTGAAGAAGATTGTCACATTTACCTGGATGTTTTTCTGATCATCTGAAACAACAAGACTCAGAGTAGTCGTATCAATTAGAAACTCTGTAGCATAACAATCGAGTAACCCAAAATCCTTTGCTAGCAAGATTAATGCAGTTCCTTCTTCTTTCCAATTCAAGAAATATATGCTTTTATGTACATCACCAAATAAGATAAATGTTTTAACCTGTAACAAAAGGGCATATGTTCAAATACGGTGGTTTTGGCTTAAGAAAATTAGATCTAAAATTTTGATGTTAAGATATAACCATTTTGGTGTGTTCAATACAGTATTCAAGATCTTTTTCTTGCAAAAGAACAAGTTCTATCCAATCAAGCATTATTGAAATCAGCTGAGGCAGACTATTTGATATAATTTACACAATTTTAAAGTACATAGCAGGATCTATACTATATTTGGATACCAATAATCCTCTTGAAAGTGATTAGAAAGGACTAAAGCTTCTAAAAACATGAAAATAAATTGAAACATTAATGACTCCAAATTGGATTTTTTTGTCCGTTTTACTAATCTCTACATTCTTCCAATAAAGGAGAGAAAAATAGAACTTGTGGAGGAGCAGGCATATATTGGCAACATAATCAGGTCACTTGATTTTTTCCCATCCATTTGGGTATCTCTCAGCTCTAAGATATCTTTTTATCCTACGCATTTTTTGCATATTTTCTATGCCACCATTATAGGTCTCAATTATATCCAGTGCCATTGATCACATGGCCTCAGTATCATCCTTCCAGAGATGAGTATACATTCTCATTACTTGCTACTAAGAACTGATCACTACATGTGTATAGATATGGCTTAGTGTCTTCTCTCTAGGAAGTGGAGGAGCGTTTTATTTTCAGGGCTTCTGTCTATCGTGAGCTCCAAGGAAGCTGCCATTGTTTTTAGAAAGAATTACAGAGTACCCTTGCTTTAATCTTCTCATACAAGAGATTCTTCATAGTCAGCAAAGAATAAAGTAAATATGTTATAGTCAGCTATGTAATAAATAATCTTGTTTTAGATTTGCAGTGTTAGTCCCCACTAGTTGTTAGTTGTGGGTTGGTAATAACCGATCGTTGGTAGCCTTAACCAACATCAGTCTACTATATATATGTACTTGTTCATAATTGGAGACTTCTCTAATGATATTTTGTACTTATCGCATATCTGACAATTGATAATCCTTCTAGGAATGTTGCATGTGATTTATATTATTATGTTCTGTAACTCTATATTCCCATTTACTTTGTTATTCTGTTAAAGTAGAATAAGTGAGTAAACATAACTCATAACTAGAATCATGTCATTCTAAGGGGATAGCCTGTTGAGGAACCAGTAAAAGCCAACAAAGGACAAGAGGATCGACTGACACAATACTTGATAAATCTCTGAGACATCTCATTATGAGAGTACATTTGGAGGGTAGCTCTCGCTAGAGAGGTCCATTGGGGCACTATCTTGGACAACCTCATCACCAATGAGGAGAATGATTGTTTGTTGCAATGACTGCCAAGGCTTATTGCACGACACTTATAATCCTTCAAGAGCTTCAGGAAGAGAGGGATCGAGAGAAACAAAGGAAGTAAATATTGCAATGGTACAAGGAAAGGAACTAGCAAGAAGAGGAAGAATGCGAAACCAATAGAAGACATACCCCTGAGACTTAATGCCCACGCAGCCAAACAAAGAACACGAATCTCAAGCAATTAGGAAGAGACAGAGGGATTAGTGAGATCTCTTCGACTAAGAGAACAAAGTGAACGATGAAGGCCGTTGAGAAGAATTCTTGAAGAATCTGAAATCCCAAGCCTGCCAAGAAGCAAGAGTCCAATCAGCAGCCGAAGTTGTAGCTACGAAGAAAGGGAAACATCTAGTCAAGAGTGTACACAACGCACGTAGAGCAAGTGGGAGGAAATTGCCAAACACTTATCACTCCCAGATGAAGCACACCAAGACCTTGATAACTAAGCAGACAATTTGTCTGTATAGTTTACATGGAATTAGGATAGCAAAGAAACAAACCCATATTCAAGAAGAGCATATGTCACATTATGAGGTTATTTGTCTTGGAGGAACCGACAATTGGAGGAACTGAACCAAAGACCCCAGGATGAAGGGAATGCAAGGACGAGTCTAAAGATATCTATAGTGCAAGGGACGCTGAGGGACGAAGTGTAGAGGACTCGTATGTGGTCGTGAGTGCAAGCTAGGCATTAGAACATCAAGGTCAAGACTGTCCACCCAGGTCCAATCAAGGACACATTCAAGCATAAATATTGTGACCTTGAATACAAAAAGACAAAAAATCATCAAGTTCATGAGGGATGTATTTGAAGATCCTACGAGGCATTGCAAGACATGCAAAACCATTTGCATAGCAAGTGGCCAAGAAGACAAAGACTATTGGCTGAGAGCGTTTCCAGTGATGATATGCAGTATAGTTATCAACTAGTTCACAAAACTTGACGAAGAGTCAACATCTTCTTGCGATGCGCTAAAGAAGGTGTTTGAGATAAAGTTCAAACTATTGTGAGACGACAATGAGATCGTGGAAGAGATCTACAACACTAAGCAAAGAAGAAATGAAAATGTACAAGCTTACAATTGTAGGCTCAAGGAATTGCTAGTAAAGTTGGAGTAGAGGGACTACAGAGTAAAGAAGTGGTGATTTGTTGAGGGATTGATCCCTTCCTATGAAAGAAGATGAAAGTGGTGCCTCTGTCCTCGTATGCCGATGCTTACAATCAAGTGATGAACATCAAGAGTGAAATTAAAGTATCCTCTTGAGGGAAAATGAAAACAAACGATGATGAGAGCATTAATAGTAGTAGCAACAAAGAATAAAAAACAATCCAAGCCCTACGATGAGACATGATGCAAATGATGAAAGAACTTGAAGCCCAAGAAAGAAAAAAGAGACCAAAGAACTATGGTGCTCCGATTGTAAAATAGGTGGTCATACTAAAAATGTTTGTCAAAAAATTAATTCTATGGTATCTTGCGGTAATGGAACTTCCATCTAGGAATGCCAGTACAATCTAAAAACAAGTAGCACACAAGTGCTTTTCACACAAGGGGAACAATCAATGCCTCCAACCACACCTCCTAAACCACAAAATAATAAAAATGATCTACTAACGGTTACCACAGCAAAAGTGGAAATAACAATTAGTACAATAATAGTGGGCTGAGAAACCGAATCTAGTATGATTCTAAAGCAAGATTGATGATCTAGGGTGGGAAATGTATCAAATGGGGTCACTTTGTTGGAGAATTCAGGAGCAATTGAAACAAAGGACAAATGTTGTGCAAATGGTGTGGACCAAGTCATCACGAAGACACTGTCTTCCTAAAACAAAAACATATCAACATGTTGAACGTAGAGGAACAAGATGAGGAAGTTCTAGCAATTACTAAAGCACAAATGAAGAAGGCAATGTATCTAGGCCCTTGTACGGAAAATGAAAGACTCAAGAGGCCAAAGCTCACTTAGAATAAGCAATAGCCAAAGAAAGGAGAACCTCCAATGAAGCAACAAGTACCTTATTGCGGTTTGAGTTGGAAAAGAACATCATATGGTAGATGTTGTAATTAATGCCCCTTTTCGCACCTTGTTGAAAAAAGTTAAAAAACAAGATGTACTTTTAAAAAAAAGTAGTGTAACACTGGCATGGGGGTATGTCGGGACGGGGGGGATGTTGGGACGAGTTTCAGGTGCGGGAAAAAAAAGGCCCTCAATTTCGGGACGACGACGGGGGTAGGGGGGTGCGGGGAGGAGGGGGGGGGAGGCTGCATACTATACATATATAACTTGAAATGCTAATTATGAAAAGATGTTTCAATATAACATACCAAATACTTGAACATAGCAAAATTGCAACACGAACTAGAATCATTGAACACTCAACATAGTAACATAGTAACATAAAAATATATAGTAACATAATGAATCATGTTCTAAACTTCTATCAAAGATTCAAAATTCATTGTTCAAATATGAAATATGATATATCAAAATGATCATGATTACAATGAGCACAGTAGCATGATATGATATAATGAATCATGATCAATCGTCAATGTCAAAGTCTTCATAACTAGGTCTTAAGTAGTCTTTGTTGGTGGCTGTTTTCAAGTCCCTAGGTCCGGCAAATGAGGTTTAAGTGATTTTGGCCTATTGGGAAGTCATGTCTGTTTGGGATTTGGACGAGAGCTAAGCTAAGTGTGTCATAGAGATGGGGTCGAAACCAAGTGATTTGTGATAAAAACGAGTTAAAACCCTTTGAGAATCCCTTTGCCAGCTTTAATTCGACCTTAGAAAGCCATGATGGATTGTGGGAGGTAACCCTACTGAAGGCTTGCTGAATCCTGAAATTTGGCAAGTTTGGAATTTTTCAAAAACCCCCAAAATCTAGAATATGCATCTTAACTCCTATGAAGCTGAAACCTATCTCAAACATCCTGAAAGTATTTATAAATGTTATATTTGTATAAATCCTCCCGCCCCTGCACTGAAAAATTGGAAACTCACAAAAATTACAAAAAAAAAAATTTTAAAATTGCTTTTTGAGCGTCATGGGTGCGGTCAAGGGACACCTGGGCAGCACCCAAGTACCGCACCCCCGCACACAAGATCCTGAGCACCCGAATGGACGGGGACGGGTGCGGCTGAGGTGCGGCGATCCACGGGGGGTGCTAAGGTGCGTGGAGTACCCGTCCCGAGGACGTCCCCGCACCCAGTACTCCTGGGTTTTTAGGGGGTTGCGCATCCCCGTGTTTCATTGAAAAAAAACACTTTTTCTAAAAATATAATGAAAAACAAAAAAACGTGTTGTCTGAAAAATAATGAAAAAACAAAAAAATCTTTCTTTAAAAAATAATGAAAAAACAAAAAATGTTTTAAAGCAGCAAATAAAGCAAAATGCTTTTTTCTAAAATAGCTCTCAAAAGTTATAAAAGGGAGATTGAGACTCTAATTTGGGATGCTGAAGTTGATAACTAATGATATGTTGTCGGAATCATTTTGGAGTTCATGCATTGACTGATTGAGGACAATATCCCTCTTTTGAATTGCTAGTTTTGGTGGTGAAAGACCCACTTTAGCAGGTTGGCTCTCATAGTTGCAGGTTTTCCAGTGTTCTTGAAGCTTTCAACAAAGGTTTTGTCATGTCCCCATTTTGGCTGACATCATTTGGCATGACGGATTTGCCTATCATCGACTCTCGTAGGCAAATGGTTTGGAGAGAGGGTCATTATGTTGATCATTTGATTGCATATTGCTGACAGAGCCTACATTCGGTAGAGCCTACATCCAGTTTGGGCCTACATGCAGTTGTAGTGGAGCCTACATCCAGTTTGAGCCTACATCCAGTTGTAGTAGAGCCTACGTTCAGTCTTGAGCCTACGTTCAGTTATGAGACATTTGGGCCTACATTGTTATAATTTTGAGTTGAGAAATGTACTTTATTATTATAATGTTATTTTATTATAAAGTACATTATAATTGGATGTTTCTAGAAGTTCTAGCAACTTCTCAAGGAAAAGAATAAATAGAGGGCTTGGGGCTTCATTTCTACATGCTTGGATTTGGGATTTCTTCTACTTCTTCATTGTGAAGCAATTTGTAGCCTTGTGGTCTGCAAATACTATTCGATCTTTGGGAACGAATCACTCCCCTAGATTGGCATAACTGAGGTAGTGAAATATCTACCGAAGGCTTGCAAATTTGGAGTTGGTACTCAGCCATCTCATTGGTACTTCATTGAGAATTTGATGTAAGGGTTTGTTTGTGATTGAAACAGCATTTCAGGAGGCATTTTTAGTAGGGCCAAAATTATAGGAGGCAATTTTTAGCAGGTCCGAAATTATAGGTGGCCGTTTTTAACAGGTCCGAAAAAGCAAATCCGAAAAAGCAGTCCGAAAAAGCAGACCCGAAAAAGCAGTCCGAAAAAGCAGACCTGAAAAATTGATATTGAGGGTTTGTAACTGGTTGAATAAGGGTTTGGAATTCATCACTTAATAGGTGAAGGTTGAAGACAATTTTGGCACATTTCAGTCACTTTATACCAGAGCCTGGATTCAGAATTTTGCTCATATCTCTCAACATACTTGGAGATATTTTTTATGCTTTTGGAGGAAGACTAGTACATCAGTGGCGGCCCTGTTGATACCATTTTGGGGGTTCGAAACCCTGCATTTTATTTTCTGCAGGTGCCGTACATGTACGGCCTGGTACGACACTGTACAGTACAGCACACAACAGCCAATTGGGGCAGATTTGGTGGCGGTCTGATATCTGGTCTTCGGCATTGGATTTCATCATTTTGGACAACCATTATTGCAGCATTACCAGGTTCCATTATATCTTATTGTTGTCAATTTTTTATGTGTGAGAGTGCTCTGTTATAACAATCATACTAGTATGCAGAGGTTAGTCTCAGTCAACATTGTTATGGTAATCTGATATTGCTATATTGTAATCAGTTTGTCATAATTGGGATGTGTGCATTGTAAGGTCACTGTTTATGAGTGACTGTCCATTCATTTCATACCATATTGTCAGTAGTTGTAACAGTCTATATAATCTGTCCATTAAGTTCAGACATTGCCATATATTATTGTATTGAATTGGTATGCAAAGCAAGGGCATTGTTCACATTGTCATAGGATTGTAAAGACCATTGCATTGTAATCTGAATATTATTGTCACAGTCTGAGAACAGTCATTTGGAATCATATATTGCTAGCTGGGTTGATATAGTGGCATTTACATTGACATTGGATTGTCATAGTTGAATGAAGTGCATTGTATAGTCCATTGTATTACAATCTGAAACAGTCCATTATACTCTCAAAATTCAGTCATTGAAATCAGACTTGAGAAGTGTGACCATTGCATTAATAGGAGAGTATCTCATTGTTGGAGTAGTTCATTATAAGGTGCCAAGTGATAGGAATTTCTGAATATTGTTATTGGTGCCGACATTGTTCTTCTATTGTTCATTATTACATATTGGTATTGTTATCTCAATTGCATAGTTGATGCCAAAACAATAAACACATCGAAACACATCATTGCAAGCAAAACATTCAAGTGCATGCCAGCTGTTTGACGAATTTACACGGATCAGATTTGGGGTTTTAGTGATCCTACTAGTGAGGGTCATTACAGGTTTGATTTGGAGCGATGAAGTACTTTGTAGTTTTTTTATGTGAGTTTCTAGTATTTGGTGTGGAGTGTGGTTTTCAGCTGTGTGGTGTGATTTTTTGAGTTAAAATCAAAGTTTTCAAAGGTCTGAAATCTTCTCATTGTGGAAACTTTATGAGGTATTTGCTGGTAATGTTTGAATACTGATTATTGGGGTTTTTGGCATTTGCATGTGCCCTATCTTGTCATATTTAAGTGTGTTTGCTGCATGATTTATGGTCTGATTTTAACGATTAAAAATTCTGATTTCAATTTCTTATCTTTGATATTGTAATTACAGCTAGCTCCATATTTAAAAGGTTTCAAGTTATAATAGTTTTCTAATTTAGTGGTGATGGTGTCAAACCCTTGCTTAACTGAGTAACTACAATTCATGTTTTGTATTAACAAAGAGGCGAAGGCTCAGCCCCTCTCATTTGTTACCAGCAAACACTCTTTCTTTCTATGATTTGTACTAACTTAGTGGCAATGATTTCAAACCCCCCACTCCATAGAGTTTATTGTTGTGAGCATTGCATTTGTTAGCTTATGTATTTGCATGTATTAGAAGCTAACAATCAACAATCAATCTACTTTAGTTTCTATGTTGTTTCATATATTTCAAAAAAAGTGTGGTGATTACAAGTGCAAACAATCTATCAAGGTGATAGACCTCTTGCAGACAATACCACAATTGAGGGTGGCAATCAAAAATATAGTCAATGACAAACAAACTTGGCAACAAGATGGTTTAAGTAAGAACATGACAATAGAGTTGCCACCTTAAGGTAAGCAAAGCATTGATCCAATGCTGCCAATGGTGAACAATGGGAGAAAGCTGCTGCCATTTAGTAGAAATCATGGGGAGCTTGACAAACACCATCATTGATGGAGGCTCCGAAGTAAATATACTACTAGAAGATACCTCGATGTGCCTCTGAAAACCAACTCTCTAACCACCAACATTTCACTTGATATGTGCCGATTCGCATGGTATCAAACCATTGGGTATGCTGATGGCATAGAAGGTGGCAATCTTCCCACAACAACTTCTGCTAAACTTTGTCATCATTCTATTGTAGGAGGTGTATGGTGCATTGCTAGGGAGAGGATGGTTCATTGCACCAAAAGCATACCACAACTAGAAATGAAACACCATATCCATTGGGAGCAATGGGAGGAAGTGTGTCATTGACCTAAAAGATTAGGTAGTGAACGAAGAACTGGCATCATTCGAGTTGGAGACAAAAGGAGGAGAATCAAAAGTAGACGAAGGAAGAAAATTTATGGAACCAAATCACGAAGGGGTGTTGGATCTCAAGAATTGCTCTAAGGACAAGACAAGTTCTCTCAATGATCCATTTGTTATTACTAACTGGTTACTGAGAGGGCGGGGGTTGAATCAGTAAGAACTATTTTCTACTGTAATTCAAATCTTGTTTAGTACTTCTTGTAATCTAAGCAAAGGAAAAAACAAGAATTCATAACTATAAAAGAAGTACACAGATCAACACAAGATATATACGTGGAAACCCTTGGTTAGAAGGAAAAAACCACGGTGAGATAGAGCTCACAACTTCACTACTGCAGAATGAAGGCGCCCTGTTAGGAGCTTACAAAGCACTGGTTAAAGTGCTACCCGGTTAAGGGATTTTACAATAGATCGGTTAAAATCTGAACCCTGTTAAGAGTTGCCTGGTTACAGGACTTTGAACATCAACAAAGATGTTACCTTGTTAGGGGATTTTACAACGAACCGATTAGGTCCACCCTGATAGAGGGATTCCAATTTGCTTTCACACCTTATAAAAGCAATGATCTTATGTGACACTGATTGTCTGATTAGATCATACCTGTTGATCTCTCTCGGTTTGCTTAGTTGTTGAATCTTTTCTGCCTCTATGCCTTTCACCTTTGGTGACTGTGATTTCTACACAAATGTCTCTTCACTGCTCTGACTCCTCAAAAATTCTCAACAACCTTCAACAACACTTTTCTTGCGTCCTATGACCTGTATTTATATAAGAGTTCACCTTAATGAAACCCTTAACTTGATAGTCCCAACCGGTGCTGAGAGGGGAGGGGTGAATCAGCACTTAAAATAACTTTTTCCCACTTAATCCAATGAAGTAAACTTACAGCACAAAAGGCAAACAGATTTAAGCAAATAATAACAGTAAGTAAACAATCACAAAGTGACACTAGATTTATCACGTGGAAACCCGGTTAGGGTAAAAACCACGGTGTGAGGAGACCTCACAAATTTGGTACTCTCCTGGAGTACGCCCTGTTAAGAGCTTTCCCGTTTAAAGGATAAAAGCGCACTTGCTAGATGCGACCCGGTCAAAGGATTTGTTACAATAAGGTCTGCTAGGACCTGCCTGGTTAAAGGACTTTTAAACACCTTGAGAGATGTCACCCGGTTAAGGAATTTCGATACAAGGGACCTGTTAGAGTCCACCCAAATATTGAGATTTGTCTATTGAAGTTTGCTAGAAAACAATAGAAGTGTGATCTTTACAAATGGCTTTTCTTAGCCTGATAAGATCTCTATTTACATTCAACTGAGAATCAACACTGGTCACCGCAGGTGTATTCTCATCTACTGTTGTGCTGTTTTGCACAATCTATTCTCTCTTTCTCTACTTTCTTTTACCCCTGCTTTTGTAGCATATAGGTTCACTCTTTTTTCTTGGCAGAATGAAGGCAACTTTTCTTCACAACAGGCATAAGAATATATACAGATTTGTTGCCCTAACTGCGCCTCAAATGTGTGACCTAATCTTGAGATCTTACGATTACATCACTTAGTGAAGTAATGATTTTCTGAGCAAACATCCGATGCATGCTCTAGCTTTATCCGCTTTATGAAGAAAACAGCAGTTGCGTGTCAGGCAACCTTTCTTCATAGGAGATAACACCTTGATTTAAAGCCTCTGAATCCGGCTTTAAATCCTTCAGTCGCGCCACAAGTTCCTTTACTTGCGCCTCAAACAGATCACCAAGACAACTCAAGATCATCCGGATGTACTGCAATAAATCCCGGTGTAGACTGAGTTGGTTGGAACAGATAGTTGACAGTTGACTATGACTTTCTTGGTTCATACCGGAGTCTTATAATATATCCATCCTTCGATCTGTTGCAAATTGTTTCTTGCCTTACCGATTGCATTGTCCTCGGTGAGCTTCCTCTCGCATGGATTACCGGTTTCATTGTACTGGTTATATTATAGATACTAGTTGTATATTGCTTATAGCTGCTCTTGTCTATACCGGTTTTAGCTCGGATCTTGGGTGAAACCGGAATACTCTCTTACCTATTTGAGTGACTTGTCCGATTACTGATGCTTAGTGTAGCGACCAGTTACAATGTTTTACAAACCAGCCTCTCTTGATGTAGATTTTCTTAGAGCGTCAGCCTGTATACAGATGACAATTCTCTATCCTCTTTTGCCAATCAATGACAATACTTGGACCGGTAGAGAGCTTACCAGTTACCATTATTTGATGCTAACATAACTCGTAGAATCGCCAGGCTGTAAACTCAGCAATAGATCATGCAACAAATAGAAAGGTATGCGTTATGATCTAGAATTTACCTTGCAAAACATCATTAGAAATAAAGCTAACTTCAGTTAAAAATCTAACTCCACTTTTGAGCGGTGGATGTCCCGTATAATCCGGTTTTAACTCAAACTGCTCCGCAGAATCCGGTGCGGATCTTTAGGCAGTTTAGACCAGTGTCACCTTTATTCCCGGTTCAACTTTGTATGCACTCTGAGACCGGTATTGTATACTTAGATCGGTCTTCCGGTGTATTCCCTTTTCTTTAACTACCAGTGCTTACACTCTGTTTCTTGTCTACCGGTGTCTTCTAAGTAACATGAGTGACCGGTGACCTTTTACCAGTGCATGGTGTTTGTGAATTTACACTAATGACAATCTTAAATGGCTAACAATCTTCCCCTTTGTCATTGGTGGCAAAACTATACACAAAACCATACTTGTGACAATTCTTGTCTGTAGACCACTTCCCTTGTCTGGGTGCGCTAGTGGCTATTCTTCTGTCGCTCTTCTTCTTATCCACTCTATTTCCTGCTCTTCTTCCCTCTTGCACATACTCTTCTTTTTTGTATTTCCTGTTCTGCTCTTCTTCCCCTTTTTACCTCCAAAAGACAAAGGGTGTTACATCTCTTCATATTTGAAGTTTTGTGAAGATGTCTTTGTATATTGTTTTGGCAGATTGAAGGAATGGTGCCCACTGACCAATTATAAATTCTATGTTCTTTTGGGCTGCCTTATGAGAAACAATGATGTTCTCCATATCTTCCACAGTCTTGTAATCCGGTTCATTTATCAAAGCTTCTGTTGTTGTGGCAATGTGCTGCATGGAGTCAAATGTTGGGGCTAAAAATAGCTGAAATTCAACAATGTCCTAGATTCTCTTGTTTTCCTCTTCTGCAGTCTTCCTTTTGACAAGAGCCAGACTTGTCATTTCTCTACTAAAATGTGTTGTAGATTTATTCTTTATGTTGAACTGAGAGGACAAGGCTCTAATCTCCTCTGAGGCCTTTGTTGATTTCTCTGACAAATCTTGCAAGTATATATCAAAATTTGAAGTTCTGCTCATCAAACTTCCTGCCTCTTGAAGTTGTTGTTGAAGCATTCTCAGGTTGTTTGAACTTTGACACATTCACCTTGACTTCTTCAACCTGTTTATGGAGTATCTCCACTCTTTTCTGTTCATAGTGGTCAATTGCCACAGTTTCCGGATCAGTGAGATCCTCACCGATTGCCTGTGCCAGAACTTCTAGCTGATCGATGACCGGTTCATCTTCATCTATGTTAGCATCAGGGACGAAGTTGCACAGAATGTTCTTTACAGTGGTCAGGACCATGTCCTGTTTCCTTTTGGTCAACTCTTTTAGCTGCCTTGTTGACATCTTGCTGATGTCTACCACTATATCGGTGACCTTACTCTTCTTAGCTTCCCTCTCCTCGGAAAATGATAACTTTCTCTTAGATGAGGAGCTTGGTATGTCGGCTTGTTCCTGTTGCCTTTGCTCTTGCTCCGATTGAGCTTGCTCAGTGTGGACTGGAATTTCTTCCTCTAGTCGCTTATTCTCTTCAGCTTCTTGATGAGCTGTGTTTTCTTGTTGAACCTCTTCTTCCGGTAGAACTTGCTCTGCAAGTGGTTCTTCCTTGGTCTGAGCATCATCTTCTGGTTGCTCTTCAACCTCTATATTTTGTTCCTGTTGATGTAGTGCATCCGGTTGCTTTGCAGCTGTATGAAGTTCACCCATCGGTACTTCAATTTCTACTTCTTGTTCAACATTTATTTGTTCACTAGCTGTGAACTCTTCTGTTTGAACTTTTTCCTTTTCGGTAGAAGATTCTTTACCAGGTGTGAATCTGACCGGTGGTGCTTGCATTTGTTCAGTTTGATCTTGAGGACCTAGTTTTTCCAATGCACTGAAATCATACTTTTTCCAGAAATCCAGGGTCTCTTCATAGACCTCTTTATTAAGTCCATTAATTATTTTGGCAACTCTGAGTCCGGGTTGCAAATTCATTGATGCCTCTTCTAATAGAAGCTTTATGTGGTCTTCACTTAGGCCTAGTCTAACTTGAGACAAGGTTTCTGTACTTATTCTTGTGTTTATTCCTAGACCGGCTCTCCATTTGGCTTAAAGCTTAGAATTCAATTCCGGTGGAAACTTTGACCTGTAGTCCCTTGGAGTTCTATGATAATCTAGAAATGTTTCCACTATTGCTATAATGACTGCCTCTTTATCCTCTTCTTCTAACACACTACACCACTTGGCAGCATTGTCTACTATTCCAAAGTCCATTACTTCATCAACTATATCATTGACTGTCATAGGTTTAGTGTTACCTTTGCTCGGAGAGATGAGAACGGCTAGTCTGCCAAGCTCGTTGCTCTTGTCATCAGTGATGTCCACTATTACTGGTGCTTCAGCTCCAAGCACTCCTTTCCCTTTACCGGTGTCCGAGACCGGTGGAACTGTTGTTCTTTGAGCTGCTTCTTGTTCTGCTTGCTGCTGGGTCTAAAGGAGTTTGGTCCACATCACTACTTCTTCATTATGCACTTTCTCAACTTCTCTAATAAGAATGAGACCTATCCTTCTTTTTGTTGAGAAGGTTTGCTGATGAAGTTCGGCTTGTTCTGTGGCTTCTTCTAGAGTGAGGTGGTTCTGGATCTCTAGAAGAGCTCGTATCCTCAGCTCCTCTCTATCCTCTGAAGCCTTCCACTGATCTTCAATAATTTGTAGAAGATCTTTAGGTAGAGTTGTGTGAAGTCCACTAGGATGTAGATTGAATTTTTGAAGGTAGAACACTACAGGTTCTTCGATTTTTCTTCTGTCTTCATCATTGGCTAGTTGATATCTGCCTCTAACAGAACCTAAACCACCAGATTCTTTTAGTTCTGCCACAAATTCATCAATTGTGGGCTTTCTTCTTCTAATTAGAGGAACTGTTTCCTCGGTCTCTGTCTCTTCTCGATCTTCCTCTTGAGTATTGGGTACCGGTTCTACTTTCTTCCTCCGAGCCTTGGGCTATTCTGTTGTCGGTTTCTTCTTTGATGTGGGGGACCTTTTGGTGCAGACATTTTGGATCGGTGTCCTCCTTTTAAGATTCTCTTGAATCTCGGTGATGTACTGAACCGGTTTGCATAGAGATCCAAATTTGCATCATTTAGGGCATCAACATATGCCTTAGCAATCTTGGCAGTGATCTCATACACTAGCTCAGGAGCATATACTTCTCTTGGTTCCACTGCTTGAATGATGCAGTTATCGGTGGTAACCAGAAAGCATACATCATCCTTATACAGGTCAACAATAGTTGACGACACCCTCTCTCTTGCATGCATTTTTAATTGAAATGCCTCAAAGTGTTCAGTCATCACACTTCCTAATTGGTTTCCTAGTTTATTGGCCATCTCACATATTTGCTACATAACCGATCTATCTGTCTTCCATACAACCTTTTCGATTCTCGAGAAGTTGGAGTAGTAGAAGTAGAGACATACCAGAAGGGTCCCGTACTTCATTGATTTCTTCCTCACGACTCCGAGCTTCTTCATATTTTCAAATATTTGTCTTTGGAGCATTGCACAGATGTCGTATTGGGCATTATTGTGCATTATTTGGTGTGCCGCGTGAATTGCTCCACCCGGTATGCTGTTTAAATTGCTTGACTGATAAACCTTGTAGCCAAGTACAGTAGACGCAAAACCGACTCCATCATCCTCAATGTCGTTCACGGTCATAAGTCGACCATCAGGTCTTGACTTAGTTAATTTATTGACGGCGGCATTGGCGATGGTCCTTAGGGTTAGTGTTTCCCCTTGGTTGCTGTATCCGATCACTCTATGCAGATCGTCCTTGGTGATCGGATTGCATGCACCTCTTGTGAGCTAGAAACCAGGTTCGTGAAGACGACTGAGAACTAGTCGAATTAGGTCTTCCTGGAAGACGGTCGGGTAGCATACTCCATTGATAAGTCCAGATGATATTAGCTTGGCATACTTATTAGGAAGTCTCCCTTTTTCACACAGTGACAGGTACTATCCTTGAATATATGTTTCACCCAATTCTTCTTGTTTGGCGTGAATGAACGCTGTGACGTCTTCGATTAAGAAGACTCCTTTTGGTACAGACGAGAGCGCACCAACCATGTCGTTCTCTTTGTTCTGAGTCAGCAATATGTTGTATGCTGGCCTGTTCGCCTGATCTCCCTTGATCAACTTTACGTTAGAGGATGATCATACCATTGCGAACAGTTGATTAACAGACAGGAGCTTTGATCGGTCTAACAGATTATCGCTCACGATGATCAAAGCGCAAGAATATTACTCATAAAAGTTCGTTAATCTCAATGAAAGCAAAGTAAAAATAATGAGTAATTCTTCCTCCTTTTATAGGGTTAGGTCATAACGGTAATTACCAAACAATAACTATTTGTTAAATGGCTACAGTAATAAATGCCTTACCTACCCTTTCTTTCCTTTTTTTTTTTGCCAATCGGTGATTCGGCTTCCTTTTTTTTCGGTTTGGCAAACCCCGGTTGATCACTTCTTACCTGTCCAGTTGTTCTTGTAGACTAAGTGAGTCCGATTCTCACTAGTCTTACCGGGAACGGTAGTTGGTCTACCGGTTCCCTCTAGGCCTTTACGACTCAGTTTGCTGAAGAGATATCACCATCTCCAGATGATGATCTTTCTTCTGTCTTCTCCTCAGCGGAGCCTTTTGATTCCTTTATGAACCAAATCTATCTGACTATTTTTGCGAAGAACCTAATTGGCTCTTCTTGAATTTATTTCTCAATTTGATATAATTGCAATTTTTGTTTCAAAAATAGTTTCATAGAAATGCAATTATGATGAATTTCCACCAATTTCAAATAATCCAACCAAGACAATGGAATTTTTCTTAAACATTTATTATTTCAATTCTCATTTCACACAAGGATGCATTAACAATTTATTTTCAATAAAAATTAACAGCACCTGGCAAATTCCGAAATTCTTTGTAAATGTAATGTCCTCCAACAACCATGACACATCCAAAACACCTTAGTCGCCAGCCCTGTACAGTCACGTGGCAATTTGTAGTGAAACGTGACTGGCTTATAACAATTGCAGCCCCAACAAAATTAAGAAATGACCCTATTTTAGTCACGTGGGCAGGTTGAATTAAAATGTGACCAGCTTGTAGCAAATGCGGGCCCCTAGCAGAATGAAAACGGCCCTCTGGTAGTCACGTGAGTAGTCTAAGGAAGTGTTGTAGCCTGCTTGGCCTCACGCACCTTGCTGCAACACCTAACGACACTTGCGTGGGGTATGGGAGCAATCTTAAATCCAATCGCAGAGCTTTGCCAATGAAGTACAGCCCAGAAATCAGTCACGTGCCTGATCTTCAAATAATTTAGTCACCAAAATTCTCAATTGAAACACCAGCAAATAAGACGCAGCGGATTTCCCAATCACAAATCAAACCCCCAACAAAGAGACAATTCGAAATCCTTGAGAGCAAATCGATTTGCCTGTAGATGAAAACTTCACACACATCCAGTATACTTCAGCACTGGACTATGATCTCAGAATACAAAATTATTTGCTTACAGATTAACAGCTGCAAAATTCACCATTAACTTGTAATGGCTCAAATCACAAGAGGAATCAATCCCCGAAACCCTAGCCAAGTTGTCTCTCTCACAAACTTCAATAAAATAATGATTCAATAATGGATGAGTAAAGTGCTTTTTCGAGTAGAATATATAGGCTTTTTTTGAAAAAGCACTTTACTTATTTTTTCACTTAAATGGCTTTTTAATACAACCCCACTTTATAACATAAAGTTATAAATTCATAAGTTATTAAATTAAATTAAAATAATTTAATTTAATAACAATGATTAAAAATATAAAGCCACTGAACTGTCTGACTGAGATCAACGAACTTCTAACAAAGCCCAGGTTCAAACTGACCAACCAGGAAGAGCCACTGCCCTGCCCGAAATAGCCACTGCTAAAAATGGACTTACTAAAAATAGTAAATCCGTCCCAGAGACCCTCATAACCCACTGTCAGCTCACAAGGGTCGCATTGATGAACTGACTATGCTCAGCTGCAGAAACCTGCTAAAATGGGGACATTATAGTTTTCTCAGTCTTCTCTTCCTTGTTGATCTTCTCTACCAATTTGGCCAATTCTTTCTTCTTATAGGATGATCGGTTCCGGCAATTTTTGGCTAAGTGTCCAACATTGTTGCAGTGATAGCAAACTATCCCGGTTGCCTTCCATGGGTTCACCCTTCTTGTTTGGGATGATTTTCTCTGAGAGTCATTGTGACTGTGCATTCCACAGTTTGTACAGTTGGCTGTGCTCCAGTTCTTGTTTTTCTTGATGAATACCGGTCTTGGGGATCTAAATGCCATTGTCTTTGATCTGCATTCTTCAGCCTTGTGTCCAAACTTGTTGCATGCATAACAGCAGCCCTTGAAGCTTCCCCTGCTTCCACTGGACATCGATGTGGGGTTGGACCAGCATTCATTGGTCTTGTGGCCGTATTTGCAATAGTTCTTGCAGTAACTGTTGTTGGGCCTTATTGGTGCATTTTTGCAGTCATTTGTTTTATGACCGGTTTCCCACAATGATTGCAAGATGTGTTAAAGGTCTTCTTACCATTTTGTGCCAGCGGCTTCTTCTTTTCTTTCTTGTTTGTCTTGGTTCCAGAAAATTCACCATTCTCTTTGGTGACTTCACTAGTAAATCCAAGACCGGTTTGATCTTTATGCTTTCTTTGAGCTTTAAGTTGCTCATCAAGTTTGACTGAGCTCTCATTGTATCTTCTCAAGGTTTCATTTCTTTCTTCAAGCTCTTTCATCTGATCCTTTAGTTGATATAACTTTAGTGCCAGTCTTTTGCATGCCTCATCTCTGTCATGCCAGCCCTTCTGCATGTTGGCGTTTTCTTGGGTGACAATCTGCATGTCCTCTTGAAGTTGTAGAATGATAAGTTCATTCGCCCCTACAGCTTCCACTTCCCGGTCCCTTGCTTTCTCAGAGGCGGTTAAAGACTTGACTGTTATGTTCCTTTCATCTTCAACTTTTCACTTTTTCTCAATCAGCTCAGTCATCCTCAGGGCATTGTCCTCTTGTTCCCTCTTGAAATTGGAGATCTGATCGGTCAGGATTTGATTCTTTTCCATGAGTTCAGATACTGCCTCCTCAACTTCATCAGATCCACTCTGCCCAAAGAGTTCATCAAGGGTTCATTGCTCTTGTTTAGCTGTATAGCCAGATCCTTTCTCTTGGCTAGAGATCTTCTCAGTCTGCTATCCAGAGAGGCTATAATGTCATTAGCTTCCTCTAGCTGTTTCTGATACCAGTATCCATCCATAATCTTTTTCTCAAGCAGTTAAGCTTTATATAACAAAGATCCAGGCTCTGATACCAATTGTTATTACTGACTAGTTACAGAGAGGGGGGGGGTGAATCAGTAAGAACTACTTTCTACTGTAATTCAAATCTTGTTTAGTACTTCTTGTAATCTAAGCAAAGGAAAAAACAAGAATTCATAACTGTAAAAGAAGTACACAGATCAACACAAGATATATACGCGGAAACCCTAAGTTAGAAGGAAAAAACCATAGTGAGACAGAGCTCACAACTTCACTACTATTAGGAGCTTACAAAGCACTGGTTAAGGTGCTAATCGGTTAAGGGATTTTACAATAGATCGGTTAAGATCTGAACCATGTTAAGAGCTGCTTGGTTACAGGACTTTGAACATCAACAAAGATGTTACCCTGTTAGGGGATTTTACAACGAACCGATTAGGTCCACTCTAATAGAGGGATTTCAATTTGCTTTCACACCTTATAAAAGCAATGATCTTATGTGACACTGATTGTCTGATTAGATCATACCTGTTGATCTCTCTCGGTTTGCCTAACTGTTGAATCTTTTCTGCCTCTATGCCTTTCACCTCCGGTGACTGTGATTTCTACACAGATGTCTCTTCACTGCTCTGACTCCTCAACAATTCTCAACAACCTTCAACAACACTTTTCTTGCGTCCTATGACCTGTATTTATATAAGAGTTCGCCGTAATGAAACCCTTAACTCATAGAACCGCTAGGCTGTAAACTCAGCAATAGATCATGCAACAAACAGAAAGGTATGCGTTATGATCTAGAGTTTACCTTGCGAAACATCCTTAGAAATAAAGCTAACTTCAGTTAAAAAGCTAACTCCACTTCTGAGCGTTGGATGTCCCATATAATCCGGTTTTAACTCAAACTGCTCCGCAGAATCTGGTGCGGATCTTTAGGCAATTTAGACCGGTGTTACCTTTTCTCCCGATTCAACTTTCTATGCACTCTGAGACCAGTACTGTATACTTAGATCGGTCATACGGTGTATTCCCTTTTCTTTAACTACCGATGCTTACACTTTGTTTCTTGTCTACCCGTGTCTTCTAAGTAACATGAGTGACCGGTGACCTTTTACCGGTGCATGGTGTTTGTGAATTTACACTAATGACAATCTTAAATGGCTAACACCATTCACTAGCAAATGGAAGACTACAAGGTGTTATGCCTCAAGGGCAACAGGTTACAAATCGGGGAGATAGAGGAAGACGAAGACAAAGCAACAAGCTAGACATTTCCTTCAGAGTACAAAGAATACAAGGAGTGGCGAGAGTGGATGATAGACCAGCTCACAACATTGAGCAAAATAAAATAATAAAGTATGAGGAGCCAAGAGTGATGAAGGTGAACTTAGGCAACAAAGACAGTCCAAGAATGATCATGGTCAAAGATGATTGGATCCAGTACTAAAGGTAACAACATTTAAAATTTTCTTGGAGTATAAAGACACTTTCACCTAAATGTACAAAGACCTTAAAGGTATACCACCAGAATTGTGTGTATATAATTCCTCTTGTACCAAGAGCACAATTGGTAAGGAAAAGGCCTTATTGAATGAAAAAAGTAAGGTTGCTAAAGTACAAGAAGAAATAGAAAAGATGATAAAACAAGAATAATCTTTAAGGTAGAGAGGAGTGAATGGGTCTCTTTGACCATGATATCTTTGAAGGAGGAGATGGAACACATTCAAATGTGCATAGATTTTAGAAACTTCAATGTGGTGACTATCAAAGATCCATTCCCAATCCCCTTCATTGACACAATCCTAGAAGTTGTTGGTCATGAGATGTACTCATTCATGGATGGACTCTTAGGGTATAATAAAACAAGCATTGTATAAGAAAA
Source organism: Chamaecyparis obtusa (assembly GCA_027943335.1). Lineage (NCBI taxonomy): Eukaryota > Viridiplantae > Streptophyta > Pinopsida > Cupressales > Cupressaceae > Chamaecyparis > Chamaecyparis obtusa. Next base: position 493,233 of record BSBK01003708.1, on the reverse strand, counting down.
TATATTGAAGACGACATTTGTAGTCAAGGACGAGGTAAATGCATACAACCAGATGTCGTTCAGCCTATGCAACGCATCAACAACCTTCCAATGAATCATCCTATATGTCTTCAATAAGATGTCACTAGAGAACTTTAAAGCATTTCTAGACAATTGATAAATCTACTAAGGTTGGGAGATCCACTTGAGATAACTCAGGGAATGCATGGAGAGATGTAGAAGGGCACAATTAGCGTTGAATTAAAAGAAGTGCAAATTCATGGTACCTCAATGTAAATTATTAGTCTACATTGTATGTAAAGCAGGACTAAAGATTGACCCTCAAAAAATAAGAGTGATCGTAAAGATGAAAGCATCAAAGAATATCATAGGTGTTAAATCATTTCTTGGGCGTGTCGGATTCTGTAAAGGATTTATTAAATTTTTTTCTCGAATTTCCTGTCCAATGGACATACTTGACAAGAAAAGGGCAACCATTTGCATGGGCTAACAACCAAGAGAAGGCTTTCAATGAATTGAAGAAAGGGTTAATGAGTACACCAATCCTGACATACCTTGACTGGAATAGGCAATTCCAGATACACGTAGATGCATAAAACTATGCAATTGGAGCCACACTCATGCAAGAGGGAGCTCAACGATTGGACCACTCAATATTGTTTGCTAGTTAGTTGCTATCAAAGGAAGAGAAGAATTATAGGAGCAAGAGGGAAGCATTAGGGATGGTGTAATCCATATAGAAGTTCATACATTATCTGATGGCGGCACCACATTCTATGTGAACCATCAAGCTCTCATGTGCTTGGCAAATAAGAAAATTATTCAAGACCAAACAAGTAGGTGGCTTTTACTGTTGCCAGAATTTGCATTCACAATCATTGTCAAGCCATGAAAAAGTCACATCATAGCTGAACGATTAAAGATCAAGTTAGGGAAGTCACTTGAAGGAGTGAACAAGAATTTTTTGGATGCTCAATTATTTCAAATTGTAGCACTATCTCCATGGTATGAGGGCATCAAAGATTATCTGTCCACTCCCACCTTCCCAAAGGAGTTGCCACTAGGAGAAAGGAGGAAACTAGTTTTTAAAAGTTGAACATTGTAACTCGTAAATGGACTCTTGTACAAAATGGATTCTGACCAAGTCTTGAAACAATGTGTCATGTAAGAGGAGATACCGGGAGTACTCAAGAAAGAGCACGAGGGTTCATTGGACAAAACATGGGACTAGACACCACAACCTGAAAAGTTTTATTGGTCGAGTTGCAATGACCGACAAAGCACACAAATGTCCAAGACTGGGTGATAGGATGTGACACACATCAAAGAGCTGGAAAACCTCTCAAGCAAGATCACATGTCATTGTTCCTTTCACAACCACAAGAATTCTTCGAGAGGTGGAGACTAGACTTCATTGGTCTACTAAAAGTTAGCTAATTGCACCAATGCAAATACATCATTGTAGCCACATAGTACTTGACGAAGTGGGTTGAGGCAAGAGCACTCCTAGACAACACGGTTGTTAGTATGACAAGGTTTATCTATGAGCAATTATCACTGATACGACATTCCCATTCAGATCACAAGTGACTAGGAGATACACTTTGTAAATCATATTAATCGAGTGATGACAATGAAGTTCAAAAAATTTCATAACTTATCAAGTATTGTACTACTTGAAAGTGAATGACCATGCAGATTTGACAAACAAAGCATTGGTTTCGGTCATTTAAAAGTCTCATGGCATCGAGAGAGTGAATTGGGAAGAAAAGTTACCAATAGTATGATGGGCTTACCCTGAGAGATACAAGGTAAAGACTAGACACACACCATTCCAATTGATGAAAAGAAAGAAAGAAAATAATTTTAACGTCCGCGAGGCTAAAGATAGCCTATGGGACAGACCGTCTCACACGCTGAAATTTTTCATTTCCACCCTTTTCTTGTGAAGCTTGATGATGAGTGCCCCCAACTGCTCAACCGTCCCCTCATGAAAAGATCAAACCATGAATTCACGGTCAAAAGAGTATTAAAACTGTCCCTACTGTCCTTGAAGGCATCACATTCTAGAATGAAGTGTTTTTCTGTTTCTACCTTACCGAAAGTGTAGTAAATACAAATTCTTTCCTCCTAGGTTTCTTTAGGCCTCTTCCAACGCCCGGTTTCACAACAAAGTTGATGTGAATTGGTCCTTAATTGGGCAATGAGGTCTTGGCTCTCCAGGAGATATTAACCCCAATGTACGCTTTTTGATGGAAGTTACAAGTGGGATTAAACTCCACAATATAATACTCTTTCTTTCTAGTAAAACCTTTATCCCAAGAATGCTTGTGGAACTTATTCATAACAAAAGTCTTTATTTCTTTACTATTTGCGGGGCAAGAATTCAAGTGAATATCCCATTTATTGAGCCACTTTCTGTTTTGACGCATCCACGTCTTCTTTCTTTTGCACAATGTGTCCCTGAAGACAACTTTAGGCAATCTGTCCTCATCCATTTGTTCAAATCTTTTTAAGTATCTTATAAGACGCCCGATAGCAATTGCTTCAATAGGACCAGCTCCAACCTCACTCAACATCATATCATACGGAACTAAGTTTTTTAGTTTGAACTTGTTTGTAATTAGACGTTTTTGGATTTTTTCGATTTCCTTCCATTGTAAATCTGAAGTGCTGCTGGCCCACAATTCACACCCATAGAGAACAACCGGTAACACTAAAAGACCAAAGAGAATTTGAGAAGTCTTCCAATCCCATAGCTCAACCTCTCTGCATCTATTTTGGAAGGCATAAAACGCTTTCCAACCTCCTAAAATACGCTTCTTTTTGCACCCTTCCCAACTCAAATTTTTATTGAAGTCAATTCCTAAGTATTTGTAATCTGACACCTCTCCGAGGATGCTGCCCTAAAAGTGAAACTTATGCTGGTTATGTTTTCTTTTAATAGAGAAGACCATCACTTTCGTTTTGCTGATGTTGACCTGCATCCCCACCATGTTGCAAAAATGCTCAAGGGTAAGTAAGTGTTTTTGTAAGCCACCGACAAAATTAGAGATCAGCACAAGGTCATCCGCATACAAAAGAAGTCTAATACTAAACTCGCCCAAATGTACACCATCTCCACCTTGAAGGTTTAACCACTCCTCAAGTTTATCAATATACAAACCAAAGAGTGTGGGGGACAAAGGGCACCCTTGCTTGACCCCTATATCACTTCTGAAACTCTCAGAGATGTCATCTGTAGTTCTGATTTTAACTTTAACCTCCTCATAAAGTCTATGAACAACAGCTCTAAGATGGATGGGGACCTCAAGTTCCTCTAGTATGAGCCAAAGCTTGTCCCTAGGGACTGTATCAAACGCTTTTCTGAAATCAACAAAACAACAAAATGCTTCCTCCCAAATTTTTTCAATGATGTGTCTTAAGGTTATACCGTGATCAATTGTAGAATGTTTAGGTCTGAAACCTGCTTGCCCTTTAGCACGTTTATCATTTTTTTCTGCCCAGTTGCTGATTCTATTTTCAACCATACTCCCAAATAACTTAGCAAACAGAGGATAAATCATTATGGTTCTATAGTTGGACGAGTCATTGACGTCACCGCTCTTGAACAGAGGAATAGCAAGGCTAGTTGTCCAATCTAGAGGGAACCTCTGTTGAATGATGCTATTAAAAATTTTAGTGATGTGAGGAGCAAGAATTACCATCCCCCACTTTAGATACTTTCCTTGAAGGTCCACAAGATCTTTTGCCTTACATACACCTAATTTCTTGATTCCCATCTCTACCTCTTGGACAGTGAAAAGTAAAGTAGAAGTGTTGACCAAAGGAGGATTGTCAACCTTGAGTTTCTGCTCATAAAGTTGCCTAGCATAATTGAACCACTGAGAAGCTGTAATATTATTCTCTATTTGTTTTTTCTTTGGTTACAACTCTTTCCAAAATGCCTTACGGTTATTTTTCCCAAGAAAGATAAGCTCTTCACATCTTGCAATCATGTAATCAGCTTTTTTTTTAAAAATCTGCTTGTAAGCTTTGATATTTATTTTCTCCTTTTTTGAATCTTTCAAAGTTCTCCTTGCCCTTTTGCATTCTTCATCAAACCAAGCATTAGTTGGAAAACAATTTTTTTCAGATTTCTTATATTTTGTCCTTTTGCACCCATCAAGTGCACTAAGAATCCAATTTGTTAATGTGTGGTTGTGGAGCCCATGAACTGAGATTTTTTTCCCTCTTAACAAGCTTCTCAAGCGCAATCTTGAAAGTGCTGCAATTTTTCCGAGTCAACAAAATTCTGCCCTTTGAAGTAGATTGTTGAATGTGCTGGTTATTAGTTCCACATTGTTGCTTTTCAGACCAAGAAATGCGTAAATATATAGGATTATGATCAGAATTTAGATCCCAGAGTTGTTCACTTATTGACATGACTTCTATATTCTCACACAAACCATGTGAACAAACTACATAATCCACAACGCTTGCACCATTGTATGTATTACAAGTGAAATTACAGGACTTGGCCCATCTAGTCATACCATTGCAAATTACTAAGTCAAACGCACCACAGAGAGTAAGGAGCTGCTCTCCAAAAGAATTGCAGCCTTTGCTATCTTCTGACATTCTAGTCCATTGATGATTGCTTTCTTCTTTGAGCCAAATAGGGTTGTCATTTTCCCTAAAACAGAGAATGCTAGCTTGTTCGTTTTCCGTCCTAGCGTTGAAGTCACCCACAAGAAGGATTTCACCAAGATGAGAAAATAAAACAATATCCTTTTTTAGCATTGCAAAGGGATCTTTGCAGTCAAGACCCCTATACTTGTAAGTTTTAGACACTTGTGGGGCAAAATAGCAAGTAGCAATCCAAATAAGATTTCCATTTTCTGAAATTTTGAACCATATGAATTGTTTATTCAAGTCTTCTTTTTCCAGCTGAATGTGACGCACTTCTTTTCCTCTCACTAAAATCAAGATACCTCCATGTCCTTTGCCATTAGCAGCTGCAGTATTCCATACCTCCATTTTCAAATACCCTTCGAACGAAGGTGTCTTGCACCCTTCATGCTCATGTGTTTCTAAAAGACAGATAATGTCTCTGCCTTCTACAATAGGGGCCCTAACCCAGGTCCCCGCCTCCAAGGGTACCCTCTACAATTCCAACAAACTAAGCTCAAGGGGGCCTAGTGAGGACTTGATTTCTATTTGTGCTGACATACAAAGCTCAAAGACGAGCCTTCATCCCTACTTGCCCGATCAGCCTTGTTGCAAAGTTGCTTACCATGGAGTTTGTTGCCACCTCTGTGCTGCCCCCTTGTAGTTCACTTTGCGGATGATAGCCAAAAGAGGCAATGACAGCTTTGCCTTTGTATAACCATGCTCATTTGCCCTCATCTCTTGCTGTTCTAACCTTTGAAAGTTCCTCTTTTCTTTCTTCTTGTTGTTTAATAGTTAGATCTTCATCTAACACGAAGCGAGACCCCCGCAAAAGATGTTTCTTGCCTAGGAGACTTTGTTTGTCATGAATACTTGACATAACGATTCTTATGGGCCTATCTCTATCCTCAGCAAGCTTGCCCACCCTCCATGCTTGACAAATTTGCCCTTGCCAAAAAAGCTTTTCTTTGATGAAGTCACTTGCAAGATCGAGGGTGCATTCATTTTTCCCATAATCCTTTACTACTTTGATAATGACGTGTGCTGCTCTGATTTGTCTTTTTTTGTTCTCTCTATCCTGAATGTTGTCTCCATGATTGTTTGTTTCTACCTCCTTGTGTTCAGAATTGTTAACCGCTTGTGTTCTATTTTTAGAGTTTTTTGAGGGGCCACCATTATATTCCTCCCTTGCTGCCCCTTCACAGTTATTTACTTGGTCAGCCACTTTCTCTTCAGTCTAACAAATTTTAGAGTATGTCATGTCTGTCATTTTCGAACCTTTCATGATCCGCCACTCTTCTTTTATACCTTGCCATTCAGCCCTCCCTACAGATAGAGCCTCTTGCAACATTGTCATTTGCTCCTCTAGCGCCTTGTTATTTTTTGTTAGCAGTTGATTTGCAGTCATTAAAGCGTGAATTTTATGATCTTTATCACGATCATTGACCTCTAATGCTTCTAACCTTCTCTTGGCATTTAGCAATTCTTGCACATAGAGTTCAGATGACCAAGTGAGAGGTGTTGATGTGGGGCTATATAAGATAGAATCCTCCGTCATATTGTTTTCCTTGCTCTTACTGTTTCTATATCTTTGAGCAGAAGTCTTGCTTGACAAGTGTTTGTTGCGTATGGCCAAAATACTTTCCCTCAAAAGTTTTTTTTTCTTTGCTTGTTCCCATTTTAAACCTGCAAGTCTTCATTTCAGTATGCCCCATGATTGTTTAGCATTCACCCAAACCCATTTTCCTTCTGTTACAGAAGAGGCAATTTTAACTTGCCCTAAATGATTTGTTTCGAGAGTCTCAGTGATTGCTTGTTCAACGCGAGTGAGAGTTGAAGGGTGAACCCCTCTTGCCATAAGGGAGAAGGGGAGAAAAAAAGACAAAGAGAAACACCGGAGAAAAGGTACCTATTTGCCTATTGGAGGCAGCCAAAAGAAAGGGTGAGCAAAATGTAGTCTTCAGCTGAGTGGACTGGAGCCCACTGGAAAAAGCCATTGTGGAGCAGCTCAAAAGAACAAGGTCCACACCGAAGGAGCTTGAAAAGGCACAACCAAGGATCTACCAGGACCAAATGGTCCCACTGACTGCAACAGAACCCGCACCTACCTTGGAAATGGAACAGAACCTAATAAATCTTCTTGTCAGTGCTTTCCTTCCTACCTATGAACCCACCTACTGACTGCTTGCATGCCCTACCTATGCGTGCTTACGTGCCAAGAAGTAATAGTCTTTGTAGATGTATGGCCAAGAAGTAACAGTCTTTGTCAAGTATATGGTTTCGAGATTGAGAATTCTTGTCAAGAACCAACTTGGTGATACAAAGAGTTTAAAGGAACAACTCTATGCATTGAACAAGCTCAACAAGCATGGCCAATCATCAAACAAAAGAGCATCTTTGCTAACCTATGGTCTCTCTCCCCATCCATATTAATATGGGAAGTTTGGAAAGAACGCAATAGAAGAATCTTTAGAGGAGAAAAAATGGAATGGGAACTATGCAATAAAATCGAAGCAACAATTAAAGAAAAGATGAATAGTAACACACTCAAAATCCTGAAAACAGATCTAAGGATGAGTCAGTGGGATGGGAAAATGAGAGGAAAATGGGTAGGTTTAGTCTTACCACCTTTTATAGGGGCTAATCCTCAGATCTCATCAAAAAGGAAGGAATGCATGCGGAAACCTCCAAAGAATGATTGGTACAAACTTAATTTTGATGGAGCTTCCAGAGGAAATCTGGGAATTGCAGGCATCAGATGTAGCATACATAACCATGAAGGCAAGGAAATTGCAGCACTAGCAGCTCCTATAGGAGAAGAAACAAATAAATGGGCAGAACTTTATGCTTTAATAAAGGGTCTTAAAAAATGTGCATCCTTGGGATTAAAGTACTTAGAAATTGAAGGTGATTCTACAATAATCATAAATGCACTAAGGAAAAAAGCAACTCCGAATTGGAGATTAAACTCCCTCCTCTCCCAGGCTTTGACCCTTTGTGATTCCTTTTTAGAAATATCAATTAACCATATTTATAGAGAAGGTAACAAACGAGCTAACGAATTAGCTAACTTAGGAGCGGATGGGATATCTTTAACATAACTGGAAAATGTGGATTTATAAGTCAAATAAGTTACAATCCTCAATGTCTAAAAATCTAGAATACTATTTTTAGACTCTTAACCATAATAGTATTCTTTCAAGCTCTTTAAATAAAGAAGTGAAATTAAGTTTGATCCCTTTTAGTCAGGATCAAGGAAATCACCAGGCATCCACCTAAGGGTAGTAGGTTTAGAAATTAATACAGAAAGCATACTTCCTAAAGCAATCTAAGAACAGTTACTGGGAAAAGTTAGAAAAGCAGCCTCTTAAGGAATGAATATAGACAAATTGGGCAAAAATGTATTCCTAGGATTAGAGCAATTTGTAATAAAAAAGGATTTGGAAATCTTTAACCATAATCAAACACCAATGACAATGGAACTATCTAATTCTAGTAGCAGATCTAATAGTTCCTCCAGAAAGGCTGATCAGGTATAAACTTAAGGAAGAAGAGAATGAAAGTTAAAGATAAAATAATAAAAACATCAGAAAGAAGAGAATAAAAGATGGAAGATAAAGTTAGAAGGGATTATTATATCATAATTAAAACTCTCATTCTCAAACTAGCTTCCGTACCACTCCTAGTTTTTAGAGCTTTAAGATGATATCAATTTACCAATCAAAGCTGAACCTTTTATCATCCTATTAATTCATACAATCTCTCCTCTTTTACTTTGTTCTCAGGAAGAAAATTAAAACAATATACTTAATTTATTCCCGTATAAAGAAAGCATTCTATTAAGCGAATAGAGACTCCACCTTAGAGTCGTCATCTAAGGGGGAAAGCTCATTGGATCAACTATTAATTAGAAGCTATCATTACCTGTTGTAGCTCGCAAATCCAAGCAACTTCACTTGTATGAGAATTAGTTGAGATACAACTGTCTCCACAAGATGATGTACGTAGTAATTATGAAACTTCATGGATCGTATTTTCACAAACCTCCGGACTACACATCAAAATTAAGATGTATTCAAAGAATTTTTCGGCTTTATCTAGCTTTAAGGCATTGTAGTTATATCCCCACATAAAACTTGCCGAAAGGAGAAGGCTCTACTAAAAATTTCTGCGCAATTATGGAATCCCAAATTATCACTTTTCATAACAAGGAAAATAGGCAAATGGCTTTCAGGGGAGCGGTGAAGCCAGAGAGGCTGAATATAATCCTGAAACTGCTTTCAGACATAGTTCGAAGGGCGTTGATCAAAGGGCTAGGAGAGGAGCACTTTGACTATGATTTTACCGTTCGAGTCAATGGGCAAGTTATTGGTCTAGTCATAGCCTTGGCAATTTTTAACGGCACTGATAAGTAAAGGGTTATCAAGGCAACAAGAGCAATCTTTGAAGAAGAACTCCTACTAGGTTTGGAAAAGGCGGTACATGGAATAAATAAAAATCTAACCATTCCTTTCCCCGAGCTGTATATGGAGTTGGAGGCCCTCCCTGCCATACCCAACTTTCAAAGGCTCCCAATTCTCTTTTTCAAAGATGAAAAGAAATTCGATGAAATTTGGCCTTCTATGAGAAAGAATCTTGACTTCCTCATAGCCACGGTGCTCAAGGAAGAGGTGGACCTCGATGAAGTTCTCGACTACTGGTGACCAGAAGGATTCGATGTTCCGCTGGAAATGGACATGGCATCATCAAGTGATATTAGGGTCATAGCGCTGCCAGTCAAAAGATCTTCAAGATAATACAAGGCGAAGAAGGAAGACATTATCATCGTCCACAAGAAGGACGTGGATTGGGACTGCAAAATTATCCGGAAAGATTAGTGGAACATGTTCAACTTGGCTTTAGATGGTTATTTTTGCTCTTACAAATGATAACCGTATAAAACATTTTAGTATGGTTCTCAGAAATTATTAAGGTTTAAAAATAGAAAGACTATAGCAGGTATGGACTAGTAATGTTACTTTACAGACTTTATATATATACATAACAGTATTATTATATAATTTTAAGTTTGTCCCCTAAGATTTAATTTTCTAAGTATTTAGTCTTTATTTTCCTCTATATTTATCCATTAGAGCCTTAGATTTTTAGAAAGTTTCTTCATGGCATATATGTTTCAAAAATTCATAAATTATGATGGGCATTATTATACTTCAATCTTACAGTTTTGTGGTTTCGCAGGTTGAATTAAAATCATCTTATTACTCTCCCTGTTTTCCACAAAATAATAAGATTTCCAAGTTTCTTTAGCCCTCTGTTACCTTCTTAATAACTTTTGACTTTATTATTCTTTAATTTTCTCTAGGTTTAGCTATGGATTTAAATGATAATTTTATTCTTACTTTTGTCCTTAAGCAGGCATAGGCTGTTATGGTTAAGCAATTTTTGTCCTTTAGGTAGGTTAGTGTCTTTTCGCCTCCCTTAAGAATAGTAATCGCTTGAGATTCGTAATCCTCCTTAAGAAACAAGCCCTTTTTTAAGAGAGTGAGGGCAACATAATTGTCATCTTGCAATTTCTAAGCAGCTAAGTAAGATGTCTTCCCCCATTAAGCTGAGGAGCTTTCATAAACAAATTGCCTTTGATGAGACTATTTCCTCAAGCAGGATCAGAAGGATACTAATGATCAAGTTTAGTATCGTTGTCAGAGCAGTTTCTGTAATTTTGGGTAGTGAATTTAAGGAGAATTCAAATAAATACAGGGTTAATACGGATATCCCAGCAATGTTCCTAGCCTCAGCCCTCCAAGTAGATCTGGATATTGAGACTATTGGAAACCTTTGCAGAAGAATCTTCAAGAGAAGATATCTAAGGGATGTGGATAAAGTCTTAAAAAGCATTAGGCCAGATTTATCAATCCCAAAACCTAATAGATATGAGCGGAGCGCAGTACCCACTTATCCCATTCTAGAGGTAGAGGATTGGGATAGATACATTGAAGAAACTCCCTCGATTAGAAGGAATCTTGACTTTTTGTTTTTCTTTACTCATCTCCGTCCTCCCCCGGAAGAAAACTGGATGAATGGTTTTATAATGGAAGATGGTATAGGGCTCAAATTGGTAAAAGAAGATAAACACTCATCAACGTCTTCCTACTCTTCTAGCTAGAACAAGAAATATAATGCTACAGGAACAAGGAAGCTACAATGAAAACTTTCTCACATAAGGAATCAGCCCTATCTTTCTGCAAATGATCAATTTAGAAAAGAAAGCATTAGCTACGTCTGTTGAATAACTCATTATGGCTTAATTCTTTGATTTCATATTCAGCTAGTGAAGCATTGTAAGATATGGCAGGGAAACATAAAATAACTTGAAAAATTAAAATTGAAGAATATAGTTCTACTGCCAGAAAATACTTTTGACCAATGCAGATATCCCAATAGAGATCGATTCACCACCATAAACACACAGATTCATAGAAGCAAAAGTTTTTCATCCATTGATTTCAAAATATATCCAGAAGTATCCCTAGAAATCTTTTAACTACTCTGATTTAACTAGTATCAGTAATTCTATTCTAATAAAAAAATTTATCGCCCTTTCCAAAGTTTTTGCCTTGGCTATATATAGCCACCAATTTCAAGACATAAGAATAAAAACCAAGAAACTCTCCACGAGTTTCAGCATGGGACAATTTTGGAACTAAAACATCATAAAAACCAAAATACGGGTAGAGAAACTAAAGGCACTCCGAGAACGACGGAGCATGATCACAAAGTGGTAGAGTTGGAATCCATAGACTGATGTTGCAATACGTTGGAGGCCCAAGCATTTCTCCGTTCCACATGCGCGCTTGAGAAACTGGTGATGATGGCACGATGTGGCAGGGTAATGTGTATGATCCTCTGCTTCAACACCTTCTTATCCTTACACACTTGCACGATCTTCTGCTTGTGGGACTCTAGGTGGTCAATGCAAACTACCAGCATGGCCTCAACGTTAGCTATTTGTGTGAAATCCGCGGTGGTCAGAGTCTTGTTATCTTTGAACGCTGTGATTTCTCTTTCAAACTCTTGAGTCATTTCCTCTGTTCCTTTGATGGTTTGGCTGTCTTCTTTCATAAAGGTGATGTTCAAACACTTTAGGTCTTTCTGCATAGTATTAGTTAGTTCTTTCAATACATTCAACAGGTTGATAGACCCTTCATACCTTGATTTGAGAATTGAGTTTCGTCACTCAATGCTTTTCATTGACACATATAGAACATCATCGTCTAGACCTGGGACGGGCTTTTCAACAAGAAATTTAGTTACCCCGTACTTTTCAATTTCATGCATTTGATTCATCATGACAACCCATTTCTTCTTCTCTTTTTCCCATGCAACCAATTCTGTTTGCATTTCAGAAATTGCCGTAGTAACAATTTCATGAGTTTGAATCAGCTGGGTAATGTAGTTACGTCCGCGTTGAATCATGTCCTATATCAATTTGTCGAACACATAGACAATGAGCTTGTTCCTTTGGATTTGATCAAGGGTCTTTCTGGCTTCAGGTGAACGGGGATCAAATGACTGGGGAATTTGAGCTAATGGCATGGGACTGGGTTCTCAAATTTCTTGTACAAATTTTGCCAATTTCTTGATTGTGGCCTTTAGCTCTTTCTTGTCCTTTTCATCTTTGAAGGTCCTATTGATCATTTCCTTAGGAGAAGGCTCTAGATGTTTTGCATCTACTGCCGTGGTAGCAACTCCAAGATCAATCTTCTCAATAGTGTACTCATCAACCGTGGCCTCAGTGAAGTTTTTGTCATCTTTAGGAACTGCACGCTCAACAACCCAATGTCTAGTCTTTTCATCAATGTCAATTCTGGACTTTGTTTTGATCCTTTTGGGTTTTACTACAATCCCCAAGCACTTACTAACCATGTCTTCCACTAGCAGAGTGATAGGCAAAACATTCCGCTTTCGACTAATAGATGTTTCTAACCACTTGAGCCTAGAGGGCGGAGTTTGTAGGGGAGTGGCCATTACATGTGTAGAGCAAGTAGTAACAACAACTATAGAATCTCCAGTATCAAGTTGATTACCTTTCTGAGCTTCATTATCCCTTAGGGGTGTATTATGAGCACTCTTCTCTGAATGTGAGTTGTCCATTTCATCCAGGTTGATCACCTCCTTTCTTTGAGCTACTTCAATGTCTTCTTTCTTAGACCTAGTTCTCAGAACTTGTGTAGCCGGGGTGGAACAGGGGACATTTTGCTTCCTAGATTTGGATTTGGAAGTTCTCTTACTTTTTGCTTTAGTAGAACCTGCAGCAGGAACATCAAGATTAGGTAGGAATAGGATTTTCAGCAAGGGGAACAATGGCAGATCTTCGTGTATTATGTCTCCTCTAAGTAGGAGGCTTCTTGTTGGCAATCCATTTCTCAGTTCTTTTAATCACGCAAAGTGTTTTGATGTGAATGTTGTCCCTTTCTTCAATAATCCAGTCTATTTCAGGTAACGAAAGTGCTCTGACTTTTGCCTCATATTCATCATCAACTACTTCCTTACCCTCTTCTTCTATCCCTGAGATATCCACATTTATCCACAGGGTGAGAATTTGGCCAAGGGTGAATCTTGACGACGAGCACCTTCTCACATCAAAGTCATCTGCACAATTCTCCCAAAAGTCTTCCCTTTGAGGGATGTGTTCCGGTTGGTAAATTGTTGGGCTGCGTATCCTTTGCTGTCAAAGTCCTTCCTTGCTTTGAAGGTTTTCAGCTTCAACTTTTTGAGTTCCAGCTCCAGGTTAAGAGCATCAGAAGAAGTCTTGCATGTATAAAATCCTAGTTCAATTGGGAAGTTTGATTTAGCCCTGCCCTTTTTCTCTTTTATCCTTTTATGCACATGGGCTAACTAACAACCTACTTCAATAATAATGTCGCTATCTAGGGCATATCATGGAAGCTTGAACGGTTCACCATCAAATCCTCCGACCCTTATGTAGGTGAACCTCTTGAACTAGATGAAGAAGCTTCCATAGGTGTTGATAAAACCTTTGGCTTCTTCTGACATCCTCCGTTCAACATTCCCCTGCATCTCATAAACTAACCTTCCAGAAAAGACACCATTCACCTTCATGAAGCTATCTATGTAATATTCTTTCTGCAAGTGCAAGTAGTACTCATATACTTTCATATTAGAGACAGGCGGTTCGTGGTAGAGACCCTTCCATTCTCTAGTGTATGCCAGAGCATAGAACATATAAGAAGTCGTGTAAAAGCTGGATCTTCCCGAGAAGTTTGCTATCTGATGATGGAGCTCGTTTGCAATGCTATCAATCCAATCTATGAACTTTTGTCTGCCTAGGGTTATTTGAATGTAAAAATACATCTAGTCATGCCAGAAATACGCATGTTGGTTCCCCTTGATCCTATTCAACAATATCACCAAATCCCTAACTTCTGGCTTGAAATGATCTATCGTGAGGGGTTTTGGTAATCTAGACCCTCCCTTCTGAGGTTTCAATAGGCAGTTTTGGGCAATCTCATTCCTATACATTTGCCTTTTCTCGGAAGATACAGATTGGGAGGCGATAGTCCAGCCCTCATAGGGATCCTTCTTTGGAATACTCATTGCAGTCAAAATGACATCTCTGTTTATTAAAACTAATGGGCTTCCATCTATCTTTTTAATACATCTTTCTTCTCTATCACAGTGCTTCGCGCATTCCACTACCAATTCTGGGCACAGAGTCACCATTGGAAACGCAACAGCCTCTGCCAACCCACTCTGAATCATCTTCTCTATTATAGCACCGGGGACAAGGTTTTTAATTTTCTTCCTTATTTTTTCTAATGCGTCTGATTGCATAGCCGTATCGTCGCACTTTGTAATTTCACGCAACTGCCCTATGCTTGAGAAGGAAAGTGATACTTCGGCTATTCCATTACCTTTGTCTACATCAGGAACCGTTACAATGAAAATGATAAAACTAGGCACCACTATTTATTAAAACAACTCCCCAAAAGATTGCAAAAATATTTGCAATCAATGATAATATGCCGGGCATAATGTTTAATAAATGATGAAAAGAGGCTTGCCTGATTGCAACATTAATTGATGTACTTCTCCACGAGTGAAATGACATTAAAATGTCACTTCTTATGATGATTCTACCAGTGTCATGCACGAATGTCTTCTCCTTCTGCTAGTTGTCACTTCTATCACATCACCGCCATCATTTGCTCCTCTAGGCTAGGAGCCTATTGAACTTTGAACCTTGAACTTAGGAAGTTCAAAATTCAAGTTCAATTGGAAAGGAACAAGACTGCCCTTTAGCGTGTTTATAAAAATAATACGAGAAACAAAAGGACATAACCAACGATATTCAAACCAGACACAAGATGGGGTCCACGGTTGTGTACATGCTAAAATGGTGCACTTCTATGAACCATTGCATGCAAGGTTGCTCAAGAATGAGGCCTCACAAAGCGGCTCATAGCTCTCTATGCATGGAGTTGCAAGGTTGAAAATTGCTCTCAGCTAGAGCTACAAGCTTGTGACCTTGCTAGTCAACCACACAATGAGAGATTCAAGTGAAGACAAGGGCAACAATGCCAATATCTCCAAGAATCACTATGAAATGCAATGCAATGCAACTAAAATGAAGATGCAAATGTGCAAGCTATGCTATGAAAATGGAAGTACAAACTAAACTATGAAATGGAAATATCAATGGATTACAAATCCTTCCTATTTAGACTATGTGAGCTTATTCTATTGCATAAAAGGGAACTAAGCTAAAAATGCCATTATCATGCAACTAAGAATGGAAATATGCAACTACAATGAAATGCAACAAGTCTTCAATGTCTTCAAACTCCAAATGCACCTAAAACCTGCAGCATAACATTAGCATAAAAACATGGATATGTGCAAATGAAGGAGAGAGCTCTCCTTTTATAAGAAATGAGGTGAAATGGACCATTGAGATTAAGAGGCAAAAAGTCTTAATCAGCCGTGGAGCTTGAAAGAGGAGCAATCCATGTGCACAAGTATCCTCCAATAGGAAAATAAGAGTTGACTTTATGTCCATATGAGACAAAAAAGTGCTTTTTTCCTTTTTTGTAAAATAGGAATAATGTTTTATTTGTGCAACTTAGGATAAGAGGAAAGGGGGGCTTTTTATTTAATCAAAAGGGGAGGAAATATTCCTTTTAATCAAATAAAGACTTAGGATAAATGGTTAGCCCATAGGATAAAAATCCAATATATGATCGAAATTAAGACTTGATCAAGAAATTGATATTGTTGAAAATATTGATTATTGATCAAAATGATTCAGGATTGATAAATTGAATAAATGGGGCCCAAAGTCTAGGCGACCATTTTAGGGTGCATACATTTGCCCCTCTTTGACTAATGTGTGATCGATTTGGGATCACAAAACAACTCAGATGTGAGGTCGATTCGGGATCACACCCGGACAAAGCATAAACAAAAGTCTTTGAACATGAGGTCGATTCGGGATCACATTCAAAGTAAGAGATAAGAATCTCAAATTTGAGCAGAAGCTCACAAAAGATGTCTGAATCAAGAGAATCAAGCAATTGGGGATGAGAATCCCATAGGTACTGCCCCCTCGGAATCGAAATCGAAATTAGGTAGAGAGGAGAACAGCGAATTGATAAGGATTTGATCAAATCAGAATGAAATCACAATCGAAGGTAAGAGTCAAATAGGTTAACCACTAGGCAATAAAACATGCCCCAGCCTGACTAAAAAGATGTAGTCAAATGCGAGAAATGAGGGAATGGAATGAATATGAATGAAAGACTAGAAGTTTGGAAGACATGGAAATGAAGAAATGACGATGCCCCAACAAAGATCGAAGGATTAGGCCTCAAAAGATCAGTTAACTGTGCAGAAGAGGGAAGATATTAAAACGCGATTTTGACTATCAAGATGACCTCGGATTTCGATTTCGAGTCCGAAAATGGATCCAGGACGTCGAAATTAGCTAGGGGTGCAATTTTCGCGCAATTCCGAGGTGTTTTGAAAATGAGGTCAAAAGGTCAAAAGGCTATAAAAAGGGTCAAAATGTCATTTTCAAAAATCATTTGTCTTTTAGCGATTTGAGAATTTCAGAGATTTAGAAAGAGAAAATGGCTCAGCAAGCAGGAGTTCCCGTCCACAGGCATCGATTCGAGCGCGCCCGGTTGCACAACCGGCCACCACACTATCCCGCCCCGGTATGTTTTCGAAAAACTCGAGCTTTTTGAGTCATTTTTTTGCATTTAATAGCTTATTTTAGCACGTTTTTCAAATTTTTAAATTTCAAAAATTTTTGCTAGGTGAAATATCGTGCGATACTTTAGAAGTATCGCGCGCTTTGGGGAGAAGTATCGCGCGATACTTCGCGGGTCCCCAAAGTATCGCGCGACCTAAGGCACCAGTATCGCACAATACTGGGCGAAAGATCGCACGATACTGGGTGAAGTATCGCGCGATATAAGGTTTATCACCCCGCTATAGGGAGAAGTATCGCGCGATACTTCTCCAAAAAAAAAATATCGTCCAGTATAAAATTTTGATTTTTAATGCATTTTTGAGCAAAAATGACATGGGTCTAGACAATGTTACGTTTTTGGGATGTTTTATACTGAGTTTTTGGACATCCATCATGATATGTGCTAACAACTGGCTTGGTTTTGGCGTGCAGGAGGTTTTTCCGGCGCTCATCATCAGAGCGCCGAAGGTGACAGGACTGCGGTGTGTCCGGGATCTAGACGATCCGAGCAATGCCGACATCAGAGCGATGGGATTCCGGTATCTGCTGAGGTATCCATACATCAGAGCGGACCACGGGTTGTTGACTGCTCTTGCCGAGAGATGGCATAGTGAGCACAACACCTTCCACCTGCCGACTGGAGAGGCGTCGATCACTCTGGAGGACGTCTACAGGATCTTATGAGTGCCATGTCATGGCGAGCCAGTGAGTATAATCATGTTTTAAGATCTAGTCATAAATATAATGTTTCCATATGATGAAAACTGACATGATTCGTTTGTTGGCACAGGTGTACTATGATCAGGATGCCACTGAGGGGCGCCGACTAATTCAGGAGATGTTCCAGGATGTCACTATTCTGGATAGGCATATCAGCTGGGAGAGGCTGATAGATGATTTCGGCAGAGACTACCCAGTGCCATGCATAGTGGCATCTATCATTTCTCAGATCCTGATGACTGACCGCAGTCAGAAGGGTTTCCCGCTCGGATGGGCTCGGCTTTTGGTGGACTTGGTCGGCAGGCCGCGACGGATGGCATGGGGTCCTGCCATATTGGCAGAGATGTACCACGAGCTGCACGAGATCGTCTACAAAGACGGTCGGACATGGGCATCTGGTGCCATCCTGGCACAGGTATGGGCATGGGAGCACATCGCTGTGGTGCGCCCCAGGGTTAAGACGAGGGAGAGGAGGTACCCCTATATCTACAGGTACCTCGGGTTCATATCACATGCCCATTCTGCGGATGTGACCTACTATGGGCGGATTTTGGACGAGATAGCCTCATTCACATGGAGGCCCTACAGGGAGGTTGAGGTTTGGGGAGATGCAGCCGATGAGCTGAGTTATATGCTGTGCAGTCGGCCACTGGTAGGTCGGTATGCAGAGATAGTTGAGAGATTCTGCATCACTCGGGTATGGCGGCAGTTCGGGAGGCAGCAGCGAGTCTCGACAGAGACTACCACATATGCCAGGGCCAAAGACGAGGAGGGTCATGGGTGGCTACCCATGTTGGATTATCAGCAGGCTGTCGCGGAGACAGCAGGTATCAGGAGCGAGCCCTAGGAGTATTTCCCAGATATGGCAGATGCAGGGGCTGATGGAGCCTACAGAGCAGAGCGGCGGAGGGTGCCATTCCCTCGGTTTACAGTACCAGATGCACAGGTACCAATGCCGAGAGGAGACGGAGGGGGCGACGGGGGAGAGGGAGGGGATGGAGGAGATGGCAGGAGGGGGAGAGGGAGGAGGATGGAGAGAGGAGAGGGGTCGAGATCAGGTGGCCGGAAACGGTCACGGGGACAGCGATCAGCAACACCCGAGGAGGAGGCGAGACCAGCTCGTCGGCAGGCGGACGCACAGCAGGATCAGCCTGCGGGGGGAGAGGATCTGAGAGCCCAGATACAGGCTCAGGAGGCAGAGATACAGCAACTCCGGACTACTATAGCCGTGAGAGATCAGCAGCTACTGGATCTGAGGGCAGAGCGGGATCAGCAGATATCTGATCTTAGGGCAAAGATAGCACGCCGTGAGGCGATGGCACAGGCCGAGGCACTGGAGCTCCGACGAGAGTCAGCGAGAGCAACCTATTATCACGGGCTATATCTGCAGGCCGTCCCAGAGGGTGAGAGAGCGCCATCATACTCTCAGCGGGCAGGGGTATCAGATGTGGTACTTGATAGGAGAGCTATGCCTCCTCCACCACCACGAGCTCCTCACGAGGGTGGTAGCGAGTCTTAGGTTTTAGATGTTTTGGACATATTTTGAGACTTTTGATCCAGATTTTGGGATCTCATATTGTATTGTATATCATGACATTGTTATAGATTTATGAGATTACTGGATATTCGATGTATCATGTGTATTTGTCTCACTTGTGATGGATGTATCAGTTTATGTATATTGTCTTGCCATTTTGCTCAAATTGTTTATGTATGTGCTTATGTATGTTCTCTCTCATAGATGTATGTTTAATTCTCATGTGTATGATATAGATTCATGTTTGTTGAAAATGACAGTTGTGATATAGATATGATGATATGATTAACCCCTTGTGATGAACAGGAATAGGTTTGAGATGAAAAGAACAAAGAGTGAAAGACATGATCGAGAAGAAGAAAAGGTGAGCGCAGTCGACTGACAGGTCCACGTAAGATGAAAATGAGAGCTCTCTCCATATGCAAAATGCAACACTAGACTAACATGAATTTAAAAATGCAAACTACTATGAAAGTGGTTGACTTACAAGGTCACAACGCCTATAGACATCTAATTATCATCATCGAGCGTTATTGGTAGCGTCGTAAGATCATACAATGCACACTAGCGTAACTATGTGGATATGAATATGATCTTTATCAGATAGAAATGTGGGAATCCCACCTAGGCATCAAAGACGTATAGGTCGAGATGACTAATGCAGTGGGATCACCTAAGTTTGATATGGCGAGATTATGCTTGTATCAGGACACATGAAAGTCAGGATAGCTAAAAGCATACACTCGCAAAACAGTCGAGGATAATACCTTGTTAATCCATAGTGTCAAGTAAGACCAGCATAAATGCTCATGACAGTTGGGATCAACAAACTATACCCACAAGCAGATAAAGAAATAAAACATGTTCTCATGCCCTCAGTCTTCTAGCTATGCATCATCGAAAACTTCTCAGGGAGAGACCACTCATCAAAGAAATCCTCATAGACAGCACACAAAGAAAAAATAAAGTCATCATATCGTCATCGAGTTAATTGTTTAAGTGTGTGTGTGTTGGTCATAGAGTCAGACTCTGAGTATCGCATATGCACATGAGCACTATCGCATTATACTTAGACTATAGGCAAGACATCTAATAAGTGTTAAGAAACACTCGACGCAAGGGTAGTGTTGAAAAACACTGTTTGGGGTGGTGTTAAAAAACACCTGTTGTGAAATGCCCCAAGAGACGAACGCACCTAAAAGACCAATGCTAACAGTTATGCCCCCTAGACGAAGACAAAGACAAATTCCAGACTAAGCCAAATAAGGTCAAGGTATGATGGGACGTGGCTAAGTGTCGAGGACGCATGCTAACAAATAGGAGTGCAAAGGCCTCAAGTAGCGCCTGTTTCCAGATTTTCACCATTTGGAATCTTTTTTTCATTTTTTCATTTTTTCATTTTTTTGGATTTTTGAACTTTTTCTGATTTTTTTGTATTTTTTCAGGACATTTTATGCTTTTTAGGATTTTTTCAACATCGTATATCAATTTTTTTGGTATTTTTTCAGGATCATAAAATATGTACAAAGGATGCCCCCAAACAGACTGGGCATCAAGGATAGAACTTCTTGAGGTGCACAATATTGATGGGATCAGGGAGCTGTTCTCCATCAGGATCTGACAGTAAATACGCACTAGTACCAAAAGCAGCTGTGATGACATATGGTCCAAGCCAGTTAGGTTCAAACTTGCCCTTTTGCTCTCTGTTTTGTTGGTTCTTAGGGTTCTCTCGCAAAACAAGATCACCTATTTGAAATTCTCTAGGGCGAACCTTCTTGTTGAATGCCTTGGACATACGCTTCTGATACACTCGCATATGATCAAAGGAAGCCTTACGCTTCTCATCTAGAAGTTCTAGTTCCTGTAACCTTATGGCGCGGTAATCCTCATCTGTAATCAAACCTTTGAGTGAGACTCTAAGTGATGGTATCTCGACTTCTAAAGGCAATACTGCTTCAGCGCCATAGGTGAGAGAGAAAGGAGTGGCTCCTGTAGGTGTGCGAATGCTTGTTCTGTAAGCCCATAGTGCTGGATTGATTTGTAAGTGCCAATCCCTACCATTCTTGTGTACTGTCCTATGAAGAATCTTAAGAATGGTTTTGTTAGAGGCTTCTGCCTGTCCGTTTCCCTGTGGAAAATAGATGGAGGACCAATGTTGCTTGATTTTAAACTTTTTGCATAGGTGCTTTAGGTCCTTATTCTTAAATTGACCTCCATTGTCAATAATGATCTCAGAAGGCACTCCAAATCGGCAAATGATATGATTCAAAATGAACAAAGAAATGGTCCTCCCTGAAGCAACAGAAAGTGGCACAGCTTCCACCCATTTTGTGAAGTAGTCAGTGGCAGTAATAATGAACTTGTGTCCACCTGATGAGTTGGGATGGATCTGCCCAACCAGATCAAAGGCCCAGCGCTGAAATGGCCAATGAGAAACAAAAGGGATCAGCTCCCTACCTGGAGCATGAATCAGGTTGCCATGTTTCTGACAATTTTCACATGACTTAGCAAAGGTGACTGCGTCTATCTGCATTGTGGGCCAATAATATCCCGCCCTAAGCAACCTTCGGGCCATGGCAAGACCATTAGAATGTCCACCACAAATGCCCTCGTGGGTGTCAGCTAACGCTTGGTTGGATTCCTCCTTTTCCAAGCACCTAAGGAGCGTCCCATCTAAACCCCTCCTATATAAATCACCAGAGATGAGGGTGTGGCGAGAGGCGTTACGGATGAGGTTTCGGCGTTCAGAGCGGTTGAATGTGTTGGGGATGATGCCATCACGAAGATATGAATAGATAGCACCATATCGGGAAGACTCGTGTGTGACAATGGTACAAATGACATGGCTTTCAGACGAGTCAAAGATGGGATGGTGTAGCTCTTCCACCAGGAATTCAAATCTGGATTCATGTGTCTCCAACTGAAGAAGTGAAGCTAATGTGGCCATGGCATCTACAGCTTTGTTCTCTGTCCTAGGGATCTGTTGAAACGTTACAAAGGTGAAGTAGCGTCTCAAAGAATCAACCATCTTTTTATAAGGTATCAATTTATCATCCTTGGTTTGATACTCTTCATTGACTTGGTTGATGATTAACTGGGAATCCCCAAAGACATGTAACTCTGTGATGTTCCATTCTATAGCCATTCTCAAGCCATTAGTTAAAGCTTCATATTCTGCAATATTATTGGTACATGGGAATAATAGTTTGTAAGACTTCGGAATGTTGCACCCATGTGGAGAAACAAATAACACTCCAGCACCTGATCCGTTTTGCATGCGGGAACCATCAAAGAACATTGTCCAAGTGCGAGTAGTTGTATACAAGATGTGTTCGTCTGGGAATTCCACTTGGACTGGCATACTATCTTGAATTGGGAAATCAGCTAATTGGTCAGCAATAGCTTGTCCTTTTATTGCCTTCCTTTCAACGTACTCTATGTCAAATTTAGTTAGGACCATCATCCATTTAGCGAGTCTACCTGTCAGGGCAGCTTTACTAAGCAAGTATTTAAGGGGATCAATTTTGGCAACCAAATGTATGGTATGAGCAAGCATGTAGTGGCGCAACTTTTGAGAAGCAAACACCACTGCCAGACAAGACTTCTCAATATTATTGTAATTGATCTCATAGGAGACGAGAGTACGGCTGATATAGTATATGGCCCGTTCTTTCCCAGTATCATCTGATTGAGCCAACAATGCCCCCAGGGAAGTGTCTGTAGCTGAAATATATAGGATCAATGGTTTCCCTGGAATAGGAGGCATTAGGATCCGATGATTAGCCAAGTATTGTTTGATCTGATCTAGGCTCTTTTGACAATCCTCGTTCCAAACACAAGAAGCACCCTTATGCAATGTCTTGTTGAAGGGTTGCGCTCTATTTGCAAGCTGAGAAATAAACCTCCTAATTGATTGAAGACGTCCCTGAAGACTTCTCATTTGGCTGATATTCCGAGGAGGTGGCATATCTAGGATTGCTTGGACCTTTTCGGGGTCAACCTCGATACCATTTGCTAATATTATGAATCCTAAAAGTTTGCCTGAGGTGATGCCAAATGCGCACTTCTTTGGATTCAATCTGAGTTGAAATTGTTCCATACGATCTAGAATTACTTCCAGATCATTGAGGTGTGTGTCCTTTTTCTTGATTTTGCCAAGGTATCATCCACATAATCTTCCATGTTTTTGTGCATCATATCATGAAAGATAGTCGTCACAGCTCTTTGGTAGGTTGCTCCTGCATTCTTTAATCCGAATGGCATGACGTTCCAGCAATAGGTTCCCCATGCACATGTGAATGTTGTTTTCTCTTGGTCTTCAGGAGCTATTTTGATTTGATTATACCCTGAGAAACCATCCATTAGAGAGTATATGTCATAGCCCGCCATCATGTCCACTATCATGTCAATGTTTGGAAGTGGAAAATCGTCCTTTGGGCATGCTTTGTTTAAATCTCTAAAATCTGTGCAGACACGAATGGACCCATCATGTTTGGAGACAGGTACTATGTTTGAGATCCATTCTGCATAATCGAGGGCTCTAATAAATCCAGCTCTCAAAAGTTTTTCTAATTCCCCTTTGACAAGTAGAGCTACATGTGGATGCATTTTTCTTAATCTCTGTTTTACTGGCTTGACTCCTGGAGCTATGGATAAGTGATGCATTATGAGATTCGTGTCAAGCCCTGGCATGTCTGAGTAGGTCCATGCAAAATTAATTTTATTTTTCTGTAAAAACTGTACATATGCCTTGGTCTCTTCCTTTGATAAAGACTGAGCAAGATGGACTATCTGAGGATTTTCTTCTGTGTTTAAATTGACTAGCTTTGTTGGTTCAATCAATATTGATGATCTATCCTGGAAATAACTCGGCAAGTTATTAAGTACCCCATCCTTAGGTGCCTCAAAGAGGTTTTCACCCTCGGATGCGTCATTTCTTTTTACTATTTTTGGTTCTGACACCGCCACAAAGTGGTTTTCGCTATCAGACCTATTTTTCTTTTTTTCTTTTATTTTGAGACTGAGGTACTTAATATTAGGCTCTGTCATGCTAGTTGTTGGTTCACTGGTGGAAGCAGCCACGGGTTCAAGAGCATTCAGATAGCAGGCAATTTCGTAATCGTTGTGGAAGGTGAGGAATGTGGGCTCTTGATGGCGCTGAGACCAGTCAATTAGGTCAAAGTGAACAAGGGGTAAGTCAATGGCGGGTTCAATGTTGTTTATGCGAAAGGTGTCATCTCTGGTGACCATATAATCGGAGTTCATCAAGTCTTCTCCTAAGATACCCGAATTAGGACTCATCCTATCAAACGAAGCGTCGTCCACTAAGGCGATTTGAGGAGTGCAATCCTCTAGTCCTACACTAGGATCATTAGTCGCATCGGGTTGGGTACTATAAGCATGGACAATATCTACGTCCAAATCAACTGTTGCATCTGAAAGTGAGTCCCATTCATATTCATGGGAGTCTGTCTTTGAGTCATCATTTAGGCCTCGTGATGTAGAAGCCTCAAGGTTAGGAAGGGTTTCCCCCTCTCTAGTGCTAGTATTGGTACTATCCGTCACAGCTAGGACTTTCCTTTGTCGATCTAGCAGTCACACAGTCACTATCCGTCGCAGCTGGGATAGTAGGACTATCAAGTATCAAATCTGTGGAATCTCCCCAAAGGAGATTCGTTGAGGGCACCCAATCATCAAACACATCTTGTTGATTGGAAAGATCAGGCGTATAATCTGAGTCACTGTCACTGTCTGTCGCAGCTGGGACAGGGACACCTTTCTTCTTCTTATTCTCAAAACCTAAGCCAACCGTGGACTTATTCTTTCGTCCAAAAAGAGCATGATCAAGAGGCTCAGCTTTAGCATCCAGCCTATGACTAAGGGGACCATATCCCGGATATCCCATATTTTTAACCAGTGTATACCCTTTCCCATAAGCTTCAGGTGAAGGAGCAAAATTCTCGTTATGTTTGTATTTCTCCTCATGATAGATCCAGTCCCTTACAGCAACTTCCTCTTTCTCTTCTTGAATGGGGACCGAAGACTCAACAAATTTCCCAAATAATGTCATTGCTGATGACGAAGGCTTCACATTTGGGGATGGTCTCCCATAAGACCTAGGAGAGATTGGCATGTTTGTAAGAGAATCCATTTTATAATCTCCCATCCCAAGATCGATGGTCTTGAACTTCTGCTTGTATTGTTCAAGTGAACTACTAGGACTGTCAGCTTCCCTATTCAAAGGTACATGTGATCCCGCAGAAATGTTATTAACTGATAAAGCACTATCTCCAGGGATGCAAATTTCTACACTGTTATGGGGAAACTTAACACACTGGTGATATGTTGATGGGACTGCTTGCATTTCGTGAATCCATGGCCTACCTAGCAAAATGTTGTAGGCTAGAGGTCCAACATCAACAATTTGAAATAATATATCTTTTTCTACGGGACCAATGCGAATAGGCAAAACAGCCAATCCCTTAGAACTTCTTTCGGCTTCGTCATATGCTTTGATTGTGATCCTTTTCCTTGTGTCAATGATGTTCTCGGAATATCCTAGAGCCAGCAACAAACTCAGGGTACAAATATTGAGCCCCGCACCCCCATCTATCAGTACACACCTAACACGGGTTTTATGAATCATGACTTCGATGTGTAAGGCCAAGTTATGTGGGTGACTGATGGATTTGTCATCTTCTTCGGAGAAGGTGAGGTAATGAGGGCTAGCCAAATGGTTGACCATGTTTTGGAATTGATCAATATCTAAGTTGTTAGGGACGTTGGCTGCTCGCAAAGCATCCTCAAGGACGCGCTTGTGCTTAGGAGATAATTCTAAAAGCTCAAAAATGGAAATCTGCGCGGGTGTACGTTGTAGCTGGTCAATAAGATTATAATTGGAATCAGGACCAACGGCAGATTTGGGAGGAGCACCTTTGGAAATGGGCTGCTTAGACTTCCTAGTGCTAGGACCTCTAATGATAATGGGCGCTTGCACCTGTCCCCTAGTGACAGCATTGAGGGACTGGGGCATTCTTTGTGAGTGAGGACCTCTTATCACCACAGCGGGTCTTTCATCAGTCATAGGAGTTGAGTCCATATTATATCCATAGGGATCTTTCCCTCTCATCATGTTGACACTATCATCCACAACTTCAAGCATATTAATAACGTTCTCCGCGTTTGTGTAGGTGTAGTTGATAGCCGCCTTGCCATTCTTATTGTTAGAATTCTCTCCTTTCTCATATTTAGGCAAGGGCTCTTTAAAGGCTTTATGATCTACATTCGTAGTTAACCCATCCACTTGTAATTGTCCTTTCTCAATAAGGTCTTGGACAAGATGCTTGAGTTTAAAACAATTTTCTATGTCGTGTCCAATCCCATTATGGAAAACGCAAAAAGCCTTAGCATCCCACCAATGAGGTAAAGGATCCGGTATGCGATGTTTGGTAGGATCCTGTGGGTGTGCCAAATTATGAGCAACTAATGTCTTAAAAACATCTGCATAAGATTCTCCCAATTTGGTAAATTGTCTTTTCTCCGTTTTAGATCTCTTTTGATACTTAGGTTTGTCTTGTTGTGTTGAAGACGTTTGCAGCTTCATAGCTTGAACTGCATGAGAGAGGTTAAGAACTCCTTCATTTTTGACCTGAGATGAGTCAACAACTCCGTCGTTGACCACTTGCTTGTTTTTGTTCCAATAGGAGTTCTTTTTGTCCTTGTTACCATTAGTATTGTTATTTTGGCTATTGTTGTTATTTGTTGGTTTAGCCAAAATTCCTTGTTCTTTTAAGACATCCTCAATGCGACATGCCACCTCTACCATAGTATCAAAAGAATTAAATGGGATTTTCTTGACTTCATATCTGAGTTCTGGTATTAGATTGCTCACAATGATATCAATTCTCTCCTCTTCAGGGATTGTCCTTGGGTATTTCGAACACAATCGCCTCCATCGTTGTAAAAATGTGACAAAAGATTCCCCTTGATTTTGCTTAAGTTTACAAAAATAAAGCATTGTGACCGACCTTGATAAGTTGTAAGCAAAATGCTGAACAAATCTTTGGACAAGTTCTTTAAATGTCTTTACTGGAAGAGAAAGGTTGGTAAACCACTCTATGGCTTGACCTTTTAAACTCCTTGGGAATAATCTTATCAAGTAGGAGTCTTCATGGTGAAAGGAAAAGCTCATTATGTAGAACTGTCGAACATGGTCGTGAGTCACCAGTGCCATCATATTTGTCGTATGTTGGGAACTCAACTTTTTTAGGGAATTCTACCATCACCACACTTTTGTCAATGGGGTTAGGACATATGGAGTCCAAATGAAACGTGCTCTTGGGAGCCTTCATCCTGTCTATATCCTTTTGCATTTGTAAGATCACCTCATCAATTGAAGGGCTCTGTTTCTTGATCTTTTGGTGAACATCAAAATTATATGGAACTTTAGCGCCTTTGTTGATAAGACTTTCGAAGAATTGGTCTTTGTTTTGTTCCACATATTGCTCCACATATGCTTGAAAGGATGGTTCTTGTTGCATAGTCATGAAGTCCATATGATCAAATTTAGCATAACTTCCTCCATGTTGTGAGCCATGATGTGCTCGTTGGGAGGGTTGCTTTAAATGTCTATGAGACAACTGTCTCCTATGATGGTCATATCTTGAAGCCCTTGTTCCTCTAGGAGTCGGGGATCGTGAGAGCGTCCTTGATCTTCTTCTAGGGCTAGGGGAAGGGGTAGATGGGGGTGAGTTGGTCCCACTATTGGCTCCCCTCCCGTTAAATCGGCTTTGGAGTTGTTGTGCATAGAGTCTATCTTCTTCTTCTTGGGCGACTCTTTTCTGTATATCCAACAATGCACGTTCTTCTTCCTCTAGTTGTCTGAATTTTTCCTTTTTAGCAGCCTGTTCATCTAAGTAGGCTTGCTTCTCTCTCTCAATGCTTCTCAATCTTGTATTTGCATATCAAGAGGTGTCTTTAAGTGGGGAGGTTTGTCTCAAATGCCTTATTGCATTAGCTGCGTTTATGTGGTGATCACTAAATTCGTTGTTTTGGTCTTCGTGTTGTGACCTTGAATCTGAGTGAGCTTGCTTATGATGTCTTTCGGCTCGTTGATGAGCATCAAAATACCTCGCGTTGTTGGGAGGTGACCTGGGTGGACTAGCATGAGAAGAACCACCATAGTCTCTTCTGTGTCGTTGGAAGATATCCTCGAGAGTTTGATTCATGGCTTCTCTTTGTTGTCGGGTAAAAGTGTAACTCATGTCCATGCTTGATGAAAGTGGTATAAAAGAGGTGCTTACTTCACTAGGATTAGCTCCCGGATTAAAACAGACCTCAGATTCACTCTTAGGAGATTGATCAAAAAGGGGTCCTTTTCCCTTAAGTTGTCGACGAGTCTTGACAAGTGGTAACTGGCTAAAGGCAACAGGGGGTCGCTTCCCTTGATTGACTTGGTACCTTGTCGTAACTGACATGAAAAAAAGATACTCTCAATGAGAAGGTGACCTCTCAAAGTGTCAACGCCAAACTAGGATAATCAAAATCCTCTATTGTCCAAAAAAAAAATGAAAAGAAAAAGGGGCTTTACCAACAATGTCAAAGAGGTGCTTCAAATCAAAGGGTGACTACCCTTGCACTTTTGAATCAGGAGGTTGGACTAGGCCAAAAGATAATTGAAATTGAGATGAAAATGAAAGCGATTTGGACAATAAGAGTACTAAAATTTTCCAAGAATGTAGCTAACAATCTTAAAGATGAACCTTGGCACCAAGAATGGCCTTCTAACTTGACAATTATTCCAAAGTGATTTCGTAAATTAAATGATGCTATCCCGGAGGACTGAAAAAACCAGAAATTTGGAGTCAAGACAGGTCTCAAACGTCAAGGTGAGAAGCCTACTCTAAGACCTAGCCTGGTTAACAGCAACTGAAACTGACCAAAATTTAAGCACGGCAAAAATAAACCAGGCGATATACTCCAGGCTACTGGGGCGATAAACCTATAACCGCGCGATACTTCGCCCGAAGCCAGGCGATATACCTCAACACTGGCGGGCGATATACTCCAGGCAAGTCGGGCGATAGTCCGTCAAGGGCGAACTATCGCGCGATATTTCTCTTCAAAGCGGGCGATATTTCTAGCAAGCGCGAAGTATCGCGCGATACTTCGCTTTACAAGGCGCGATACTGTTGCAGAATTGTTTAACTCTTGACCAGAATTGTGTAAAATTTGCGTTTTTGGGTCTGTTTGGTCAAAATTTCCAGTCTGAGGGTTGATGTTTTCGGTTTCAGTCACAATATCAGCAGAATTTCGGCAGGTTTGCAAACAGTAAGGGATTAAAACATGGTCTCAAACACTTGAAACAAGGGCAAAAGCAACCTTGCCAAGACAAAGGCTTGTGATATCAGAATTGAAACAACACCCTATGAATGCTACCGATTGTTTGTATGTAAGAACGTTTGCACTAGTATCACACAATCGAAGACACTTCAAGCAAATCTATCCTAAAAAGTCAAGGCTCAATACTTACCAACTTAGCCCACAACTTGATGCCCCCTCGCCTCACACCAAGTGGTTACCCACAAGAGATGTTGGCTTTGTCATGGAAATGTCAAATGACACAACCAAAGGGACACATATGGTGAGTATCTTAAGGTGATTCGGGTAAACCACTTGGATCAATCCTTGCACTAAGAAGATAAGCGGCTAAAATAAGGTAGCTTCTATCTAATGGTTCTTAATAAGGATTTCCGTTCACAACACCCCTCTTGCTCCTCATAAAGGACTAGGACCTCATGGCCTCAAGAGTACCTTAAGCATTCTTGTTCAATGTTTTCCCCATGGTCGCAATCTCATGAGCTACTCACATCAAACGAAGACAAGTGTTATGTCTACCAAGGTTTTTGGTGTCCTTAATAGCCTTGAGATTATAGTGAATTGGAATCACTTGCCACCAAGGAAAATGATGACAAGGTTGTCCCCACTTGAGTCGTTCCTCTTGATTGCTCAAGAGCAGGCCCGCTAAAGGATCCTATACTAAACAAAGAATAGATCAACTCTTGAGGTTCAAGGTTTTTGGTTCACCACAAGGGTGAAGAGCATACTCCCCTATCTCAAGAATCTCTCCCAAACACACCAAGCAAAAGAGGTTCAATTACTCCCTTGCTTCCAAAACCTTAAGATGGGTCAAGATTTTCTGGTTCACCTAAAGGTGAAGAGCATACTTCTCCTACCACCTCAAGATCCCTTTCACAAGGTATTAAGATTCCTACTACAATTAGTGAATGCCACACTTGAAAGGAAAGTAAATAAACAAGCAAAAAAAAAATTATTTTTTTTTTGTTTTTATGCTTGGGCAGCCCTGCAAAAACTGTTAGTAGCCCTCTTTGACATGCGTTTTTAGCAATTTTCAAGCAAATGAGAGCACCTACAAACACAACTTGTTAGACCCACAAGGTTAGCAAAATCAAAATCCAAATGTAAACATGCAATAAACTGCTAGATTTAAGCTAAAAGATGCGGGTTAGACCTATCTAAACACAGCAAAACAAAACAGCAAGCTAAAATAATCAAATTCGGATGAGAAAACTGGAAATGCAAGTCTCTGTCAGATCAGGCGATATTTCGCAGACTTCACCAGTATCGCGCCACACAGTTTCCTATAGTCGCGCGATATTTCTCAGTCACGCGATATTTCTCAGTCGCGCGATACTTCTCACTATGGGCGGGCGATACTCCGCCCGATAACAAGCGATATTTCTCAGTACTGGCGGGCGATTCTTCTCTCGCACGAAGTGTTGCACCGCTATACAAAGGTATATCGCGCAATATTTCTGAGAAGTATCGCGTGATACTCTGAGACAGAAAACCAGAGACTAAAAACCAAGCCGAAAATTGATGAAAATTTTGACGGAAAATGCAGAATTAAAGGGACAAAGCTAATCTACTAAGCCCCACGGTGGGTGCCAAAAATGTACACGCTAAAATGGTGCACTTCTATGAACCATTGCATGCAAGGTTGCTCAAGAATGAGGCCTCACAAAGCGGCTCATAGCTCTCTATGCATGGAGTTGCAAGGTTGAAAATTGCTCTCAGCTAGAGCTACAAGCTTGTGACCTTGCTAGTCAACCACACAATGAGAGATTCAAGTGAAGACAAGGGCAACAATGCCAATATCTCCAAGAATCACTATGAAATGCAATGCAATGCAACTAAAATGAAGATGCAAATGTGCAAGCTATGCTATGAAAATGGAAGTACAAACTAAACTATGAAATGGAAATATCAATGGATTACAAATCCTTCCTATTTAGACTATGTGAGCTTATTCTATTGCATAAAAGGGAACTAAGCTAAAAATGTCATTATCATGCAACTAAGAATGGAAATATGCAACTACAACGAAATGCAACAAGTCTTCAATGTCTTCAAACTCCAAATGCACCTAAAACCTGCAGCATAACATTAGCATAAAAACATGGATATGTGCAAATGAAGGAGAGAGCTCTCCTTTTATAAGAAATGAGGTGAAATGGACCATTGAGATTAAGAGGCAAAAAGTCTTAATGAGCGGTGGAGCTTGAAAGAGGAGCAATCCATGTGCACAAGTATCCTCCAATAGGAAAATAAGAGTTGACTTTATGTCCATATGAGACAAAAAAGTGCTTTTTTTCTTTTTTGTAAAATAGGAATAATGTTTTATTTGTGCAACTTAGGATAAGAGGAAAGGGGGGCTTTTTATTTAATCAAAAGGGGAGGAAATATTCCTTTTAATCAAATAAAGACTTAGGATAAATGGTTAGCCCATAGGATAAAAATCCAATATATGATCGAAATTAAGACTTGATCAAGAAATTGATATTGTTGAAAATATTGATTATTGATCAAAATGATTCAGGATTGATAAATTGAATAAATGGGGCCCAAAGTCTAGGCGACCATTTTAGGGTGCATACAGGTTGAACCTTGAACTTTGAACTAAGGAAGTTCACGGTTCATAGTTCAACGGAGAGACCGACTTTGCAAAAAATGCTGCTTGCTTCACATAAATCGAAAGAAAGCAAAACATGCTACGGCGTGACAAGGAACTTTGAATCTTGAACTAAGGAAGTTCAAAATTCAAGTTCAACTGACAGGAAAGCAATGCAAAACGTGGGAACGACTATGGTAACCATAGAATTTGACACCGAAGAAGGAAAAGATTAAAGGGCATTCTTGCGAATGAAAGATCAATAGATAGTAAGCAAGAATGGGTGGTAACACATCTGTACCATAACCCAAAACCATCATGGATATGTTGACTCTGCAAGTAGTCTCCTGTTAACTTGCAACAACTAACCCTATCAACTGAAGAGGGTGTAAGCCCATCCCATAAAGGATGGTATGAACCTAGAGCCAACCCACACCTGCGCAAAACCAAATCCTCTACCTGTGGGTCAAAAGAGAAATGATGAGCACTCCTCACTGTGTCGTTGCGATAAAATGCTCTGATTTCCATCAGAGGCTCATCATCATCAAACCGAGAACCAAGAGATGGCTCCAATCTTTGTCTCAAAAACAACAAGTTGGGTAGGATCCCGAGTAACCCTCTCTGAGAACCCAATCACAAAATCTTTGTGGGGAAGCATTGTAGTCAAAGTCTCTACAATCTTTCCCAGCAAAACTTGAATACCGCGAGAACCTTGGATGAGAGTATTGTCAGAAGCTCAAAATCGTCTCTCCTAAAATCCCGTACTCTCAAGAAGATACTCAACGAATGACTCTGTGCAGTAGAAATTATATGAAGTAACATCAACCAGCTCCCTTGCAACCCACAATTGATCCCTCTGAAACAGTTGCACTACCAATTGTCTATGATTTGCTTCCGACAGAAGGAAACAAATCCCCATGAAATCTTGTCTCCAAATCAGATGATACCCTGTCCAAGTCTTGTGAAGAAGAGGGAGTGGTGTCAAGAATTGGCACACAACTCTCTGAAGAATCCACTACTATCACATCAGGACTCTCAATAACCTGTTCTGCATCATTTGTAAGTGTGCTAACTACTGGAGGACCTGATACAACAAGAAGCTCTCTACAGTCCTCCACAGATGTACTCATCTCATCTGTAACTACTACACCTGTATCAAGGATGGATGTAACTGTGTCCTCAACACATCCATCACTACAATCTGTGGATATCAACTCACCACCACCACCACTATATGTAGTTGAACTGGATTTGTGGCTGGCATAGGCTGTACTCTCTCCAACTCCATGGTCACCTCACTCAACTGCAACTGTGACTCCTGGAGAGCCAACTGGGTTCTCTTTGACACCTCAAAAGTCGCCTCAAGCTCATGGGTGAGCTCAACCACCTCCTCTTTCCCTAACAATGCCTCATAACAAGTGTTACCCCACTCAAGAAGGTAATCCCTGTTAGCTACCAACTGTAAATAATTATGCTTCAAAATCTTGATAGCCTCTCGAAGTGAATGAAACTCTGCTAGGGAAAGGCAACTACCACCGTGCTCATATGACATAGGAGCACTCCAACCATATACAACCAACATTTGTCGGATAGCATCATAATACTCAAGAGTTGAAGATATATTACTATCACTCACCTTCAACTGACTGGTCACATGATGTCTCTGCATACCCTGGCTCCTACGTAAGCTCTCTGACTCACTAACTACACTGTGATAGGAAATTGTATCCTCACTACTCACCACATGATCACTAACATCATGTGCGCTAACAACCTTGCACATGTCCATCAATGAGGTACTACTAGGTACCTTTGCAAATATCTCATCAGAAGAAGTGGAAGCCATAGCTATATCAAGCTCCTCGCATGCCTCTGCTTCTCCCTCCATTGTGAGTCCCTATAAATCATGATCCTGGGACCTTTCATCAACCAACGAGTCCTTTGAACCATTTCCTAAAATCTAATATGAAAAATCAGACTTACTAAAGCATGACTCATCCTTATAAATATCATCAGAAGTGAGTGTCATCACTAGGTAACTCCATGCTCTCATCATCCGCACAGGAGAAGACTGTTGTCTCCTGCACTGACTCATCATTATGACCGCTATCATAAAAATCAAAATTGTTCGAACTCATATTCTCCTCATAGTCTTCAACAAATACAACCCCATCATCTAATGAGTCAGAACCCATAGTAGCATTAGCAACACCATCAACATGATCAAATAAGGGACTGTTGTCCTGAAAATCAAACCTTGTGTCACTGACCTTTCAAGTACCACTAACTGATGTGAGGCTGTCATAAGGGTAGTCAGCATGTCATCATCATTTTCCTATTCACTAATTCTGGTCTCATCAAGATGCTAGGACTCGGTGCTGCTGTCCGAAAACAAATCAGTCATATCTGTGTGTCCCTGTGAAGAGTCTCCAACATCATGTATGCAAGGTGGACTAATGGCTGCCCCACAAAGCACGGGATCAACTCCACAATGGATGTCTCACTTGTGAAAACCTCTCGTTTCTCTTCCTGCTTTCTCTGTGAGGAAGAGTTTTTGAAGAAGGAAATCACAAACCTAGCTGCCCTGTCAACAGTCGCCGGATATGAAAGTTGTGCATTTAGCCTTTCCTGTGTTTGCATCAATTTCTCCATTTCATTTACAAAGACACCTGTTTTTTTCCTCAAACGTGACACACTGCTCAACTGGTTTCCATATTTACTGGATTTCTTGTATTTGTCCATGATTAAAATAACTTGCGAGAGTGCTGATCACTCACAAATTAAGCGTGGGAACTCAAAAATTTCCAACCCTACAGGATGACAGGAAACCGCTATGATACCACTGTAAGAACTGTTGGCTCTTACTCTGACAAACATCAAATTGCTTTACTTTTCAGATGTTTGACATTTTGTCAAACACTTTGCATGAAACCTCTATCTTGCTGTCTTTTATTTTCAGACTGTATTTGCTCGCTTGAAATGGTTTCAAATGAGGTTTAAATACTAGCAAATGATTATTAAGAAATCCAAGCAAAGAACTAAAATACAAATGCAATCATTTTTGACTATTTGAGTGCATACATATAATTTCTACATGTAAAATGTGCATCTACAGCCAATAGACATTTTTACAAACACTTGGCATGCATCCTTTCAATTCTTTCACCAAAGAAATGTTTGCAAATATGTATGCAATGCAAATTATATATATTTGAAATTAACTATGGAGAACCTGGGATTCTGAAAATTGAATATGGATCATCGAATTTTCCCAAGAAGAGATCGCAACTACTTGGTAAGGTGTCATGTCCCCATTTTAAGATAGAATTTTAATAATTAGATAAAATATATTATTAAATAAATAATGATAGTAAAATCATATATTAATATTAATATTAATATAAAAATATAAAAATAAGAAATAATAATAAAATATTATTATTATAATATAAATAATAACATATATATAATCTATTATCAAAAAATAAGATTTAAAATAATTAAACAATAATAAAATTACAATGAATGAATAAATAAATAAAATTTACTACAAGGGAGAATATTGTAGAAAGCATGTTGCTTTTCTAAATAGGATTTAATAATAAATGATAATAAACATAAAATAAATAAGTAAATAAATAGTATAATATAGATTAATATAAATTAACTAAATCTAATGAAAAGTCAAGAGATATGTAATAAAGAGATGTGACTCCTTCAAATTAAGATATAAAAGAGAGGAGAATTCATTTGAAAGAGAAAAAAAGAAGAGAGAATAAGAGTTAAAGAAGGATTAATGAAAATAGAAAGGAAACAAAAAGAAAAAAGAGAGTTACGCAGGGTAATAAAGAAATAAAACGCACTCAGTGAAAAACATATGGTATTTATTACTTCAGTATATCATTTCATATTAATTCTTTATTAATATATAAATATACATATATATATACTCTATTCTTATATTTAGACATTAATATATATTTTACATATATATATATATATGTAAATAAGATATACATATATATTATGTAAATTCTTAATCAATGCATTCTTGAGTAATTCTAGATTTCTTTTATGAATAAATCTAAAAATAATGATTATATAATCAATATTAAGGTTTGTACATTTTTATGTCCACCATAGATGATGATATGGATTCCATATAAAATGAATCTTATATTCATTAGAGATGGATCCCCATATCTGGAGGGGGCTAGAGGAAATTGTTATAGTTTCCCTAGTCTCGAGATTGTTATAATCTCACGTAGGCAGTATATATACTGATGTCAGTCATATGCAAATGCGTAGGCTTGGATAGCATTTATTGCTTCCAAGAGATTCTTATGGGCAGTGCTCTATGGGATGACGTGTCGATAGTCCGGTTGCTTAGAGTGGATCTTATATCCCTCAAGCCGAGAATCGGGAATTCTGTGAAGCCCGACCTAGAGGCAACCTTAAGAATCAAATCCCCCCTTACTAACTTAGAATAGAGTATGAGTCATGTAAATATTATGTAGTATTTTGTACTAAAGTCGGTTTTGCAGAAAATTATAAAAGGAGAATAAGAAGGGACATTACAATCTAGTCACTCGAGAAGGGGATTTCATAGTCACAAGACTCTTTGGTTCTTTGCTTCTCGAGGATCCCTTCATCTTCTTCTTGATTTTGTCTGCATCACAACATTCGACATTAGCATCAGAAGGTGTGACTGACCGTGAAGATGTGATTTTCCCTGAGGGCATGGATTTCATAGAGTCATTGTTTCCCTTTATTTATTTTTTTCTAAGCCATAGTTCAGTTCTCCACATGAGATTGGATGTTTTCATGTCAATATCATTTTTTTCCTCTTCAACCTAGTTAACCTTGGGTAGGGGATGATTCTCCACTTCCTCAAATTTAGGATCAACTACCTCCTCACTATCACTATGAACATGAGAAACATCTAATCCTATCCCTATGTCTTGTATCTATTGTAAATTGAACCTGCTCCAATGTCTTTCCCTGACATCGAATTCGTCTGTACAATCTTCCTAGTAGTCTTCTAAATGGCTCATGGTCTAAAACTGATCACAGAGGTTCAAGTGTTGGCAGGCATACCCCTTATTATCAAAACCTTGGCTTGCATGATAGTACTTGAACTCAAATATGTTAAAATCATAGCTAATGCCCACAACATCTAAGAAGGTTTTACAAGAATAGAATCCCAGTTCCAAAGGAAAGAGAGTATCATTCTCTCTTTCAGGCAGATAATTCTTGATCACTGTCACCAATTGTCTAAAAACCTCTGCCAAAGTGAAACAGTCCATAGCATATGTTGGCAATTTAGTAGGTCTACCCTCGTATCCTCCAACTGAGATGTAGGTAAAGTGTGGGTATTGGATATAGTAGCTTCCGTAAATGCTAATGAATTTCTTGGCTTTGTCTGAGATGCTTTTTAGTCTTAAGCGAGTGACTTCAAACAATAACCTTCTTATGAAGACATCATTCAACCCCTTATAATTTGTCATGAGCCATGAATTAATGTATTTTAAGGATGTATTTGTGACAAAATACATGATTAATATATTAACGAATACAGTAGTCAATGATATGAATCAATCAATAAATAATCATATTAATCAATATGATAATAAATATTATAACTGATATTTCAAATAAATATATATAGTATATAAATAATTATATTAGTAAAGATATAATTAATATATATATTAGTATTACATGACTAAATAATTTATAAATAAAATATGTAATGAAGTGATCAATAATAGTTGAAATGTCCTATATTCGACACCCAAGGAATTTCGACTATGGGGTGATAATCATTGCAAATGGGTAGTCGATGGTCTGTAGGAAGAAGAGACACGTATGCAGATGAATTGGCAATACACGGATAACCATATATTTCTGTCTTCAGACCATTATCTTTAGAATATTCTTTAGGCAATACATGGATGAATTGTCTTTAGAATATTATAATCTGATCCACCATTGAGGGCTCCTCGCCATCGCGTGTGGATTCAAAACACTTATATAACATACGGTTAACATGTCTTCGTAATTCATAGTTAATATCAAACACTTCATTGTCTCACGCAAACTGTATGAAACGCAATGAGTATGATATACTAGAAGACGAACCATTTAAGGTTAACGACATTGTTTATGTTAAGGTCACTGTCATTAAAGAATAAACATTGTAAAGAAAACACACATCTTGTCAGGGATGATATACTCACAGCAAGGAACATGTCTCTTCATCTATCTCAAGGATATATAATGATAGTACCTCATATATCGAAGGGGGGAGGGAGTTTAATGAATTATATCTAGCATTCAGCCAAAAGAAGATATCAGAAATAAGTAAGTCTATATCGGTCTAATGACAAGCACGTTGTGACAGTTAGAGTGTGCTGTTACGTATCAATGAATCAATATTATTTGACAGTCTTATATATGAAAGCTATTGTGAAACACGGGCCAATAGAGGTCTCACATATTTATAAGAAATAGTTTATAAGAGTAACATTACAATATAGAAATCAATGCATATATATATCTATATATTAACATTAAGATGAAATGGGATTATATATATCAGTTATCTTATATATATTTATATATATAGTTATCTGAATTATAGAATATAAAAAATATAAATTACAATTCTGAACTACATAATAATTAGATAGATATAAAATATATCCATAAATGATATATATAAAGGAAAGAAATATATATATATATATAGGGCTCCCCAACATCGACACATTAATATTGATTTTAAAAAAATATATTTGAGTACTCTTAAAGATAAAGAATATATAAACATATTTATATATATATATATATATGAAAAATATATATATGAAGTATATATCTGAATTATATATCTAAATGTTCTAATGCATATAATGGAATATTTTAATGATATAATATTTATATATATATAATAATTGGGAATCGACAACATCCTAGTTTGAAACATTACAATTACAACCCCTAAGTACGATTCAGACCCACAAAGGGGAGTTTAAGAGAAAACCAAGAAATGGACCAACAAGGGTTCACTACATAATTTTCCAAAGCTCTATCTCTCTCTATTAGCGGATAATATTCATATTTGTTAATCCCCTAGGACCACGGCTCATGAGGTAAACCTATCCAATCTCTAGTGCAGGCAAGGCAATAGATCAAATAGGATGACATGAAAAAGTTTTGTGAGTTGAGGCGGGCTAAATTCAATTTCTCTGTCATGGCTTCATCAATTACTTCTCCCATGACAATCTGTTGTTGTCCCTCCAAACTTATCTGAATAAAGTAGTACATCCATCAAGAGAAAAGATTAGCACAATCAAACCCTTTTACCCTATACAACAATACTACCAGGTCCCGTACATATGGCTTCATGTGATCAGCGGTAAGTGGTCTTGGCAACTTGGAACCCCCTTTTTGGAATTTGAGTAATCAACTATGGGTTATAATGTTCTTATAGGCGTATTCGTCTTTGTTATACTTATGAGCTGACATAATGGGGACATGACATAATGCAAGATTCTTTGATGTTGGTTTCGAAACTTGCAACGTTGGCACTTACTAACAAAAATCAAGCCCTCTCCTTGCAACGTAGGCTCAATAACTGATATCGCAACCTCTTACATAACACTAGTTGCTCCCAATATACTATGGTAGTCCATTGAATACTCAATGCAGCTCCTACTGGACATGCAATTTGCAATTATGAAGCACTCTCCAATCTATGCAGCTAAATCAGAAATAAAACATTGAAGCCTCCTCTCAAATCGATCACAGGTCAAGCACATTTATGGTCTCTGGATAAGACCATCACCAACACATTTCACCTAGCATTTAACAGGTTCAAAGTGCAAACAAAATCAAAGACATTTCTTCTCAGCTTGAAGAAATTACAAACCCTCTCATTTTCTTTCATCAAAAGCAAATATCAATATCCAAGAATAATTCATTTACAGCAAGTCATTGCTTTTATAATAAAAGATATCTTTTTCAAGACACCAAAGGCAAAATAGCTTCTCTAACACACTTTTCACTTAAATGCCCTTTGCTTTATACTTAGGCACATATGCATCATTTCAATTCTTTCACCAAAGAAATGTTTACAAATATGTATGCAATGCAAATTATATATATTTGAAACTAACTATGGAAAACCTGAAATTCCGAAAATTGAATATGGATCATCGAATTTTCCCAAGAAGAGATCGCAGCTATTTGGTAATGCAAGACTCTTTGATGTTGGTGTCGAAACTTACAACGTTGGCACTTACTAACAAAAATCAACCCTCTCCTTGCAACGCAGGCTCAATAACTGATATCGCAGCCTCTTATATAACACTAGCTGCTCCCGATATACTACAACAGTCCCTTGAATACTCAACGCAGCTCATACTGGACATGCGATTTGCAGTTATGAAGCACTCCCCAATCTATGCAGCTAAATCAGAAATGAAACATTGAAGCCTCCTCTCAAATCAATCACAAGTTAAGCACATTTATGGTCTCTGGATAAGACCATCACCAACACAATTCACCTAACACTTAACAAGTTCAAAGTGCAAACAAAATCAGAGACATTTCTTCTCAGCTTGAAGAAATTACAAACCCTCACATTTTCTTTCATCAAAAGAAAATATCAATATCCAAATAATTCCTTTGCAACAAGCCATTGCTTTTATAATAAAAGACATCTTCTTCAAGACACCAAAGGCAAAATAGCTTCTCTATCACACTTTTCACTTAAATGCCCTTTGCTTTATACTTAGGCACATATTTGAATAATATGATTTATTAACTCCCTTTGGCTCCAAAAATGACATTTTCATCAATATCATGATATTTTGACACACAAGGTCATTGTTTCTTGTGCTCAAGATTTAAAACTTTACAACCTGGTTCCAACGAGCTATGACACTAAGGTCACTAATATATAGTACCAGCAAAAATAGCAACCTTAGCGTATTTAATTAAATAATAATCATAATTCACCCGTCTTGCGAAAATGATTGAAGAAGCATCAGAGTAGAAATCTGATAGCACATGAGTGATCCTGATTAAGAAAGACAATGAATGACCCTGACGAAGTGACTTACTAAAAATAGACGCTCCCTCCAAGATTCTTGGAGCCCAACCCAGAAGCCAAAATAAAAACCAAGAGCATCATTTAACTCCTCTAACTCATCTGAGCTCATCAGAACCATCCATTAACTTACTATAAATAGTAAGTTCCACCAAACGGAGCCATAACCCTCAACAAGGTCATCTAATCACCAGTATTAGCCTACAAGGACCCATTAATAGGCTAAATCCATCCTCTATCATGGTCATGCTAAAAAGAGGACATTACAGAAATGGACATACAAACAAAAGCAAATAACCCTCAACAGTAAGTTCCACCAAACGGAGCCATAACCCTCAACAGGGTCCTCTAATCACTAGTATTAGCCTACAAGGACCCATTAATAGGCTAAATCCATCCTCTATCATGGTCATGCTAAAAAGGGGACATTACAGAAATGGACATACAAACAAAAGCAAATACAAAGCCAAAAGGAAGTGAGTTAGAAGTGGAATGGCCTGAGTTTGCTTAAGGAGGAGCGAAGCTGAGATTGGTATTAATGGGAACCCCTATTAAAATAATAGAAAGGTAAGGGTATAATGAAATGGTGATCCAATAAGAAAAAGAAATGGGATATTGCGACCACCAGTACAATGCACTCCTACCAGAATGTGGCGAATAGTAAATCAACCCGCCAGGAGTCTAATTGTACAAGGAGAAATTAGTACATGGGATCAATAGAGAGGCAAAAGATTACTTGACAACTGCACGAATGCTGAAAAGGGTATTGATTGTAGACAAATTTTTTGATCTAGAGCATTTTGGTACTCTTTGTGAGAAAGACTGTTATAAATAGTTGTGTAGGTCATGCCTCTGGAGACACAATACAAAAATAAAATAAAAAATTATAATAGGGAAAAAGAGAAAATTAGGAGAGATGTAGAATTGAAAGAACAAGCAAAAATTAATGGAGTTCGAAAATATAAAGGCCTCTACTATTAAAATATTGTCATTTAACATATTTATGTGGTAGAACATAAGGGAAAATGAAAATATAAACCTAATCTCATAAAGGAGAAATTGCCAAAACTTAAAACCCTATAAAGTGGCCGCCTATAATAAAAACGGGATCACACTTTGCAGTTTGGCCCTCATTAGCACAAGCAAGTCCTTGCAACCTCATCGTATGGGGTGTTAATATTTTCAGATTATAGCAAGGAATATACAATCTATAGAGGTCTTCCAAGACTAAGCGCAGGATGTAAATAAGAAATCACAAAGAACAAGGAGAGATAATACCCGGATTATAGCTTTGAATCAGTCCTTAGAGACTTGAAATCTGTACCTTGAGATCTTCAATTTTACCCTTCAATATTGGCCTAATCTGTATATGCGAAGTTGCCCACCTAGGGCTCCTTTAATTCTGATCCAATATTGCTCAGATCTGAATATAACCAATGCTTAGATTGATTTTAATCTGCATGTATGCTATCAAGGTTTGCTCACAATATGTTGCCAATCTGCCCTGATTTGGCCTTCTACTAAATCTGCCCTTGTAGCTTGATGTTAAGGTCATTCGAATTCATCTTGAATTCGTTGTCAGCAGATTTTGCTGTCTAGATCTGCCCAAAATATACCCAAAAACACGCACCCTTTTGATCTGGTCCAAGTCGCCACAAGTATGCTCCAATTCACTATCTCTAGTGGTCACCGATTTGTCATTGAGGTCTGCTACTAAGTGCATGAATTCGCTACTCAATGTCTGCCCTAATTTGCTGCTCTTTTGTTCTCTAATTTGAACCCTCAATTCGCTTCCTAGAAGGTCTAAAATAAATCGCTCAAGAAGAATAAGAATAATGTGAAAGGGAGAACATATAAATCTGCTCAAGTACTAATCACATTATGTTTTCGGTGTGTTCCTTGAACAGATTTACAATCTTTATTTATACACATAATGGTGACTCTTCAAGAGTCACAACCCTTCCTCAAGGCTGGCCGACTTGCACCTTGGAATTAATCCAAGTCGGCCCTCTTTGTCATTTTACTTTATTATTATTATTTCAAGATCAAAATATTAACATGGGGATCTTCACTCAAAACAACATCATCTTCTAGTGTACAGCCTTGGTAAGTTGCAATCTGCAAATGGCCTTTGCGCTTAGGTTTCTTTGTACAACCATACCCTGCATACAATGTAAGGAATCTTTGTGGATTAATCATGAAGGCCTCTTTTGCATAATACGACACACTCAAACAAATAAAGTACACAATGATTCCATTGTATGACCCTCTAAAATCATACTAGAGTTTCAGTTTCTAGATGTACAACACTTACATCATGTTTATGGCGTATTGCTGACCTCTTGTGGCATCATATGACCCCTTCACTTTAGAATACAGCTCCCTTGGTTCAATGTACAACCTTCTCTACTATTCCTACATGATAGCAGATACAAATTCCCTGCATTTTACAACACCAGGAAGAACAAATTCGGCATATGGCCTATCCTTTGGGTCATATGATCTCCTTCATCGATTGTTTATCTTGAGTTTGATGGGAAAGGTAAATTCTTATGGTTCGTTGATAACCCCTTGTTTGAGGTGGGTATTGACATGGTTCATGGAAATCTACTCTTTGAATTAGCAAACGATATAGATCCTCCATGCATTGATCATGATGATTTTGAAGAAAATCAGTCCTTTATAGCAGCCACTTCTACGGTACAAGATGACAAGGCAAACAGTGTAGGAGTTGAACAAGCTGAAGAACAGATTGAAGAGCCTCACAAGGAAATATCTTGCAGCACTGTGAGATCTAGTTGTGAAGATTTCTTTGAGTTACTTCCACCACTAAACACTTGGCAGGAACATCAGACAAATCAAGAACTGGTGGTGTTTATTGACTCCAAAAAAAGCATAGAAGAAGATCTCAAATGTCTGATTTGTGACATTGTTAATGTACCTTCTCATTCTCATGAGATTACAGCCATTACACATGGACGGACAAATGAAGAAGAGTCTACAAAGGTAGGCACTCAAAGTGCAAGTGTTGGGCATGGAATCTTCAATAATGATGACATGGATAAAAGTGATAAGGATGACAACATGGCTCAAGGGTATGATGACCTTTCTGATTTTTGCAACAAAAGTCA
Organism: Chamaecyparis obtusa; assembly: GCA_027943335.1. Taxonomy (NCBI): domain Eukaryota; kingdom Viridiplantae; phylum Streptophyta; class Pinopsida; order Cupressales; family Cupressaceae; genus Chamaecyparis; species Chamaecyparis obtusa. Next base: position 448,839 of record BSBK01003708.1, on the reverse strand, counting down.
TGTTTACTTGCTCCATCATATGGTAGCATTCATTCCACAAGAAAAGTCCAATGTACTGCATAGGAATGAGGCATTGCAGGGAGTTGTGTGTACTCATCAAACCATCTTAGTTCAAGGTCTTGACTGAGGATGCGTGGCAAATCGAGAAAGTGAGGTTTTGGCACTAGAGGATAGTAGTTCACATGAACACCTAACTTGCAGCCATGTGAGTCCAAATCAGTTTGGTACTCAACTTGATACACTCCTTAAATTTGCACTTGCTGATATTCATCCTCTCCCAAGAGTAAAGATGATGAAGATTGAGGATAACATACTTAATCCTCCAATGAGGAAGGATATGTTTTAAAAACATCAGATTTCCACAATCCATTATGATGCAATTAGTTTCTGGATTCGATTGTGTAAGTTTTTTTAGCATCGACGTTTCGGATCACACTCCGTGATCCATCATCAGGAATAGAGAGTGAAGAATGAAAAATAAAATGTGCAAACTTAGCCTCCCACATGAGATATAAGGGGAGATGGAGCAGAGGCAACCCACTAACCAAAAAGGAGAAAAAAGATAAAAAGACTAAAAAATAAACAATGAGAAGCTAGAACACGAAATGAGGTCAACAAGTCGAGTAGCACACTAAGCGGATGAAAATAAGCGAGTAGATATATCAACAAGGCAACAAAATAAAAATAAAAAATATCAATGAAAACAAAGAACCATAAGTTTATATATGAATTGGTATGTAAGTTAATACAAATATAAACTTATGTGCACGCCAACAAATAAAGAACATCAATATAAATAAACTAAGACAAAAATAAAAGAAAAACCTAATGCAAGAACAAGAGAATATATATATATATATATATATATATATATATATATGTATGTATGTATGTATATGTATATGTATATGTATATATATGTATATAAATATATAAATATAAATATATATATATATATATATATATATATATATAAATAAATAAATATATATATATATATATGTATATAAATATTAATATATATATGTATATATATATTTATATATTTATATGTCTATATATATATATATATATATATATATATATATATATATATATCTACATGTACATGTACATGTATATGTATATTTATCTATATATATGTATATATATAGATAAATATACATATACATGTACATGTACATGTGTGTGTGTGTGTATATATATATATATATATATATATAAACAAGACAAACACAATCGAAAATAACCAAAGACGAAAATACCATATATATGTGTATAAATACATATATCTATAGAATGTATGCATGTATACACCAATAAATATCCATGTACACAAAAAAAAGTACATATATAAATATAGGTGCGTGTGTGTGTAAATATATATATAAAGACACACACATACATAATATGTGCGAAAATACCTCTAGGACATCATATTTGTTCTGATTTTCTGTTCTGGGACAGAAGTCTTTAGGATTCATGTGGCCATATTTTGACAACTTCTATTCCACCAGATGCTAGTGTGGAGTTGTCCTCTAGAGCTGTCAGTCCTTTGGCAGTAAGAGATGAATTCTATTTGTGTATTTAGGACACAAGAAGACCAAGATTATGTTACAAAACATGGAAAAGGTAAGGTCTGATTTTCAAGTTTGTAGTAACAGTTCACTGCCTTTACGCAATCTTGAAAGACATCTATCTACTCATGGTTTCACTTACTATGTTATAATACAAAGATATTGTTATTCCTAACCGATTACTGAGAGGAGGGGGGGGGGGTGAATTAGTAAATACTATTTCTATTGCAATTTAAAACTTGTATACAGATTCTTGCAAGATAAACAGAATGTAAATAATCATTCACGAACAGAAATAGAAATACTCAGATCAACACATCATGTATACGTCAAAACCCTCGATTAGAAAGAAAAAAAACCACAGTGAGACAGAGCTCACAACTTCACTACTGCAGTAATAAAGACGCCCTGTTAGGAGCTTACAAAGCACTTGCAAGAGTGCTACCCAATTAAGGGATTTGGTAGAAGATCGGTTAAGATCTTAACTCTGTTAGGAGCCGCCTTGTCAAAGGACTTTCAACATCAACAAAGATGTTACCCTATTAAAGGATTTATACAAAGAACCTATTAGGGTTTACCCTGATGAAGGGATTTGAATATGCTTTCACAGAATAAAAGCAATGATCTGAATTGACACTCTTTGTCTGATTAGATCATACCTGTTGACCTTACTGTTCTGCCTGGCTGTTGATTCTTTCTGCCTTTCACCTCTGTGACCGTAGCTCTTCTCAGAAGATAAATCTCTCCTGCTCTGTATAATCAACAACACTATTTTCGTGTCCTATAGCTTGTATATCTATAAGAAATTAATCTTATTAAAACCTAACTCATAGAACCGCCAGGCTGTAAACTCAACCATAAATCATGCAGCAAAAAGCTTTGCAAGATGATCTTGAGTTTACCTTGAAAACATCTGCGTAGAAATAAAACTAACTCTTGTTAAAAAGATAATTTCAGTTCTAAACGGTGGATGCTCCGCATATTCCGGTTTTAACTTAAACAGCTCCGCATACACCGGTGCGCATTGACGTGTTGTTGACCGGTAATAATCTTATACCCGGTTGATCCCCTGTATGCACTATAAGACCGGTACTATGTACTCTGTTCGGTCTACCGGTGCATATACTCTGTTTTAGTCTACCGGTGCCTATAAAGTAAAGTGAGTGATCTACCGGTGGGAATGGTGTTTCCATCTATCTTCACTAATGACAACTTAAATTTGCTAACAGATATATGATGAGGCATAAAGTACAATATGGTCTACAATGTTTGTCACCATATTTTGGTTTCATGACAGCATCATTTCTTCATCACATTTGGAGAGAACATGCAATGTATGAAGAAAACATAATGGAGAATGTTGAGGGCAGCAGTATCTCATGTTTATACCATTGAGTTGGGACCATTACATGTATGCTACGAGGTTTTATACTCCTGATCATGGAGGCTTCAGCTTGGTCCTTAAGGACAACAGCTGGATGGATAATTTTGGAAGTTCGAGTTCATCTATTCCTTTTTAGAGATTGGTACGGTGTTAAGATTTCATTTTCTCCTACCATTGGATATACTAGTCCATCATTTGGAACATTAAAAGTCAATTAAATAATTAAGTTTTAAGTTGTCAAATTATATCAAATTTAATGACAACTTAATTTAATTATTTAATAAAGTATTAAAATGACTTTAATGGTGAGTTTAGCAAAAATTAATAGTTGTTTTATTATTATTTCCCTAATTTCAAATTAAAAGAAGGGGAAATAAAGAGACAGAGAAAAGGAATATCAAGAGACAGGCAAAGGGAAAACAAAGAGTCAAGAGGAGATGGTATTAGAGAACATTGAGGGGCTCATTGTGGATATGCTTGGTTTATGTTTGGTTATTGTTTTCTCTTGGAGAATTCTGGGAAGCTTTGGCTCTCAGTTTGAAAACGTAAGGACGGAAACCTTTAGGATTTCTCGATGGATTGGATGGAAAACCAATTCATCTTTGGAAGAATAAACTTGCAGTAATAGAGGTATTTCATATCTGATTGGTAAATAAGATTATAATGATTTATCTATTTGATGATAATATTCATTTGCGACCTCAATTTCAGTCTGATATTATATGGTTTTCAATATAATCCGCTGCATGAATAGAAATCAGTTTTGTTGCAAAACGCTTGTTTAAATTTCTATGAAATATTTGATAAAATCTGGAGCAAATTTCTAGAGGGGATATTACATTGTTACCCCTTTTCCATGGAAATTAACAGTAGCTTAACATATTTAACTTAGCATACCACTTTATTATCTCAAGATGATATTATAATATTCCCTAAACTACCAATGAAATAATTGAATCCCCCCAAAAAGTAAAAGACAAAAAAGAGAGGTAGATTTGAGGCTTACAATGTTCAGACTGACAACATAATGAGGAGCATCATAAAATGAAAACCCATTTAGCTCTTCACCATTCCACTGGTGCAGAATGATTTTAGCACCAGCTGCTATCAAAAGATTGCCCTGGAGGGCTGCTAGAGCCGAAATCGCACCTTTCAGTTCTCTTGAATACACTTCAGTTACCTGTAAATGTACAACAAAGGAAGGAAATAATGGCCCAAAATAATTTCAGAAATCTGACGTTCCATGGCCAAGAAAAATTAAGTCCTGAAACACATCATTCTCTCTAATATCGAAACGGAATAGAAACAAAAATTCAACATCCAGAAAGGCTTAAAAAATAAGATGTCTACTAAAAGTTCAATTAGTAGCCATACCCAGCTATCAGGATTTTTTGGATCTTGACGTACAGATGCAAGGATAATTCGACCTCTTCCAGCAACATCCTCTCCTTGCACATAGGCTGTCCCAATGGCCAAAAAGGTTTCATTCTCTTTGGTTGTAGTATTCTGGAGAGGTAGCAATATTGTAGAAAAACAAACACAATACCCAAACAATAAATGGAATGTGGATATATTTAGAAGAAAGAAAGATCAGAAAATATATAATTACTATAACAGTCTGAATTACAGGAAACATAAGGGCAATGAACAGAATGTCAAACTAAAACAAAATTCATCTAGTCCATCAAAGCAACCTTACCAACAGGGTTACCATGCGAACAGTAATTGCATTCTCTGATGTTTGCATTTTGATTGAGGCCTTCGCTTCCCAAAGGCCACCTGATTTTGAGGGCTCCAGAATGCGCACTTCAAAGTCATCTACAATGTATGATTTCTCCACATCCTCAGACCCAACACCCTCTGCCTCTGTCTGATGACCACTATCCTGGTCAACAAGTGAAGGTAGAACTTGATTCACAGGTCTGGAAACCTGGAACAAGTAAAATATCAGAAAATTTGTGTTATAATACCAAAGCTGTGATTCCCAACAAAAAAAATATGTTGTGCTTAACCATGAAAGAAGCAAATATGTACCAAGTTCCTAAGTCACAAGGTATTTGTTCTGATTCATGTTCGGTGAGCACAAAATTCAGAACAAGTTTGCCAGCAGAAAAAACATCAGAAAACAATTTGTGATCAAATTCAAACTATATAAAACTGTTTTGGTTTATTTTATTTTGACAATCAGAAATAAATAAACGAATAAAGATATTGAAATATGATAGGTGAAATCTAATTTGGAATGAAGCTGACCAGCAAAAGGAATGAAAAGGAGCAGACCAGTGGAGGATTTGGAGGCAACAATATAGTGCAGGCTTTGATCAGACCACAGAAAGCGAGACACAAGAAGCATGCATGAGAGATGGCCAGATCTCTATTGCTGCCAGAGAATTTGTCATGCTTAATGCTTTTGCAGGAACTTAGGTGCAGGTGACTCCAATATCAGATAGCATAGAATTATGTAGACTTTTTATCACAAAAACAAGAAGATCTGAAAGGGGGATGAATTCACCTCACACAAGAAGCATTTGGTGAAGATTTTGTAAAACAATTAGAAGTTCAGTATCCCTGAAGAAATGACAACAAAGAACTATGGATAGTAACTGAAGCAATCAACCTATCCTACAAAAGTAAATGGGGAACCTTACCCACATGTCAAGTGAAAGAACCATTCTTACCTATGGCTATTGAAGGGAAATTGTTTGGGACTAAGCATAATATTTTAAAAATGAAAATATTTCACAGTGATTTCTGACCTGTTTTGTTCATCAAAAATTACTAAAGCGTTTTTTTTTAAGTCTGCCATATTTTCTAACCAAATTTAGCAAGGCACCCATCAAGGCAACAGGCATAAATAATCACATCAGTAATTTATTCCTTATGTATTATTCTTTCAAGTATTTAAGCATGAGTATATCTTATTCACTCAGTCTACATTTTTAATCTACAAGCTTTAGATTACACTAAATCCAGTTAAAGTAATCTGAAAGACACCTGTGTTCATCTCATTTTAATTCTTTAATATTTTAAATGATTATAAGTTTAAATTTTGTCATTATTCCAAAAAAGGACCCGAGTAACCTAATATAGGTCCTATGTTTTCTTCTACCTATAAAATTTGTAAGAGCCCTTGCTAATTCTGATCCGTTTTTTTTTCAATTTTGGATGTTTGACATTTTGTCAAACACTTTACATGCAAGGTCTAATTTCTGATTTCTTGTTCTGTTTTCAATGCCCAATAATGAAGAACATGTACAAATGCAAATACTAAACGCATAAAACATATACATCAAGTTTCTCAATAAAAGTTCACTTTATTAGCATCAGATCAGACCTAACATAGGTCTGATACAATTACAACAGCAGACTAATGTCTCAGATTTGAAGATTATTACAAATCAAAATGGACACACACATACCCGGAATGAAAGATAGAAGCCCAATATTCAGAAGAAGGTACGACTGTCTCAAATGGTGAGCAAAATGACTGATAACAACAGTTGGCTCAGCACATGGGTTAGTTGGCAGTGTTGGAGGAACAATTGGCTTAGGAGAGAGCTATGAAGGCAATGGTGATGGAGCAATTGGATCGTGAGAGGGTTGAGCGAGCAATGGTGGAGACTCGCCTTGCTGTAGCTGTTGTCAGTAAAATCATGTGTTGTCTAAAATGTTGTTAATGTTAATCATGTCGTTGGTAGTTAGTCCACCCGAGCGGTAGGTAGTTGTGGTCACGACGTTTCACGTTGCACTCCCTCGGGAACTATATGTACACCTTTGGATGTAACTTATAGGGGAGTACATTATTAGCATTGTTGGTATTGTTATGACGGTGTATGTTGAATGTAAATCTGTTTTGGCATTAACAAAAGAAGTTGCAGTTCTCTGATAATGCTTTGCACGTATCCATATCTATACGTTCTTTCTATTTTAGTATGCATTAATATACTGTACCCGTAGCGGTAAACATTTGGCACCGTTGCCCTACAAACTCAAGAAGTGACAGAGTGTTGATAGCGAAGGGAAAATCATGGGCCATCCAATAGACTACAGTGCAAGTAGCTGCCAAGAGCACGAGGAGAAAAACTTAGAACTTTTTGAAGGCAAACGAACATTGACAGCAGACTTTGTCACATCGTTGCAGGAATCAATTGAAACTCATGTCAGGAGGGAACCGTACGTGAAGAGGTTCCGGAAAGTGCTGTGTGGAGTGCCCTCAGAGTGAGTCTCGTAGTGAACCGGTTAATGTGTCATCTCCCTCGACTGTTGGCAGAAACCTTCCTTGCTCTCCAAAACCGTCGTGAGGAGACCAACCATGAAAACAGACAACAACAAATCCTTCAAGCCTACGAAGAAAACATGTGCCAAAGGAATAGCTGAACGGAAGAGGAGGAACGGTACAAAACTTGATGGAGGCAAAACAATAATTAAATCCTTCGCACAAAAATAAAAGATGGCACTTATATATTGTTGTGATTCTGTCACATGGTTGACACACATTGTACACAATGAATTAATACAAAGTGTTCTTTTGAATAATTTATGTTCCGTTACAATTCATGAATTGATGCCCAATCTGTTAAATAAGGACAAAAATAAGAAAGAGTATATACAGGAGTATGAAGCCACTCAGAGGGATTTGATTTTGGAATGGAAAGGAGATGAAGGCTTAGGCAAGTAGCTGAGTGACCCAAGAGGGCCGATAGGGGGGAAGGCAATCAAGCTAAAGGTAACCACTACGAAGGACACCGTAGGGAAAGGAGTAGTGAGGATCTGATTGAGGAGACCCGACATAGGTTGAGGGAACCTGTCTCTAACCCCTTGAACAACGGCTAGGGAGGCCCAAAGGAACAAGGAAGGAGAGGCCAGGGAGGACGAGGACATCGGGGCAGTGAGGAGTGTCATAGAGACACTGCACAGTGGTCAACACAATCCATCAAGATCCACCCCAACCAACTCGGGAGCACAACCAACCAACTTGGGACGCGGTGGAAACATAAACATGTCATCGCAAAAGAAATAACTACCAAAGTTTAATGGAGGCGGAAAGGAAGATCTCATAAGGCACTACCGGACCTGCGAAACCATTTGGACAGCAAATGGAGTCACAGACAAACATGAATGGGTCCAACAGTTTCCAACAACCCTACAAGGAGTTGCCATTCTTGGTAGGGGATGGTTAGTAATGGCGAAGGTCAATCATAATTGGAAGAAAAACACTCTCGATGGAAAGCGGTGGGCGGAAGTTTGTCATCGACCTTCGTACCCAGATGGTGAGTGAGGAGATTGCATCTTCTTCGGAATCGGAGTCTGACGGAGAACATGGCCGACTGGATAAAAGAAGGAATCAGATGGAGCCTAATGATGAAGGTGTTCTAGAACTGGGAGAATGTTCAGAGGATGACACAAGCTCGATGAATGGACTCTTCCACTGGCAAATGGTAGACTATGAGCTCTTTCACAGTTACATGCTAGGGGTGGAGGAAATAGAACAAGTGTCAGAGCAAGATGTATTTCCGCCAGAGTATGAGGAATACAAGGGGAGGCCCATGTAACCGACAGTCCAGCCCACCAATTTGATGCAGAAAAACCAATCAAGTATGAAGAACCGTCCTTACAAATTACCAACCTCAGGGATGAAGAAAATCCACACAATATACTAGTAGGGGATGATTGGGATCCCCTGCTAAAGGCTGTGGCATTTAAAATCTTTATGGAATACAAGGATGTATTCGCATGGAGCTACAAAGACCTCAAGGGTGTGCTACCGGAGTTGTGCTTTCACCGCATCCCCTTGGTACCTAGAGCCATACCCGTACGGAAAAGACCATACAAGATGAACAAAAACTACGCAATGAAGGTGAATGACGACATCTAGAGGATGCTGGAGGCAGAAATTATCTTTAAGGTGCAAACAAGTGAATGGGTATCTCCAATAGTGATATCACTGAAGAAAGATGCCAACCAAATCAGAATTTGCGTCGACTTCCAATGCCTCAATGCCGTCACCATAAAGGACCCCTTCCCCATCTCACTTACAGATATGATCCTCGAGGATGTTGACGGACATGAGATGTTGACCAATTCAATACTAGCTGATGGGAGATTTCATGGTCACCATACTAAAGGCCTCTAGTGCTCAGTAGGGCTGTATTGCATGTTGATTATGTACAAGCAGGAGACTCAATTTGTCGCATTATTTTACAGTGCATGATTTCTGATCATTTGCACTTCATAGTTTTTGTAATCTTCATTTTACCAAAACATTGTATAGAATTTAATTGTGAATAGAAGTTGGGGTCCAATCTACCCATTTAAAGCAGTTCAAAGAGAACTATATATTATATAATATCAATTTAAAACTTTAGAGAGTTGCATACTGAATAGTAAAAAGAAATATCGATTCAATTTTGTACAAACACGAATATCTGTGGTTTCAGCATGTAGAGTATCATCACTTATATTAACTAGATTATTTGCATTGGAGTGCCCCAAAGGTTTGGTACGGTGTGCCAAGATATGCAGCTATGAAGTTGGAAAATGCAATGACGAAACATCTACCTCATCTATTTGAAGAGCAACTTGACTTGTTGCAAAAGATGGTAACTGCCAACTGTTTATCTTTATTACTTGTAACTCTTAGTTGTTGGGATTTTAGTCAAATATAGTGATTACTAATTAATTTCATGCTTTGAATACTCTCTTCAATGGTTTCCTAAATTATTCCTGATTACATATGATTGTAGATACACTATTAGTTTATATTTTTCAGGGGATTGTCAATGTAAACTTCAATCTATGAATGTTACTACATTACATGTTGATTATCTTTTTAGGTTAGAAATGGAAAATTTCTTGCTCGCAGTCAAACTGGTTTGAAACTCTTTTTTATGGGCAACATACCTTTCATGTTATGGGGAGTTGTTATCCTGCGCATCACCGGTCTTGAAAATATCCAGGCATGCATATGTAGAGAGGTCAAGTATGAAGGAAACAATGAGTTACAATTATTGGTTACTCAATTCTAATGGGGTTGACAAAGACAACCCAATCAAACAACTATCAAGGGAATATTAAGGGATGAAGCTAGCATTCCAATCTCTAGCTACTACCAGGTTATCAAGGGTACCAAGAACTTGTTGGACACCTATTTCTTATCATTGGACTCTAACTACTTATCCTATAAAAGCCACTCCAATTTCCAATATAAGGCAGCTCGCAGATGGTGATCAACATGCGACATAAGCTGCACAAATAAACAAATGATAATAATATCCAACCAGTGCCTACTCACTATTATCTGCAGCATAAAGGGAATGGTATTTTGAGTACTCTCAATACTCTCAACCAAGCTCAAACTAGTTTTCTCCATGTAAAGTGGGAAAATAACAAAATGGTTGACATGGTGACCAAATTCACACCTACAAGTCAACAAGGTTCTCCACATTCTTCAATTCCCTCACAATATGCATCATCAACTTCTTCAAGTGGTTATAGGACAATGAAGCTCAACATCATACTAGAGCCAATACTCACAAGGATGGCCATGAAAAAATACATAGTGAGGGAATCCATTCAAACAACTCCATCATTAGTTCAAATGGTATAAAAGTGAATTACTCTTTACAAGCTCATTTAACCCACACACCTCATGTTTATTCATTTCTTCCTACTTTCTTCAAACCAATTTTTGTACCATGTGTATTAACCGAAGCAACATCGTTAGTCTTCTGTGCATTCAGACCTTCAACAACATTTTGCAGATCTGGAATCTTCTCTAGGGAAAATCATTCAGGTCTTTCAACATGAACGTTAACGCTCGGAATGGAGGTATCCATTGGATCAATGACAATGTCTAACTACACATCTAGAATAGTATTAGTTTTGGTCTTCTCTGAAAAGCACATAATTTGGGTTACAATGATTGATAATTTGGGTTAAAATTGTTGATAGCATTTTCCAAATTATTGCAACCCATATTTTTAAAAAAAATTATTGATAACCATTGCAATTTCGACGGAAAATTAGTTTTCAACGGTAATGTCCAACGGGGATGTTGTACTTGCGACGACATCCCCGTCCAAAATGTTTACACACAGCTGTTGCACTTGAGACGGATGCTGAATTTGGCCAACGTTATTTTTCGACATGGATGTTGAACTCACGACGGCATCCCCATCGAAAATGTTTACAACTGTCGCAATTGTGACATGTTAGTGCTCCCAATGGAATTTGACATCAAAAATCAGTACTCATCAAACGACGGATGAGCAGCTAGTTCCGACGCCATGACCATGGAAATTGCGACGGCATCCCTGGTCGTTGCACTTAACAACGCAAAAACTCTGATGACAAATTGCGACGGCTTGTTGTCGATGGTCCAATAGGTAGCCGTCGGAATTTGGCACCAAATGTATTAGTGTAACAAAGTGGGTGGAGGCATGGGCTTTGCCAAATAACTCGGCCCTAAGCACAGCGAGGTTTATTTATGAGCAAATAATCACAAGGTACGACATCCCCCTTTAGATAACTAGCAACCGAGGGGGACACTTTGTAAACCACTTTATTAAATTGCTAACCGCTGAGTTCAAAATTTTCCACTCATTCTCGAGCCCTTACTATCCAAAGCAAACGGTCAAGCGGAGGCAACTAATAAAATCTCGGTATCTGTAATTTATAAGTTCTACGAGGTCGAAGGAGAAGACTGGGAAGAGAGATTACCATCAACACTTTGGGCATACCGCACGATGTACAATGTAACAATTGGACAAACACCATTCCAGTTGATGTTCGGACAAGAAGCCATCGTTCCAGCGAAGTTCATCGTTCCCAACCTCCGGATAGCCATTGAAAACAGATTAGGGGATATGGAAAGCCCGCGGGAGGATTGCACAACTTAAACAAGTTGGATGAATGAAGACTGGTGGCGCAGTGGGCCACCGAGGTAGCACAACAAAGTCGCAAGGCGTGGCATGACAAGCACCTCAAACGGGTTTGGTTCACACAGCGACAACTGGTATTGAAATACAATGGTTGGAATGAGATCAAACTGGGAAAGTTTAAAGTGAAATGGCTAGGTCCGTATCAAGTCAAGAAAGTTGGCAACAATGGCGCTATCAAACTACGGACACTAAATGGATGAGAGATCCCATAAACGATAAATGACTCCAAATTAAAACCCTATCATGAAAGGCGGAACGGGCAAGGGCGTTCCGAGCCGAAGTGCAAAGGGCGTTGCAGAAAGTAGATTCCGACATAATTGCTAAAAAAATAAAAATTCATAAAAAATTAAAAATTAAAAAATATATAAATAAAAAATAATATAAAAAATTTTAAAAAAAGGCAATTTGACGGTGGTCACCACCGTGCGATGGGAGATCACTGCCCCCGTGTGGAAAAACAAAGAGGAAATGCAAAATAAAACAAAGAGAAAAACTTACATACCATCGTTGTATGGTCACAGGGGCGAATAAAACAATATTTGCACGGCATTGGGACATTCACACAGAACTTGGGATTGGAGTAGAGAACGAAGGCAAAGGAAGTAAGTAGTTGACAGTTATTGAGGGTTGAGGCTTGCACAAAACAACAACAAGAAGACAGTTATGGATTCAGCGGGCAAGAGGAATTGGAAAGCCAAGTTGCAAGCCAGTAGTTCGAGCAGCAGTATGCATGAAAACGCCCAAGTGTTACCATCGAGAGTAAAAGTTGCAGGAAGAATGGATGTCAGTTCTAGCAGCAGCAAGCAAAAGATAAGGTTCAAAGTTCAGATGGCGCCAACTCCTCAAAAAGAGACATTTACAACACAGGCGATAGTGTTCGAGGGTTTGAATGGGTTGAAATGCCAAAAGTGGTGACAAGATACACCCGACAATGATCTGGTAAAGGGAAGTTTGAGGACCACGTAGGTGCAATGGGCAATACAAATGCCCGTATTCTGCATTAAGGACAACGAAGGTGCACTGAGAGTTATGATAGAGACATTTGACAGACATTCCATGGTGAGCACATTCTCCTACCTCAGGTTGGATGTGAGGGTTGCATTCACGGCGACAGAGTTTACACGGGTGTTTGGCATACCAAGGAGCAATGGGAAAAAGATTGATATGAAGGAAAGGAAGATGCCAAGGGAAACAAAGGACTTTTGGATTAAGATGGTATCCAAAAGCCTCACACTTGCAAAGCTAAATTACGTGGCAAAGGCATCAAAAGGATGGGGAATGAAGAAATACTTCATTGCAGAAGAACATTGGCACTGCACTATGGATGTGGTAAAGAGTAGGCTTACAGGATCGAGTCGTGCTTCTAACATTGCGCTTCCCCAAATAGTGTTAATGAATGGCCTGTAGAATGATACAATATATGATTGGGCTACATTGGCAGAACGGATGTATGAATTCATGACCCTACAGCATAAGACATTTAATATGCCGCACTACGCCATTGGCATGTGTTTGGATGCCACACGCACACAAATTCCAACTGACCGACTGGAGGTGACACCTGGTCCCTTGTCAACTAGCGAGCCACCCATCATGTGCAAGAGACACTTGAACATACCAATAGGTCATAAAGTGCTTCCAGGATAGAAGCGGCGGAGGCAAGCCATTTCTGGGTCCGCATCGGGGAAAGTGAACAATGGCCGAGAGGAGACATCTAAGAGCTCTAGTGACTCAGGAGAAGGGGATAGCCAGGCAGCCGAGGATGATCCCATTGAGCCAGAGACGGTAGTTGCCATAGTCGCCTCTATGCCTACACTCACGCCTACACCGATTCTGTTTAGCCGACCAATATTGTCAGACACTACACACTTGACTTCAGCACTATCGACAGTGACATCCACAACGTTCCCAACATTTGGCAATATTTGCAAACTAGTGAGTATGGTGCATGTGCCATCACCACCTTCGGTGCAAGAGTTAGTTTCAGTCACACCTACACCTGCGACAGTGGAGGCATTGCATTCGACGACATTCACAGTGTGTGAGGCAGTGGTGGAGTCTAGACCTGAGACGTTGGAGTATGATGAGACGCCTCTTAAGGAGGGATGGTCAGGTTCATCTGGATGTAGTGGGAACCGATACAGAGGTTAATATTGACGCTGAGTTGTTGCAGGATACCCAAGCAGTGGCGGCTGATCCTGCCTCCATCACGGCTATGAGCCCTTGGCACCAATGGGAGCCACAGTCCTCTCTTCCCGATGGGATGTACCTCTGGAGGTCATAGACTTAGCAACAGAAGCCTCACCGATGGAACACTGACACTTAGCCAAGGAGCGTGAACTAGTCGCGGACTCTATTCCAGAGGAGTTGTTTGTGCCTGAGGAGTTCATAGCACCTCCAAACCCTTTAAGAGAGATAGCTGGCCCGGACATTGAGGCGTATTTGGCAGACATGGTTGCACGAGGCCGGCGAGTAGTGACTTCCGCACAATCTCAGGCCCTCGAGGGTGTTGTTGAGAAGTTGGAGAGATCGCAAGCATTCGTGAGAGTCTGTTGCCCTACAACTTTTGCATCTTGTTTTGAGTCAGGAGGATGGCCAGCCACAGAGACTCTAGAGATGTTGGATGCCTGGACTGTCCACAAGCCAGTGGTGGAGAGTAAAGTGGAGAATCTCGCCTGACAGATAGAGTAGGCCTTTAGGGAGGGATACTACACCCAGAAGCGTGCGGAGCACATTTTGGCAAGGCATGAGGCTGCCCAGACAGAGATGGCCACCAAGGTGCAGGCAACCGAGGGAGAGTTGGCTAGCCAACAGACAGCTTGCGCAGCAAAGCGAGCAAAGTTGACGGCTCAGTTGGAGGTTGCCAAGATAGAGGTCACCTTGGAGACACAATTGGCTGAGGAGAGATACTCTTTTGAGCAACAGTTGGCGAACGTAAGAGCAAAGAGGAGTACCCTGGCTTCTAGCTTGACTCAAGCCCGGGAGGAGTGTGGCACATGTAATGTTCCAAACCCGGGATGAGCTCTCGGTTGTGGCGTATGGAACAGAATAGGCGTGCTTACATATTGGGAGGGGCCAGATAACGCCTGAGGTTGTACGGTACAAGGTCGTACATGACTGTTGAAGGTCGTACGGTGTCCATAACAGCCGTACGGTGGGATGCCTTATGTGGAGGCTGCAGGTCGTACAGTGGAGACCATACGGGGAAGGCTCTAGGTCCTACAATGGAGGTCGTACGGTGGAGTTGAGGTTCGTACTTGAAGGTCGTACGATAGATTTTGAGGGTTGTGCAGTGAAGATGGAGGCGGTACGAAATGGAGTTGGGAGTACGCTGAGGGATGAGAGCCGTACAGTGGGGGGGATGTCTCCAACTTTAATATGTACCAATTTTAATACCACCAAGCAATTCGGAATTAAACACTCACAAGATGAAATATGAATAATAGATATCGCTTCAGATTCCCAAATCCGAAACCAGAGAACAAGTAAAGTAGGGTGTGATGGAGCCTTATTTTTTGGCAAAAAATTTCGGCATCCATTTATGATGTTGGAAATTAGAAAAATGTATTTCTTATGCATAATGAACGATAGAGGATTCAATCAGAAACATACAGACAATTACAGAAGGATGATATATGGAAGTTTATTGATAACTATTTCATCTCTATATATGTCAGAATCCATGCTTAGGAATCCAGGCAAAATGCCCTCAATATTTCGAGGATTTATTTTGCAAAATCAGCTATTTTGAAGAGTACCATATGGGGACAAGCCAACATCATGAACTTCATGGCTTAATTCACGATGAAAGGAGAGATCGACTCTATTGATACGGCTAGTATTATCCTTACAAGACAAGTGTCAGCAATATATATAAATTATGTCCAGGCATTGGTATGAAGAGATTACGACAATCAACATATAATAAGCAGCATAGTTTATTGGGAGAAAATATAACATGGCAGTTTCCGATGAGGAAACTATATACCGAATATGTTAAGACAAAGACTATCCATTGAGTCATAATTGAAGGATAGGACGATGTCTGGAGTAAAGAACGATTGCATACAATTTGAATATGCAAGACATCGACTACCACCACTAAGAAAAAATAATGTTAGTTATCAAACTGGTTGGCAACGGCGAATAAGGATTATTAAGAAGTTAGAGATATTGATGTCTTACATGAAGACCCGACAACAATGAAGAAAGCAAAAGTGAATATATCGGTGGGATGGAGACCACTCCATATAATCTAGATATCGAGATACCAAGATATTTGATGGAGGTCCTCATGGTCAAATGCACCTTTGCAAAATATGGCAGCCACGTATGCACTTACTTGGTCATCGGTCGATGAAATAACATACATATCGTCACTAATGATGATAATGATCACCAACGGCGGCTAATGTTGATATGAGCTGCTAATGATCAATATTCCACGTAGAAGCTTAAAATGATTATTAACAAGGCAGCATTAACATCGTAAGAAGGGATAGCTAATCGATTAGTAAAATCCATCAGTTTCCATGATGAAAGGATGCATTATTTATTATACAAACCAGTCTGGATTATTTATGAAGTGATGCGATTAACCCAAGGGAAAGAAGTCAATAACAAGACATGTCTTTTGGCAACATGACTTCCCATCCTATTGGAAGATATAAGGAGACATATTCGATAGACAGATTTTAAAAAGAAGCATTATAATTAGAAGAATATTTGTATGGAGGGATAAGGAGTCAAAATATGACTTTGTAATATAAATTTAAGTATTTTATTTTAATAATAAAATAAAATGTCTTTTGTTTATTATTAAAGGCATGGAGAATTAAACTGCAGATGAACCGTCCTTTGTAATTATTATTTTTGAATATTGTACAATTTACATATCGGATAAGTGGATAGGGTCAGATAGCATCCTAAATTCAATCGGGATTAATTTAGGATTGCATAAATATTTGATTTGTTGCGTCTTGATTATTGAATTGATTAGCAATATAAATGCATTGAACATTATAAAGTTGTACGTAAACCTTCATTGAAGTTGACTCTATCGCCCGAGTAAGCAGAGGCACTGGTCTTATTATTGAAATATTGGGTTTATATATGAAGTTAGAAAATCTATCAATTCCTTCCTACAACAATTACTAAATCATTACACAATACTTCAATTCATATATTCAGCATTCACTTTATTTTGATCGAGTTCAAGGATTTTGCCAACCGAGGAACTCGCCAGCTTAAATTCGCTATAGAAGAGCTTCGAACCAAGTGATCAAGTTTGAAGTAAAGGTTTACCCGCCTAGGTGTAGCGAAGCCTGAAGTGCAGGGGAGTTTGAAGTATTCCTGTTCGTTGGCCAGAATTGATTTGGAATTTTATTGGAGAATTGGTAGGCTCTAGGATTTCAAATCTGCGGTTTTGGGAACCAACAGGGTGAGGGTTGAATCCCACCGAAATTGTGAAATACCAAATAGGGAGGATATTTCACCTCCGAAATGGCGGAGAGCAGAATCCCAACAGGAATTCGCAAAAAGTACAATAAAGTATCAAATCTCAACATATGAAAATTACATCCTACATGCCGGTCATAAATACCCCTATGGAGAAACTCCCAAGGGTTTTCAAAAGAAGCCGACACAGCAAACACCTACGGAACAAAAAAAAAAACGGACCGAGATAAGCTAAATCAATCGGTCCACATACAAGAGATAAATAATTTATTTACTTTATGATGGGATATTACAGTCCTCTCATCCCAAAGTTTTCTTGTCCTCAAGCAAATGTAACACCGGATGTTGGAGATGTCCTCCGCAATGTCTTCTCCCGTACATCAATGATCTCAATTGATTCCAATATGAGCTTCCCTTCTTCATTCAGCGAAGAAAGGTCTGTGGTTACTACAATGTTTTGTCCCACGGCTTTCTTCAAGCAGGAGACATGAAAGACGTTGTGGATGCGGCTCCCTTCTGGCAGTTCAAGTTTATAAGCAACTTCACCAATACGGCGAGTTACACGATAAGGACCATAAAAGCGTGGCCTCAGCTTTTCTTTCCCCTTTGCCTTCAATGATGTCTGCCTGTATGGCTAGAGTCTGAGATATACTAAGTCGCCTACCTCAAAAATTCTCTCTATTCGGTGCCTGTCAACATAGATCTTTTGTTGATTCTGTGCATTTTGTAAGTTTTCCTTCAAGACTTTGAGAATGTCTTTCCCTTCCTGAAGCCAGTCCTTTGCCCTTGGTGCGTGACTGTCACCTAGAATCATGTCAATAAACGAAAGGGGTTCGTACCCGTAGAGTGCTTTGAAGGGTGCCATCCCAATAGACATATGATAAGTTGTTATGTAAAAATATTCTCCCAGATGCAGCCATTTGACCCATGCCCGTTGCTATGCTGAAACGTAGTTCCAGAGGTAGCCTTCTACCCATTTGTTCACAATTTCCGTCTATCCGTCGGTCTTAGGGTGGTAGCTGGTGCTTGGTGACAATTCAATTCCTGCCAACCGAAACAATTCCATCTGAAAGATGCTGAGGAACCGACCATCCCTGTCACTAACAATGTTTCAGGGTAACCCGTGCAGCCGAAAAACTTCTCTGAAAAAAGTCAGCTACCTGTGCAGCATGGAAATCTGAGGACATAGCGAAGAAGTGTACATACTTCGTCATTCTATCAACTACTACAAAGATACAATCCCTTCCATTTACCTTAGGAAGTCCGATGATGAAATCCATGGAGATACCTTCCCACTTCTGTTCTGGTATGGGCAAGGGTTGTAATAGTCCGACGGGTAAGGTGTGTTCAGATTTGTTTTGCTAGCATACTACACATTCCCGCACGTACTGCAAGACATCATCTTTAAGTCCATTCCATGCAAACCTCTCCCTGAGCTGTCTATAGGTTTTGAGAAACCCCGGGTGTCCGGCCATTGGTGAGGCATGTATTTCCTTCAGGATTTTCTACTTCATTTTGGACTCAAGTACTAAGTATATCCGATCCTTATAGTAAATGATGTCATCCACCACCTTGTAACGGTCGTCCCGAGTGTTGCCGTCCATTAACTTACATGCGAATGTGTTTTTAGAATATTCCACTAGTAAGTGTGCTTTCTAATCGGCTGAGATCTTTGACAACACACAAATGGCGAGCTTTCTTGACAAAGTGTCTGTAACCACATTATTCTTCCCCTTTACAAATTCAATGTTGAAATTAAAAGCCTCAATTTTACTTACCCATTGTTGTTGCCTCTCGTTCAGATCTTGTTGCTCCAAAAAATATTTTAAGCTATTATGATTGGTACGGACGGTGAACTTGGCACCCACCAAATATTGCCGAAACTTGGTTAGGGTATGCACAATCGCCAACATCTCTTTGTCATAAATGGAATATAAGCGCTCAGCTTGCGTAACCTTCCGACTTTCGTAGGCTATAGGGTGTCTTTCCTGCATCAGTACCGCGCCAGTGCCCTCTCCGAACACATCACATTCCAAAATGAATGGTTGAGTGAAGTCAGGTAAGGCAAGGACTAGGCAAGTGCTCATTGCTTCTTTAATCTTATCAAAAGTGTGCTGTGCCTTTTCATTCCATTGGAAGGACCCCTTCTTAGTCAGATCTGTTAATGGTGCACTGAGCTAACAGAATCCTTTTACAAACCTTCGGTAATAACTACACAACCCAAAGAAACCTCGCAACTCAAAGAGTGATTTTGGTGGAGGCCAGTCAAGTATAGCTTGAATCTTCTCCTGGTGGACCTTTACTCCATGTTTACTGACCACGTGCCCTAGGTATAATATTTCTGTCATTCCGAATTTGCACTTGGATTGCTTGGTGAACAAGGACTGAGCCTCCATGATCCCAAGGACTTCATCCAAATATCTCAGATGCTCTTCCCAGGTTTTACTGTAAATAAGGATGTCATCGAAAAATACCAACAAGTACTTACGCAATTCTTTGTTGAAGATGTGATTCATGCAAGATTGGAAAGTAGCTGGTGCGTTCGTTGATCCGAATGGCATGCCCAGGAACTCTTAATGCCCGTGGTGACAACAAAAAGTCGTCTTCTCCACGTCTTCTTCCAGCATGCGGATCAGATGGTATCCAAAATGGAGATCTATTTTAGAAAAATAAGCCGCACCATGCAACTCATCTAACAATTCATCGATCCTGGGAATAGGATATATATTTTTTATTGTCTTCTTATTCAACGCACGATAGTCCACAGACGTGTAACGTCCCATCTTTCTTGTTCACCAATACTATTGATGATGCAAAAGGGCTAGAGCTCGGACAGATCCATCCCTTCTCGAGTAGCTCCTGAATCATCTGTTAAATCTCGTCTTTGAATTTTTTGGGATGGTGGTATGGCGTGGTGATAACTGGTTTGGCGCCAACTTCCCATTCGATGGTATGCTCAAACCCACGATGGGGAGGTATGCTAGGAGGAATATCTGAAAAAACTTTATCATGGGTACTCAGGATAGCCTGTAGATTAGAGTCCTGGGGTTGCGTTCGTTGTCCTTTTATTGGAACTGTTGAAACAAAGCAATGTGCAGGCCATGCTATGTCATCATGCCGGAAAATGGCCTCCATCCATTGTGCGGAAACTTCCTTGGGACCCTCATTAGCCATCCCTCGGAGAACAACTTTCTTCCCTTCCGCCACAAAAGTAAAATCCATCCATTTGAAACTTTGTGTGTACTCATCCAGGGACTCTATCCACTGTATGCCCAGAATAACCTCCATATCATCTAGGTCTACTACAAAGAAATCCTCTGTCACAGTGTGATTAGCCATGGTGATACTAAATTGGGGAACAAGGTGTGTGCAAGGTAAGAGTGTTCCTCTAGCGACCTTGACTTGGAAACCAGCGTGAGCCTCTATAGGGAGACCTCTTCTCTTCACCAAGGATGAGTTTATAAAGTTAAGAGTGGCTCCGCTATTGAGCATCACAATGACCCTCTGTCCCAAAAGGGTTCCCCGTACCTGGAATACCGTACATCTCAGGCTCCTAGCCAAGGCGATGGTCCCTCCACGCCATACCAATGCCGCGATTCTCTCTGTATGGTTCACGCTAACCATTTTGGAGACCTCCTGTGGGTGACCATCCTCTGTGGGGAGTTTCTCTTGATCGTCCTCATCATCAAAACAACCTAGATGTAGTGTATTTTCCGTTTTCCGAGGCATCTATGCCCAGATTCCCACGGTTCCTTACAATTAAAACATAATTTCTTCCTTCGGAGATCTTGTCTGGTGGCTTCGTCCAACGAAGGTTTGATATCTTTGTCTCTCGGAATTAACGGTGGTTTGGAGTCGGAGTAGCCTCGAGAGGAGGATGTTGATGATGATGCCATGCTTTGTGCCTTTTTCATAGCCTCCGCAAGGGTGGCAGGATTGAAGCTCTTAACCCATCCCCTCAGTGGTTCTTTTAATCCATCCATGAAGAGTACTATCTGTCTCCTTTCGGAAATGTCTGTAACCAACACGGAGAGCTTCTGAAACTCTGTGATGTACTGGTCGACCAATCCAGTTTGCCTTAATTGAACTAGCTCTTTAAAATTAAGCTCTAGATCTTTCCCATCAAATTGATCTATCAATCTTTCAGTGAATTCTGCATATAAACTTGGTCGTGTCCCAATGTGATGGTGCCTTGATGCCACCATTCATACGCCACTACCTCCAAGTGAAGTGCTACAAATTTAATTGCTTCCTCCTCTGGCATTGGATTAAGCTGGAAGTATCGACCTTCATTACCCATGCCTGGGCAGATATGGATCCAAATCCATCAAATGGTGATAGATTTACTTTACTCTACTTCCTTCTAAGATCATCGTTAAAATATCCCCAGCTTCCACCTCCGAAATATAGCATTCTATATTACGCATAGTCTTTGTAGGATATATCCCCTTCCAAGTTTGCATTCTTCCAGTCTTCTTTCAACTGTCCTTGAACTTCCTCAAAGGCCAGTTGCCTTCCTCCTTGTCGTGCCTCTGTCCTTGGACGGAAAATTGGAATGGAAGGATGGGAGTGTGCCGGATGAGGATTTTCTTTTCTCGTAAACGAGTCGGCACAGTGACCATTTTATTCGCCAAATATCTTGTTTGCCAGATTCTAAAGAGCTTCCTCCATAAGGCGTTGAGTGTCATTGATTTGTGCCTGATTCCTTGAAAGATCCCTCAATAGCGCCATGAATTTAGTAGGAGTGGGTTCTTGATCTACCATTCTATTAGCTGAGTGGAATCTCCTTCGTTTCCAACTATAGACATTCATTCACTGTCTTCAGGTTGGCAAGATCTCAAGCTCTAATACCACTATCATGTTCAAACCCGAGATGCGCTCTCCGTTGTGGCGTACAGAATGGAATAGGCGTGCTTACAGATTGGGAGGGGCCAAATAACGCCTGAGGTCGTACGGTACAAGGGTCATACGTGACTATTGCAAGTCGTATGCTGCATGAGTCGTACGGTGTCTGTGGCAGCCGTACAGTGGGAGGTCATACGTGGAGGCTAATGGCCGAATGATGGAGGTCGTATGGTGGAGACCGTACGAGGAAGGCTGCAGGTCGTACGGTGGAAGGTGCAGGCTATACGGTGGAGCTGAGGGCCGTACTTGAAGGTCGTACAGTAGATGCTAAGGGCCGTGCAATGAAGATGGAGGCGGTACAAAATGGAGTTCGGAGTACGCCGAGGGATGAGAGTCGTACAATGGGGGGATATCTCCAGCTTTAATATGATCCAATTTTAATACAACTACACAATTCGGAATTAAACACTCGCAAGATGAAATATGAATAACAGATATTGCTTCAGATTGCCAAATCCGGAACCAGAGAACAAGCAGAGTAGGGTGAGGGTTGAATCCCACCGAAACTACGAAATACCAAATAGGGAGGATAATTCAACTCCAAAATGGCGGACAGTAGAATCCGAACAGGAATTTGCAAAAAATACAATAAAGTATCAAATCTCAACATATGAAAATGACATCCTACACGCCGGTCATAAATACTCCTACGGAGAAACTCTCGACGGTCTACAAAAGAAGCCGACATGGCAAACACCTACGGAACAAAAAAATAAAAAAGGGACTAAGATAAGATTAATCAATCGGTCCGCATACAAGATATAAACAATTTGTTTACTTTATGATAGGGATATTACAGCACAAAGGAAAAGGAACTTTTTGAGGCGGCGATGATGGTTAAGTCCGCATTGGAGCACCGGATGGTTGCAGAGCAAGACTTTAAGGCGAGGACACAATAGGTCTATGAGCTGCGCGCTCGCTTAGCTTCTCTAGTAGCACAACCAACCTCCTTGGCAATATAGTCGATTTCTTCAGAAATGCTCCTTCAACCCACTTCTTCTTAGTCAGCTTCTCTAGCAACACAACCAACCTCCTTGGCAGTACAGCAGATTTCTTCAGGGATGCTCCTTCAACCCCCTTCTTCTCAGTCGTAATTTTCCTATATTTAGTTGTCTACATTGTCTCCATTTTGTTGTCAGTCGTTAAGAGACGACTTTCTTTTTTGGGGGGATGATATCGGTAAAATCATGTGTTGTATAAAAATGTTGTTAATGTTAATCTTGTCCTTGGTAGTTAGTTCATCCGAGAAGTAGGTTGTAATGTCCCCATTTTAGCAGGTTCCTGTAGCCGAGCTTGTTTCGTTCATCATTGCGACCCTTGTGAACTGACAGTGAGTTTTCAGGGTCTCTGTGACAGATTTACTATTTTTAGTAAGTCTATTTGGGGCAATGGCTATTTTTAGCAAGGCAATGCAGACAGTTCAGCGGTGTGAGGAGCTGGATGCAGTTATTGAACATTAATGAGGCTAAAATGTTATTAAAGGTTATTTATTAAGTTGAACTTAGTAAATAACATATCTTTATGTTATAATTTAGAAGTGTAAACGAGAAGCCTCTTAAGTGAAAAGTGTGTGGAAGAAGCTACAACTTTTATTTGCTTTTTAATGAGCTCTTGGAGGAAAAATCAAATTCATTCTTGGATTAAATATTTTCTTGAAGTTTGAGAGGAGAGTAGCATGGCTAGGGTTTGAGGACTGATTCCTCATTTGCAATTTGAATCATTACAGATAAATGGTGAATTTTGCTTCTGAATTTATGGAAATTCATACTGAATTTTTGAAGGCAAATTTGATGTTGTTGTATATCAGATTTGATGAGAATTAACCAATTACCGGATTACAGAGGTTTTCTTGACTGGTATAATTTCTTCCAGAGGTACATATAAATTCTTGGAAGGTTGCTATATCTTCCAAAATTGGTTGCATTTGTATCAAAGGTTAGTGTAGCATAATTGAGAGCTGCAAAATTTAATAATAGAGCTCCGTTTAACCTCAAGAAAGCTGCGTACACTTTTTGGAGGCTGCAGTTATCAATTTGGAAGCTGCGATTATTATTCTGGAAGCTATGATTATTATATTGGAGGCTGTGGTTATTATAATGGAGGTTGTGTAACTTAAATTGGAGGCTGCGTGTTCGGCTGAAGGCTGCGACTTCTCTTTGGAGGCTGTAACACCTCTACCAACAGCAGCATACACTTTCTAGTGGCTGCGGTCTTTCCTTGGCATGCCAGATTTATTTTAAAAAGGTGCTCATATATTTTTTAATTCATGTTATGTTATTTAAACATTAACAAATTACTGAGTTTGATTATTTGGAGAGATTGGGAGTTAAAATAATTGGTTGACATTGTTAATTCAAATTCTGGAAAGAAAATTTAAAAGAAAACAAAGTTCAAACAATTCAAGAGAAAACACATTGCATTCAGCTAAGAGCCACTAAGGCTCTTTACAGTGGTATCAGAGCGGTTTCTTCCCAGCTTGCAGGGAATTGGGTTTAGCATGGCTCAGAGATTCAGACTTGGCATCCATTACACCCGCAGAGGTCCTAATTCTCCACTTGGTGAGGGAGAAGCTGAGATTCAGTTTTGCAGTATTGGTGACAGGGGTGCTGGTAGTTCAGAGGATCTGGATGGTACTGGTAATAGAGATGCAGGTATTGCCTCAGATATTGACAAAGAGGCCTGGGATGCATTCCGGACTATAGCAAATGGACAACATCATGTAGCCACTGTATTACAACAATTATCTGACACTTTACAACGCATTGCACTACCTAGCAATCGTGGCAGAGAGAGAAGTGCTAGGAGTGTGTCTGCTAATTCACACATGTCCCGAGCAGATGACAAGTCTAGAGTAGGTGATAGGATGAGAGCTGAGGACCGGAGCAGATATGATGACAGACATGGCAGGGCTGATCATACTGGTGTTTATGATAGGCCACAGCGGCCTTCTTTTCTGAGGCCTGAGGTTGATGCAGTTAGCACTGAGACTGATGTCGCACCGTTTGCAGATGACATTGTTGCTCATTACGCTGAGTGGGATGCTTTACCACATGCTATTAAGCAGAATCTGAATTTTGATAGATTCCTTACTCGAACGCGTGAGCATTCTAGAGGTAGGCTTGCACCTAAGAGACAGAGGCCCAGATAGACAGATTTGCGACAGGCAACCAACACGATGACCTTGGACCATTATGATGCCAGTGGTAAGGTTACAACACGATCTTGGGTGCATAAGCTCGACACTTACTTATCTTTGCGTCCCATGACTAAGGAGGATGCCATACGCTTTGTTGTGTTGCATCTTGATGGAGTAGCTCATGATTGGTGGTACCATGGGCTAGTGTCACTGCGACACGATCAATTTATTTTTATCAAGAGTTCGTGGATAGATTAATAGAGCGGTTTGATAGGAAGGACCCTGAAACCTTCTTCAGAGAGTTGGCTCAATTGAGACAGACAGGTGGCCTTCAGGCCTTTATCAGTGAGTTTTTGCGGTTGTCTGTTATGGTTTATGATATATCAAAGAGGAGGAGAGTTATGCTCTTTGTTGAGGGTTTGCTTGAGCCTCTCAGAGGGTGGGTTAAGTCCTTGGATCCTCCTACCTTGCAAGAAGCTATGAAAAAGGCAAGGAATTTAGAAGCATCTACTCTACGAAATAAGTTTGTTGCGAGACCTTCTAGTTCATCATATGACAAGACAGCACCTAAAGGGGATGACAGAGCTGAATCTAATCGTCCTACTTCAACTCCTTTAGATCAAGAAACCTTGAATGATCTAAGGACGAAGAAATTGTGTTTTCATTGTAGAGGGCCTTATGACTTGAACCATGATTGCCCTTTGAAACCAAAAGGGAAAAATAAGATGATGGAGTGGTTTTATGAGGATGAACATGATTCTGATTTTTTAGGACAGCAAGCTGATTATGAGCAGGACACACATGAGATTCCTGGTAATGATGATGAGAAGATAGTTAATTCCGATTTCAAGGTCGTTTACCTTACTAGCATGACAAAGGAAGACTCTTTCAGAATGCATGGTCTCTTGGTAGGACAATGCGTCATTGCTCTTTTTGACACGGGAGAAACACATAATTTTATTGATTCATGTTTGGTTGACAACAGAGGGTTCGAAACTGAAGATTTTGAAGGACTTAGAGTACAGGTAGCTGATGGTTATTCTCTCAAGTGTAACAAAAAGATTTTTAAGCTTCCTATAAAACTCAGTAATTATTCCTTCAAGGCAGATTTCTATGTGGTTGACATGGGCAGCACTGATACAGTTCTTGGCATGAGCTGGTTGCATTCACCCAAAGACATCTATATGAACACTGAGAGGATGGAATTGAGGTTCATAAAGAATGGTAAGACTCACATTCTTAAGGCTATCAAGAGTGGCAATCTGAAAACAATTTCTTTCAACCGCATGCAGCGTTTGGTACAACATGATGATGTAATAGATTGGGCAGCAGAGTATAGGATGTTGTCTACATTGGATAACACAGATGGGCCAGCTTATATCCGGATATTCAGCAGCTCAGAATTAAACACTCTAAGGTGTTTAATGATTTACCATATGGCAGACCACTTAATAGGGGAATTGAACACATTATTGAGTTGGAGAAGGGCACTAAGCCCATTATGATTACTCCTTACCGGCACACTATGCGGCTAAAAGATGAGATTGAGAAGACTATTCAGGAGCTGCTAGCTATGGGACATATTAGGCCGAGTAAGTCTGCTTTTGCTCCATCTATTGTTTTGGTGAAGAAAAAGGACGGGACACAGGATGTGTATAGATTACCGGGTGTTTGTGATGACCCTCGAATAAGTACTCTACAATTGTAATTTTATAATTAAATCATTGTCATCTTTCTCTTTAAATGCATATATCAAATTATATCTGTTAAATAATAAAGAATTAAATTATATGATTGTAACATCATAACATTCAATGTTAATGAAACTTTAGTCAAATTATAATAGTATAATATCAATAAATTATAAACATTGTAATATCATAATTATAAAGAAAAGGGAACTATAAATATTATAATATTATAATATCAATGAATTATAAAATATTATAATATCATAAAGAAAAAGAATTATACTCAAATTTTAAATATTAGAATATTATAATAACAATAAATTATAATACCATAATTATAAAAGAAAATGAAATAAAATATATATATATATATGAATATTTATTTATATTGTATTTAAATTTTGTAATGTAACTATATATAAAAATATATATATGTATATATATTTATATATATATATATATATATATATGTCTATGTTTTAACTTCAGAATATATTTATGAATATACATTTAATCTCAGAACTTTAGTATTCTTTTATGGATAATTGTATCATAATTAATGTAAGGAATTATTTACAATTATATTTCTAACATGAATTTAAATTATTATATATATGTTTATTGATGATGATATGAGCCATAAAGAATGAATAAAGTATTCATTAAAAGATGGATTTCATATCTGGAGGGGGCTAGAAGAAATTATGATAATTTCCTAGTCTCGAGATTTAATATCTCAAACAATGGATGATACGGAAGGATCCCTGTATCTGGAGGGGGCTAGAGGAAATTAAAACATTTCCCTAGTCTCGTAGGCAGTATATATACTGAAGCCCAGTCATATGCATATGCGTAGGCTTGGAATGCATTAAGTTGCTTCCAAGAGATTCTTATGGACAGTGCTCTAGGGATGACGTGTCGATAGCCCGATTGCTTAGAGGGAGCGAATGTCTCTAAAGCCGGGAATTCTGTGAAGCCCGACCTATAGGCAGCCTTAAGGGTCAAATTCCCCCTTACTAACTTAGAGTAGAGTATGAGTCATATATACATATTGGTGTGATATTATGTACTAACGACGGTTTTGCAGGTTATTATAGAAGGAGAATAAGAAGGGACATCACAGTGTTGAATATAAAGACTATCAAAAACCGGTATCCAATTTCTCGTATTGATGAGGTTATTGATGAGTTACATGGGGCACAGTACTTCTCCAAGATTGACTTGAGATCAGGGTACCATCAGATTAGAGATAGAGATCAAGATGTCGAGAAGACAACTTTTAAGTGTCATTGTGACCACTTTGAGTTCCTAGTCATGCCTTTTGGTTCGACTAACGCCCCCGCCACATTCCAGTCTACTATGAGCAAAGTCTTCCATAGCCAGTTGCAGAGATTTGTTCTTGTGTTCTTTGATGACATATTAGTTTATAGTAAGATTTGGAAAGAGCATATAGCACATCTAGATGCGGTATTGGGGATTCTTGATGAGGCTTCCTTGTATGCCAAGGAATCCAAGTGTGCCTTAGGCATGACTGAGTTATTGTACTTGGGGCACATCATCAATGCAGAGGGAGTTCGCATGGACCCTGATAGGGTTCGTGCTATTTTGGATTGGCCTACACCAGGGAACTTGACACAGTTGAGGGGATTCATTGGATTATGTGCCTTTTATCGCAGATTTGTGGCAGGATTCTCTAGACATGCAGCTCCCCTTACTGATATGACTCGTAAGGGTGCTTTTGAGTGGACTACTCAGGCACAGGAGTGTACTGAGAAGTTCGAGGTGATTATGACTTCATGTCCAGTTTTGGCATTGCCGGATTTCACGAGACCTTTTGAGTTGCATTGTGATGCCTTGGGATAGGATATTGGAGCAGTGCTTTCTCAAGATCGCCATCCTATAGTTTTCAAGAGTCAAAAGCTTAGAGGTCCTGATCTGGTGCACTCCACGTGATAAATCTGGTGTCACTATGTCATTGTTTACTTACTGATTTATTTGCTTAAATCTACCTTCCTTTCTACTGTAAGTTTACTTCACCGGTTTTAAAGTGAATAAATTTTAGAGGCGCTGATTCACCCCTCCCCTCTCAGCAACGGTTGGGACTGTCACCCACTTGTGTATGATTACAGAGATAGTAGAGGATTGGAGACACCTGATCATCGTAGAGTATGCTCAAGATCAGTGGGCAGCTGGTATTGTTGATGGTAGTATATAGGGCAGCAGCTATACCCTTGTAAATGAGTTGATCATTTACAAGGGGAGGATTTATTTAGTCCCTGGATCAAGTGTCAGACAGATTATTTTTCGGGCCTTTCACAATTCTCCATTAGCTGGACATCCTGGGTTCTTTAAAACTTATAGACAGGTGTGAGAGAGATTTACCTGGAAGGGCCTGAAGACTGATGTTCAGCAGTATGTTCGAGAGTGCTTTGTTTGTCAGCAAAACAAACAAGAGTATACCTATCCTGTAGGATTGTTACAGCCACTTCCCATTCCTGAGCGGAAGTGGGCCTGCTTGTCTATGGATTTTATTGTGGGCTTGCCGAAGGCCCAAGGTAAAGATTGTATTTTTGTGGTGGTGGATCGTCTCACCAAGTATGCTCACTTCTTTCCCATCAGCACCACTTTTTTAGCCGTCCAGTTAGCCGAGCTATTTTTCCGAGAGGTGTTTAGATTACATGGTTTACCCCGGACTATTGTGAGTGACCGTGATAGCCGTTTCATGAGTCATTTCTGGCAGGAACTTTTCCGGTTACATGGGACAGAATTGATTCCAAGTACTAGTTACCACCCTCAGACTGATGGTCAAACTGAGATAGTGAATAAATGGGTGGAGGGCTATCTACGGAATTATGTTTCTTCTCAACAGCGGGCTTGGGTGAAGTGGATACACTTGTGTGAGTATTGTTATAATTCCACTCACCACATGACCATTCAAATGTCACCATTTCAGGCTTTGTATGGGTATGATCCCCCTAGTTTTATGGATTTGTTATGCAGTGACAGTCGGGTACCCAGTGCAGGTGATATGTTGCAGGACGATCAGGATATCATGAGGACATTACGGGATAATATTCAAAGGACTCAGAATCAGCAAAAGCAGTATGTTGATCAGAGGAGGATTGCTCGTTCTTTCCAGGTGGGTGATATGGTCTATTTGATGTTATAGCCTTACAGCTAGTCTTCCATCAAGAACAGTGGAGCTGAGAAGCTCAAAGCCCGTTATTATGGACCCTTCCATATAGTCCGTTGTGTGGGGGAGGATGCGTACGAGTTGGATTTACCTCCAGACAGCAGGGTTCATAATGTTTTCCATGTATCACGTCTCAAGAAGGCGTTGCGTCAGCATGTTGTGCCTTCTACTTTACCTCCTTCGGACGATAAGGGCAGATTGGAGTTGGTCCCTGAGGCTATTCTGGATACCAGGGAGAGGCATTTGAGAAGGCGGAGCATCAAAGAGTTTCTGGAGAAGTGGCATGGACTTCCTGATGACGATGGCACTTGGGAGCCTAAGGATATTCTTCAGCACCCCAAATTGCAATTGCCTAGGGACAACCAATCTTGGGGAGGGAGGACTGTAAAAGAATGTCCCCATTTTAGTAGGTTCTTGTAGCCGAGCTTGGTCAGTTCATCATCGCGACCCTCGTGAGCTGACAGTGAGTCTTGAGGGTCTCTATGACAGATTTACTATTTTTAGTAAGTCTATTTTGGGCAGTGGCTATTTTTAGGAGGGCAGTGGAGACAATTCAGTGGTGTGAACAGCTGGATGCAATTATTGAACATTAATGAGGCTAAAATGTTATTAAAGGTTATTTATTAAGTTGAACTTAGTAAATAACATATCTTTATGTTATAATTTAAAAGTGTAAACAAGAAGCCTCTTAAGTGAAAATGTGTGGAAGAAGCTACAACTTTTATTTGCTTTTTAATGAGCTCTTGGAGGAAAAATCAAATTCATTCTTGGATTAAATATTTTCTTGAAGTTTGAGAGTAGAGTAGCATGGCTAGGGTTTGAGGACTGATTCCTCATATGCAATTTGAATCATTACAGATAAATGGTGAATTTTGCTTCTGAATTTCTGGAAATTCATACTGAATCTTTGAAGGCAAATTTGATGTTGTTGTATATCAGATTTGATGAGAATTAACCAATTACCGGATTACAGAGGTTTTCTTGACTGGTACGATTTCTTCCAAAGGTACATATAAATTCTTGGAAGGCTGTTGTATCTTCCAAAATTGGTTGCATTTGTATCAGAGGTTAGTGTAGCATAATTGAGAGCTGGGAAATTTAATAATAGAGCTGCGTCTAACCTCAAGAGAGCTGCGTACACTTTTTGGAGGCGGCAGTTATCAATTTGGAAGCTGCGATTATTATTCTAGAAGCTGTGATTATTATATTGGAGGTTGCAGTTATTATAATGGAGGTTGTGTAACTTAAATTGGAGGTTGCGTATTTGGCCGAAGACTGCGACTTCTCTTTGGAGGGTGTAACACCTCTACCAATAGAAGCATACACTTTCTAGTGGCTGCGTTCTTTCCTTGGCATGCCACAATTTATTTAAAAAAGGTGCTCATATATTTTTTAATTCATGTTATGTTATTTAAACATTAACAAATTACTGAGTTTGATTATTTGGAGAGACTGGGAGTTAAAATAATTGGTTGACATAATTAATTCAAATTCTGGAATTTTTTTTTTAAAAAAAACAAAGTTCAAACAATTCAAGAGAAAACACATTACATTCAGCTAAGAGCCAGCAAGGCTCTTTACATATTTGCGGTCACGACGTTTAACGTTTCACCCCCTCGGGAACTATATGTACACCTTCAGATTTAACTTATGGCAAAAGAATATTATCAACATCGGGGGTATTGTCATGATTGTGTATGTATCTATTTTGGCATTAATGAAAGAAGTTGCAATTCTCTAATAATACTTTACACGTACTTGTATCTATATGTTCTTTTTGTTTAGTATGCATTAAAACACTTTACCCATAGCGATGAACTCTAAAATTCTCACCGATATATCGCCTATTTATCACAATAAGTTGATTACTTATCGCACGCGGTGCCAGTATAACTATGACGCCCATCAAAAGGGCAAAACACTTTTTTTTGTTTGGAAGAGCAGGTTTGGAGAGGAGAGAAAGGGTTTGGAATAGAAATAAGGTGATTTGTACCATTCTAGAGTGATTTCTTGTGGATTTGAAGCGCATTCGAAGAGATTTTTCAAGCAAATTCAGATTCACAAGTAAGTTTTCAGAATTCTCTGTCTTTTTTTTAATATCATTTTGTCTTCTATTAGTTGCATCTAAGTTTGTACTAACTCTATAATACCATTTCCAACGTACTCTAACTCGTTTTAGAGCGTAATGAACAAGATCTAAGACCATTTTTTTGCAACTTTTTCAAAAAAATTCTTAGTTTTCTCAAGAATTTCATATTTTCTTAAAAACTTCATAACCTAACACTTTTTGTATTTTTTTCTTTCAAGTTTCAGCTATGTTTAAACTAATTTAGTTTGTCTCTAAATTTCTTTATTAAATTTCTAAATTTGTGGATTCAATTTGTATGTGACATGTGTAGGTTGATTCTTCATTAAAATGGCAAATATGGATAGCTCGACAAGTGGGTCAGCTGCAGGGTCTGTCAGTGCCCCAGTAGACGCATGTCCATCTGGATATGTAGGCACGCGCTCTAAAGAGGCTAGAGACAAGGCATGGGCATATGCTTTTCAAGGATCCAAATATAATACTGTAACATGCATAAAATATGAAAAACTAATTAGTGGAGGCATATCTCGTTTGAAATACCACCTTGTTGGGATAAAAAAGCATGACACAAGGATTTATGACAACACCACAGATGAAATAAAGAGACAGATGAATGCCTTGCTCGCTGCCCAAGAAGAGAAAAAGTTACAAAGCGAAAGGGCATAATTAGCCATGAGGTGAGCCATTTCTGAATCACAAGTAATCTCACACTGTCTATTTTAAGAGTCATATATTATTTTCTACTCACCATCATTAGTTTGGATTTTGTTAAGCCTAAAACAATGATCATAATGAAATAATGTGGGTTGTGACCAGGTATCCCATTCACCCTTGACGAAGAAGAATTAGTTGAGGGCACAGTGGGCTCTCTTTGTCGCCCACGGATCTGTAAATCTACCATCCCTTCCGTTTCCACTTCAGCTGGTTCTAGTACACCACCGCAACACACATCTTCTATAGATAATTTTTTTGCGAACAAAAGCACACCTAGAGCACAACCATCATTGGAGGATATTGGGTGGAACAATGATGTGCATCGGCAAGTTGACATTCAATGTGTTGATTTCTGGTTTTTTACCAACATCCCCTTTAATGTTGCAGCAGGTCCCTATTGGCTGAATTTTGTGACGGCAATTGTTGTGGTGGGAAAGGGCTACAAGGCACTTACTCTTGCAGACTTGAGTGGGAAGTTTGTTCACTTATTTTAATTTTTAAATGTTTTACAGTTTTACAATTTACTTATTTTTGTTGAATGTAAGTTTTTTTTAATCAAAACTGTGTACTTAATGTTAATTTTACTTAATGCTTGTAGGTTGCTCAAAGATGGTGTTTCTAGGGCCATAGATGTGGTAGAAGACCAAAGATCTCAATGGAAACAATTTGGCTGCACCATACTTTTAGATGGATGGACGGATGGAAGAACACACCCATGGGAAGGAGTTGGTTAGACCTACAGTCACAAGGTTTGCAACGATTTTCTTAACATTGCAAAGTGTTATTACTTCTTTGACCGTGTTTGAAGCAAATGTTTGTGGGTCAACCGTGGCTAGACTCAACTTATTCAAAGAAGTCTGATGGAGAGAGAGTTGCATACATCATCTTTGACAACCAATTTTTAGATGCTGCTACAGAAATTGTGAAGGTAACTTGGAAACTTCAAAAGTTAAATATTTAATTTTTTTGTATTCAAGAATCAAGTCTTCCATTATTAATGTGTAACTCTAGTCTCTAATGATTAATGATAATCTTTTTCTACTTTTCAATTGTAGGTGACGGAGCCCTTGGTTAGAGTTCTCCGCTTGCAAGATGGGGATCAAACCCCAATGAGGTATCTTTCTGAGGTCATGGATAGGGCCAAAGAGGCTATTAAAAATTACTACAAGGGGGACAACCTCAAATATGACCCCATACGGGACAGTATTGACAAGAGGTGGAACAATCCGCTCCACCAATCCATTCATGCAACAGGGTAGTTCCTCAACCCTTGTTTTCCCTTCTCTCCATCCTACGGGGATTCCAATGGAGAGGTCATGGAGGGCTTCACTAATTGCATGAAGAGGATGGTACCTGAGGTTGAGGTGAGAAACCTAATTGTGGCCAAGATGGAAGTGCACCAGAATGCAATGGGCAAGCTATTATCCTCAGACGTGGCAAAGAGAGGAAGAAACACTCAAACCCCAAGTACAATATTTGGATTTTTAGAGTCTTTCACATGCATGATAAGTAGATAAAAACTAAGTTACTAAAATATGTTTTTACCTTGCTTTCTAACTCTTTAATATTTATCTTGCAGATGCTTTGTGGTGAAATTGAGGTAGAAATGTCCCAAATCTCCAAAAACTTGCCCTTCGCATCTTATGTCAGCCTTGTAGAACATCCAATTATGAGCGTAATTGGAGTTTATTCGAGGCCATTCACACGAAGAAGAGGAACAAGTTAGCGAAGAAATGCCTCAATGACTTTGTCTTTGTACAATATAACCTTAAGTTGCGCATAAGAAAGGTAGAGTTAGCACCAGCTTGTTGACTTGATTTGGATGACATAGATCCTTACTATGATTGGGCATCACAGAAGTAGGCTGCTCCATTGTTCACAAAGGATGACATCTACAATTTGGAGAGGTAGGCTATGGAGGAGGGTGGATTCACAACGGGATTGGATGACATTCATGAGGAGGATGAGCGCACTAGTCTGAGAGTGAGGATGATACAGATGATGAGTCACTGCTTAGTGTCAACACCATCTACATCTAGGATGGAGATCGAGTCACAACCACAACAGACTTCTACAGCTAGACCCC
Source organism: Chamaecyparis obtusa (assembly GCA_027943335.1). Classification (NCBI taxonomy): domain Eukaryota; kingdom Viridiplantae; phylum Streptophyta; class Pinopsida; order Cupressales; family Cupressaceae; genus Chamaecyparis; species Chamaecyparis obtusa. The sequence continues at coordinate 413,671 of BSBK01003708.1, read as the reverse complement.
CTCCCATTCCAACAGTTTTTACTAGAGCTACTAGAAAGGGGAAGAGGAAGATGTAGACTATTTTGATATTGTGCTTGACACTTGTATTTTCTTATAGTTTTACAAAGAAAATTTGCTATTTTTAGTTTTCTTTAGAGTTCAAACTATCAAACTATGGCTACCAACCATTAGCATTCCACATAAGGATGCGATATTATTACATACTTGTATTTATATATAACAAGATCAGTTTTTTTGGTTTGTTTACTCATTTACTGACTCATTAGATGCATCTCCTTATTTAATTTTGCAAAAAAAAATGCATTTCTAATTAAATTTAAGCAATGTTTTAAGTTCCCGACTTATCTCCGACATTTGCCGATATCTTTTTTTTCACCCTCGGCGATAAGTTGTCGATAACGATATTTTGAACTATGATCCCAATCATTCCAATCCATCCAAGAAACTATTTTCACCAAAGCACAATCTGAAACTTTCATAACCAGCAATGTAGGAGAGCCTCCTAACAACAATGATTGAATTGGAACCCAAAAAGCTTTGCCTAGAATACTTATGCTCTCAAAACCATCTCCATAACTTGGAGCATAGATTTGTTGGAACTAACAATTTCTAAACAAATACCAACCTAAAGCAAGTGACTCCATCACAAGTATTGGAATCCAAAAATCTTTGGCTAGAATAGTTATACTATCAAAACCATCTCCATAACTTGGAGCATAGATTTGTTGGAACTTACAATTTCCAAACAAATACCAACCTAAAGCAAGTGACTCCATCACATGTGTCTCAAGTCCTAATGTCAAAAATGCTTCATACTCCAATAATGCATAATGAGGGAATAGTGTATCAATGACCTCTGCAAGAGTGTCCACTTGCTCAAACACTCCTAAATCAACAATGCCATCATCCATGTACACCCTTTCATAAGGTTGGTCCAAAAAAGGTAAGCTCTACCATGTGAGCCTCAAGAGGAAATAACCCCTCAAACTTTCCACAAATGACCAAAGTCTCAGCCAAAACTAAATCACTTATGTCTCCCACTACATGTGTAAGGTATAGCACTAGTGGCTGGTCCACTTGATGTGTGCTCAACTATCTCTTTTGTATCTATATCCACCAGGTGTACGCTCAATTGGCTCTCCCTCAAGGCAACTCATGATCTTCATGATACAATTTGTCTGTATACTCAATAATTTTGGAATCATACCTGTCCTCAAACTCATGCAAATTCGAAAGCTCCTTGTGCTTTACCATCATAAGGGGTTCTCCCCTCAAACCATGCGTGTCACTCTCATCCTCAGGTGTTATGGAAGTCGTGGTAGACAAGATTTCTGTTGTGGATGATGATGCTTGAGCCAAGCTCAATTCTTCACAAAGCTCATAAATTAGAATTTATGATTCTCGAAGGGCCATTTGAGTGTTCTTCAAAGAATCTTGGGTAACCCAGTAAGCTTATCTACCTTCTCTTCTTTCCCTTTTAGCACATCAAGGGACATCTCACCAAGCATGAAAATGTGATCTCTATCAAAAAGTAGTTGTATTTACCACTAACACTTCTCTAAGTGCCTGCAAATCTGAAAGGGAAAGTTCTTCACTAGGGTCCATAAGTGTCCTCGAAAACGTCCAACACATTTTTCCCATCAGCTTATGGGCGTCATCAAAATATTTTATGGCTGCAATAATTCGGTCTTTGTTTACCTTCAACTGTCCTACAAAATGATAGGATTCTTGAAACCTATCAACCCCATACAAATTTTCTAATTTATGATCAACATCTTGCAATACTAAATTAGATTTGTTTTCAAGGTTAATATCAACATTATCAATGATATTAATGCCATCTTTCATGCCCAATTGTTTAGATGAAGTGGGAACAACACTATGATCAAAAGTAGATACATACCAAGCAGGACCCCCACACCATATGTAGGGAGCATTTCACCCTGACCAACATAAGCATCAACACTCACATAAGATATGGAGTCATCATCATTAGCTGATTGGAAAACATCTTCATATGGGCTATCAGTATGCCCATCATATGGATTAGTCTGATCAACCTCATAGGATAGCTCTACCTCCAAGCTTACTACCAAGAAATGCATGCAATCATTACCTAAATAACATCTAGTTGCAAGTCACAAGTAGTTGGTTCCTCTTTCTTTTCCATCCTCTCTTCAATGGAAACTTGTAAGTTTTCTTCTTTCAAAGATGTTCCTTTTGGCTTCAGCTTTTTACTCTTCTCATTCATTTCAATTTCTCCATCTAATTTGTCTTTAAGACAATATCCCATAGTACCTTCATTTTGACTATCCTCTGATTTATCATACTTAGAACATGTGTCTTCATGCTGCTGCTCATGATACTCACTATCATTGCTGTCTCTAATTTCTTGCCATAGATTTGCTTATCTTCCAAGGCCTGATATACAAAAGGTGATTGTTTGTGACATGAATCCATCACACATGCTTCACCTTTAACATCCAAATCCTGAATACCAACAGTAGGAGACACTCCTATACCGAAATCCTCTTGTAAATTAGTTGCCAACTCATGATGAAGCACAAAAGTATAACTACTGCCACAAAAATCAAAATCATGGTCATGTTTATGTATCATGAAACCAACAGCTCCAAGTGGTTGATCCTTTCGTAGCTCCTCTAGAACTAAACTTCCTCACAGTGATTCTTAATTGGTACACCTGTTTCCAAGCTCTGTATGATTCTCACATGATGTTGAATTTCTGATTTCTATGTGGTCAATTATAGGCTACATATGACCTTCAAATAGATCATTTTTCTTTCCATGTTCTTGCACCCTTAGCTCTTCTTCTCGCCCATTGCTTTCTCTGCTATCTTTTGATTCTTCCTTCCTTATTTTCTATTGATATGAACTTCTAGATACCAAATCATAATCATCCTCATCTAGTATGCCCATAAATTGTGTGAACGAAGGAGGTCATATATGTCCTTAGGAAGAATGCAATATTTTTAGTAGCTGCTCATAATTGCATCATCGGTTGCCTTGGCATGAGGCCTCTTGCTTGTACTTGTTGATGGAGATGAAACCTTAGAATGCTTAGTTTTCCTTGAAGGCACATCATTTGAATGCTGCAATTTCCAATTGTTAAGTTGTGTTTCTCGTAACTTTGTAGGATCCTTTTGTTATTTTCTCCCAGCTGGACACCTTTTCCTTTAATGGTGAAGCGGGAAGGAAAGTAGGTAACAATCTACCATCCTTAATTTTGGCCATTGATGTAATTTAAAGCAAATGATTTCTTCCCTCAGGCTGGCAGAATCAAAGCTTTGATACCATTGTAAGAACCCTTACTAATTCCGATCCATTTTTTTTTCAATTTTGGATGTTTGACATTTTGTCAAACACTTTGCATGCAAGGTTTGATTTCTGATTTCTTGTTTTGTTTTCAATGCCCAATAGTGAAGAACCTATAGAAATGCAAATACTAAATAGATAAAACATATACATCAAGTTTCTCAATAAAAGGTCACTTTATCAGCATTAGACCAGACCTAATATAGGTCTGATACAATTACAACAGCAGACTAATGTCTCAGATTTGAAGATTATTACAAATCAAAATGGACACATACCCAGAAGCAAAGATAGAAGCCAAATATTCAAACGAAGGTACAATTGTCTGAAATGGTGACCAAAATGATTGATAATAGTAGCAAATATTCACTTAAGATCTTATATGAAGTGCTGACCTTCAAACCCCACCCGAGAATTGTTCAACTCTCCCAAAATACGCAAACCCTTGTACCAAAAGAATGTTGTAGTTGTGCCACGATCAAAACTAAACTATCTTCAATTTCTGTCAAACCCTCCAAAGAGATTTCCAGTTGAAACTTCCAGTAATCTGATAATGAGCGCAATGGTGAATTCTGGATGAATCCACATCAAAGATGGATTTGGATTTCGGTCCAAACTACCAAGAAACTCCGAAGGTTTTCGTCCTCATATTTCTTGTATTGAAAGCTAAGTTCCCAAACTTCTTAGAGAAAAAAATAAAACAAACCAAGTATATCACAATGACTTCCTCAAACCCCTTTTTATAATCCTTTCATGAAGTTTCAAGAAACTTTACTTAAAATTCTCACTTTTATAATTTAATATTTGACTTTTATATGGGAATTAATAATAAAGTGACCCTCTCATAATTTCTTCATTAATATAAAATCACTTTGATATCCTTATACCTCCATATGTTGGCACCCCATTTGGCATAATAGTTAAATACTTCATGACATTATATATTAAATGCACACTTGACTCCTTATATCCCCTTTAATCATAAAGAAATTTAATTTAATTAATTATATTACAGTCAATGCTAGATTAGACTTTAATTAATTAAATCAAATCATTAAACTCCATTAAATGCCAAATATCAAACAAACAATTGATTTGGCAACTTTTCGGACATAACCATGGTGCCCTCTAACCATCTAGATGACTTACCATAAATAGTAAGTATGGACCCAAATGTCCAAGTGACTTACTCAAAATCGTGTGTATAAACGAAGCCTGAAATACCTCCATAAGGCAAACAACAAATAACCTAATGCACTAAGATGGAGAGTATTGAAATAGATGCCCAATTGGTCAGCTGAATAACTTTGAATCACCCTCAAAGAGCCCCCCTGATCACCACGTTAGCCTACCAGGACCACTAATAATAGGCTAACCTCGGAAAATAATTGATGCTTAGGAAGGTACAAAAATGAGGACATTACACAATTACAAATTTTTTACCCATTACATGAATTCATGTGAGAAAACTAACTCATCTTGCTCTATAATTTTGAATCAACACTTACACAAGTGATCATTCTAATCAATCTTTCCAAAAATTAAATCCCTTTTAATGGCCTTTCCAATATTTAAGTTATCATTGCCTTTGCAATATTTAAGTTATCATTCTCATGAAAATACATAGAATCATGCTGAGAGGTGTAGCTACAATGGCAGTAAGAGAGTTGTAAGAGAATCAGCAGATTAAAAAAACCCAACATAAAATTGACAGCCATTTATGCATCAAACCTAATAAACTAGCATGGATATCTTAAGTACATCTATCTAAAAGATGCTAAGAGACATCAATCTTGATGCACCTATCTAACCCATGCCACAAATCATATAGGAGGCTAAAGACTGATATCACATAGCATCTTTACTAAATCCATGCAAGTGCAGTGTTACAATGAACTATTGATAAGTAATTCTTTACTTAGATGATTGCATGAACCCATCCATGTAACTGACAACCTTATGGACAACTATGAATTGCTGTTACTGAAAACATCTATAGCATAAATAACCCGGTTACCTATACAATAAACGGAAACCTGCAAAATTAAGTGCTTAGAAGTTTTCAAATGGTGTTTAGTAGGTAATCATAAAGCAAACGCCAATAGTGTTGATTCCACTCCCAAAAACAAATGATCACATTAAAGTATCAGCACTTACAGGAAAAGAGAGTATTAAGGCATAAAGATTGTTGTCTGGAAAATATGTTATCTGATGGGGAGTACCCCTCAAAGGAATCTGCAACAAACCCACAACAATCAAGTAGAACATTCTTTTCATATTAGAAAGATAATATCTCTAAAGCAGCAAGAGAATCGTGAGAGATCAAATCTTCATGAAATTTTTACAACCAGGTAAATGACAATGTTCCATATCGATCATACCTTTTTAACCGGCCAGTAATTGTCATAGTTGAGGGATGGAAGCTGACATATTTTAAGAAACCCCTGAAAAGATTGAACATTTGCTATGGTCAAATCTCTTAAGTGCATAGCAATATCCAACAACATAGCTAAAACTGTGATCTTTAAAGGAGAGTCTTACCTGTGAGGTAACATATATAAGCCCATGGTTGCAATTTATGTTATGAAGAGGAGTAAATGCAACAATATGTCCATGACAAAGCTGCAGTGACACATAAGATGTACATGCATGAGTACCAAGAGAACAAAAATCACCTAGAGCTCACTAAAAGAAAATAACCTTAATCCAAAATAATAATAACTATAAATTTTCAACAAGTACAACACCAAAATAATGAGTTCAATTTCGAAAAAAAACTCATTTAATGAATTACTCTTGCAATGCATGTTGAAAATTTGATATAATGTATAAACTTTCTATTAAGCAACAAATATAAAGGATCCTGTTTACAACATTCAATTATCCAGAATTCTAAGCAATTTGTGACAGCATTGAATCTGTATTAGCATCTAAATGTTCTAGGAAGATACATAGTATTGATAGACACAAAGTAGGGAAAATTTGCAGATTCATGTGACAAGGTTGAAAAACACTCTTCAAGAGTCAAGACAAAAACGTAAATGGCAGATGAAAATGCAAAAAACATCAAACCTCTATGCAAATCTAGCAAACTGAGATCCTTATCTTTAAAAGTTGAATGCCTTATCAGTTATCTGACATCTCAGATAAAGAACCTTATATGGCATTAAGGGTAATCTAGTTTAAGCCATCATCACACCTGTTTCCATCAAATTACTAAAACAGTGCAGAAACACTACATCATTCATTTGCTTTTACGTGAAACAGGCGTTTCTTGGAGCATTTGCACACGATATATTCCAGTTATACTTGTAACAACATACAGTGTACATCCATAAAATAAAATAAGTCAGAAAATCAAATAAGCCTCAAAGCTTAAACTGGAAAAAGAAATAGACTACAAAGATGCTAAAAGCTCAAATATTGATAATTATCATATCTTGTAACTTATAATGCAAGGAAATCTTCGAAGGTGGCTAACTAAGATCATTTTCAGATTGAGCTACCATACCATAACCAAACAAACCTTCAATGTCGTTGTAATTTTGGAGTTTCCCTATGCCAAGTCTTGAACCTTTATATCAGCAAGCAGACGCTAAGGGCACTACGATGGACCTGTGAAGACCCCAAGTCCTCCTTGACTGTGATTGTCAATGTTTCTCTGAACTGTGGATTATTTGTTTTTGATGTTTTCTGATTTTTATAATTTTTTTGGGAGTTATGCCATAAAAAGCAATGCATATAATAACATAGGAACTTCTGAAAAATTAAAAACTAAATTGACAATATAGAAATAAGGGCATCAATCACTTATTGACTTTTATTCATTAATTTTGATACATCTACCTTCACTTGCATACCCGATTGATGATCAGAATTCTTCACAATAATCTCCAGGCCAAAAAGCAACTTCAAAATGACTGATATCTTCTAGAATCGATGGGATTTCTTCATGTTTTTGATGCTGGAAACTCTCCCAATGCTGGCTGCCTTTCTTCCTCATTTTATTTCAATTTATAATGTCTTCCTTGTATGAAATTGCCCTCCACAACCTGGCGTCTCTTTGCTGCTGTTAAAGGCTCTCAAAAAGCCATTCGAAACTGCCTAGAAATGATGCATGCAATCACAAGAATGCAGATTTTTAATCCCCTTAAAGCTGGCCCTCTAAATTGATTATTTTCTCTGAAAATCCTCTTCCTCTATGCAGAATCTTGGCTCTGGATGAGCCCAACTGATAAGCTAACTTCAGTTGAATTCACACAACCTCAGAAAGTTGTTGCAAAGAAGTAGCTACGCTCTCCAATGCCCAAAAAGCTCTGGATTTGCATAAACCCTCGTCCCTGTTCTCCATTGCTCAGCAAATTCATGAAACAAATTTATCAAATGGCAAGTGGAATAGCACTCAATTTGCCTTTGTAATTCCTCATGAAGTCCAATTTCCCCCAAAAAGCATTTTAAAAACATTAAAAATGTTATTTCATTAAAACTTAGGAACAAACATTTAATATTTCATTAAATTGGTATTCATAATTAATTCCTCGAATGGCCCCCTTTTAATGATGAATTGACCCTCAATTATAAAGTTAAGTTATAACTACAATAAGCACTTTTAATAATTTGATATCAATTGGGCCACTTAAATATTAATAACTCTCCAACCACTTATTATTTTACTCTTCCGTCTGAACTGGGAGTCAACATGTCAATCCCCATGTAACCAAATGCTCTGCTAAAAATAGAAAGGGTGCTTCTCCAACAACCCAAGACTTGCTATAAATAGAAAGTATGAAGAACGAAGCCATGGAACCCATAAAAATGCCAAATCTACAACCACTGAGCTCAGGAGAAGGTGAATATCTCATCTACTGACTAGGTCTTTGCAACAAGATGACCCTCTATCCAAACCCATTAGCCTATGAGGGCCATTGATAGGCTAATCCTGCTTGTTGAAATATGGTAGCTTCGGTCAGATATAGAAATGATGATCGATTTGATAATGTGTGTATATATATGTCAGTATGTACTGACATATGTATACACACATATATATTTAATTGTATATATATTCATGTCATCATTTGCAATAAGTTCTAGAAATCGATGATCACTTATATAACTGATCGAAATCTATTATATTCCAAGTATATTATCGATCTGCATTTAGAGGTTATTACTTGCAGATTATCGGCATTTCATGTTTCATATAGGATCCCGATCGAGCATCATTATCGGTGATCAGTTCCAAATTGGATATTATTTATTTGTGCAAGATAAAAACAGATCGGACTTGATAAGCATTTATGTTTATTAAGTAACAAACCCCAATTACAGATTGGGTGTTTAGTTAAGATGAAAAGGCACAATTCATGAGAAATCTCATGAACATGGGACGTGTCTCTTCCATTATGTATTTAATGCAGATCCGATCCACAATTGGAGACAGAAAAATCAATAAATGTTCTGCTCTTGTAGATCGAATACCATTAAGGAAAAATTCAGACTTGTGAATTCATGATCAGTATTTCTCAATATTGATTTGACATCAATTTCATATTTATCAAGTTCAATATTTTGATTATAATCTGCAAGAAAGTAAAGTGATTGTAAGAATCATATTCTACAAATAGAAAAGCCATAAATAGATCAAATCTGAAAGAATATAATAATATTTAACATGGTATCAGAGCCAAGTTAAGGAAGATCCGATTAGATTTGAGACTTCAGATTACTCAAAATATAAATTCTATCTTGAAAGCATAATCACATACCATTCTTCATAATGACAAGTGATCATCGATATGTTGAAGTGCAGCGACTATATGGTTTCAGCGATGACATGGAATAAGAGTCTACGTGGAATAAGAGTTTGGCAGAATATATCATTTAAAATGATATATATTTTTTTGTTGCGGCGGCGATCAAACACATTTCCAGAAGTTTAAATCGCCTAAGTCTTCTCATATGATATATTATTTGCATTTGATATCCTTCATTCTGGAGATCATAAATTAAATCTATTTCAGAGCTGAGGTGGGTATTTAATGTAAGTTTGGGTCCCAATTCTATTTGGATCGACTATTTAATGTTTTGGGGTTAAATTTCATACCTGCCGTGTGAAATATATTTGTCTGGCACTTTAATATTTGGTATCTGCATTGAGAAGCACAGATACACATTGCAAATCGATGAACACTATTACCATTCACATATTGATATTCATCCTCGTATTCTAATGATGTCTCAGATGTATTCTGAGGTCTACGTATGTTCTTGGCTGAATGTCTTCGTTATGTACTGAGAGTGATCTCTTGATCCGAAGTTGTAACCGAAACCAATGATGATTAAATGCGGCAATTGTCTAGTAATACTATTGCAGTGAGCTTACTATGAGATGAGTGCGTTGCTGGCACTTATGATTGCATCGCTCAGCCAAGGCATAATATTTAAGAAGAAACGGTTTGATTGGTTCACCCCTTTGACGTGAGAGCCTGGATGGGGGAATGAGATATTGGATTGAACAGTAATTGGTTGCCTATGCATGAGCGACCTCTCATGTCGCATTTCTATGAAAGCTAAGTGTTGGGAGTCTTTCGTTATAGGAGAAAAGAATGTACGTTGCCAATAAACGTTAAGTTTCCTGTATTTAAAACTTTGCGTTGAATCTCTATTCGAATGTCTTGAACGTGTAATGGTTGTGGATTGCCATGAATGGGGAACTATAGTTGAAAACCATATATTATTATTGTGGACATTACTATTGGTCAGAGCCTTCCCGTGGAGAAACTATTGGCGTCCAGGAACCAGTAACGGGCTTCCAATCTACACAAGCCATTCCTACTGCTCATAACAAATTCTCCACCACCATGTATAGGGACAACACTATGAATTGTTGAAGACATCTTCCATCATCAAAAAGATAATAAATATTAATGTTTGTCACTGGAGTTATATCTAGTGTTCAGAAACAGAGATTAAAGACTCATGAGTGTTTCTTGAAGAACATCATGAAGACCCGTTAATGGACATTTGAAACAACACAAGAGAAGTGTGTATATCTTTCTGCAAGTCATTTACTTCTTTGTGTTACTGATGCAAATTACTCAATTATGATTTGAGCTTGTTGCTTAGACTGGAATTTGAGCTATATATATGATGAAGCAAATTGGAGTGATTTCTACGTAACAACAAAGATTTATGCAACTAAGTGCAGATTGGAGATTGCATTAAAAATAGTGATAAATTTTGAAGAAATTAGTGGAGGTGAAATCTTGCAGAACTCAGATATAGATCACAGAGGCATTCTCAGGTTGAGGTTACAAACTTAATAGATCACTGGTTGCTACTTGAGGGAACAAGCCTAGGATGAGTCATCTTCACTATGGCATGCTTCACCAGCATTCCACATCAACTAAGAGTTGAAGCGTGGCTTTAAACTGATCTGGAAGTATGATACACGAAGGAAATATGTGTTCTCTGATATGTAATGTGCACTGCATAACGAGCTGTGTATGATGATCCAATGATGTCGTGTGTTTGAAAAGGATGTTCGCTGTCAAGGAACAAAGGTTACAATGGTAATGGAAATACATATCATATGTTTATGTTCTGCTGGCCCAAGGTACGTGGTGTGGCCATGAACCCCATGGAACATCCTCATGATGGAGGAAACCACCAATATATAGGACCTTCTTTGGAGCAACTTGCATCTGCTCGTGAATAATGAGATAACTACTTTTATTATCTTCTGGATAGTATATTTATTGTAGTCACTCTCTTATATAAGAGCTATTTGCCTTCATCTTTTCCTTTGTCATCGGGGATTTTCTAGCAGGGAAAGAAGAATGTTGCATTAGGTATACTACTAAGGCATTGTGCAAGACTCGACCATATGAAAGTAGCTTCAAAATGATCTTGGATCTATTACTTTCATGTCATATCTGGATCATGCTAGATGACGTGACTCTTTTGAAAGATATATTCTATGATTGGGATCATGTAAGAAGGGTATCTTTCTATGACAGATGAAGCAACTAGAGGATTTGTTTAAATTGGTTCAGAGGGAGAAGATCATGTCAAGATGACTTCTCTAGTGACCAAGAAACTGTAGTAATCTAGAAGGAGAAGATAGTAGATATGCAATACATGGTTGTGAGATTCTTGGTGCTTTGCTTGGAACCAGCAAACTAGCAAAGAAAGAACCTTACTACAGTCTTGTGACCCAACTCTGGACTAGCTCTATGATGTACCAACATAAGAGATAAAGACGGATCAAGAAGCAAAAGAAATTGCATTCAAGGGAAAGAAAACTTGATACTTGCAGTTATGGAACTAAATTAAAGATGGATATCAGATTCAGAGGGAGTCTGACAATCTATTAGAGGCAAACTTGGATGAAGAGGTCAGAAGGTTGATATCACATTTAGAAGAAGACTGACATTTCATCTAAGGCAACCTTGGACGAAGAGGTCAAAAGGTTGATATCACATTCAAAAGAATGTCTAACATTTTATCTAAGGCAACCTTGGAAAAGAAGGTCAAGAGGTTGATGCATGTACTTAGAGCTTCAGATGGAAGCCACGTTATCATAAATGTTCGGTGTTGCCAAGCCTGGGTATAAATCCACAGTTTATTACATTCATTCATGTTACTATGGAATCAGACAAGTACATTTGTGTATGAGAAACTACTCCTACAAATAATGTTGTGATCAAAATTTTAAACATAGTGTAAATGATCATGTAGCAGATGATGAGTCTCTTGGAGCAAGACATTTTCTTGATTAAGACCATGTATGCTTCTGTAACAAAGGAAGCTGCTATAGGATCTGCCAAATTGATCTTTGAGGATTTTGATAATAGAGATTCAGAGGGAATAGATCATAGAGAAATGGTTTCTTTAGTATTTAGACAAGGTACATTATCACTGAAGAACGGACGGTCGATATTCTCACCAAGCCTCCTGCCAAAGTAAAGTTTGTGCATTCTGAGACTAGCTTGGAGTTATGGAGAACGAAGCCCTTGCTAAGAGGGAGTCTTAGCATCAGTGATTTCTTGAAATGTATTTTATTGGATTCTTCTCTATGAGAGAGAAGTTTAAAGCGAAAGCCTTGTTCCACCCTATGGGAGTAGCCATGGTGGATCCACCCCCTTATATGGTTCTTGGTAGTTGTCATGTGCATGACTCCATGACTTTATGCCCCCACCCCCCCCCCCCCCGTCTGTACATTATTGAAAGGTGATGATCTTTCTGATAATGAACACTTGTATTTGACATTGTAAGGTGACGACTTTACAATGATTAGTTTCACTATCATGATGGATATCATGTGACTTGATATCCGTGGATATGTCATGATAGTATCTCTTGGACATGTTGATAGATATCATGAGACTTGATATTAGTTGAAGACATTAGGATCCTTATGAGATAATCATGGTGGATAAATGTATCCTTGGATATGCCATGATTTATTATGGTAGACATCATGAGACTTGATGTCAGTGCACATAGCATAATGAAGATATGTTATGAAGAATGTCACGTGACTTGACACTCTTAGAAGCATATCATATCTTCTAATATCACCAGTAAGGTGATATCACTATATACTTGGTTAGCTCTATCTTCCCTAACTAAGAGGGAGTTGTTGAAATATGGTAGCTTCGGTCAGATATAGAACTTATGATCGATTTGACAATACGTGTGTATATATATGTCAGTATGTACTGACATGCGTATACACACATATATTTAATTGTATATATATTCATGTCATCATTTGCAATAAATTCTGGAAATTGATGATCACTTATATAACTGATCAAAATCTACTATATTCCAAGTATATTATTGATCTGCATTTAGAGGTTATTACTTGCAGATTATCGGCATTTCATGTTTCATATAGGAGCCCGATCGAGCATCATTATTGGTGATCATTTCCAGATTGGATATTATTTATTTGTGCAAGATAAAAACAGATCGGACTTGATAAGCATTTATGCTTATTAAGTAACAAACACCGATTAGAGATCGGGTGTTTAGTTAAGATGAAAAGGCACAATTCATGAGACATCTCATGATCCGCTCATGGGACATGTCTCTTCCATTATATATTTAATGCAGATCCGATCCACAATTGGAGACAGCGAAATCAATAAATGTTCTGCTCTTGTGGATCAAATACCATTAAAGAAAAATTCAGACTTGTGAATTCATGATCAGTATTTCTCAATATTGATTTTACATCAACTTCATATTTATCAAGTTCAATATTCTCATTATAATCTGCAAGAAAGTACAGTGATTGTAAGAATCATATTCTGCAAATAGAAAAACCATAAATAGATCAAATCTGAAAGAAATTTAATCATATTTAACACTGCTGAACTGATGTCTCTAGTTAGGAGGGGACATCACAGGACCTTGCATTACTTGTGAATCAGTAGTGCAGTCCTCATCAAAGAAAGTTCAATTCTGAAGAATATGAATGAAACAGGACATTAATATGCTTTCCTACCTGATATTTCAATCACTTCCTCCTCCAGCCTAACTTCAGAAAGACTGATAGCAATAGACAATGATGGAAAAGAGATTAGGAAACATTAGGAAATTGCTTTACTTCTAAGTGTCCCTTTTCTTCTGTAGGTCATTGGGTACAAGAAAGGAAGTGGCTAACACCCAATACTATAAATATTATTTTGAGGTGGCGATTTTCACATCTTTCTGTCTTACAAATTGAATATCATGGATTCTTATTAGTTGAATGAAGAGTGAATCTAAACTATAAAATATGAATTGATGAAGACTGTAAACTACACAGCTGGACCCCAATAAATCATCACCAAATTTGACACTGCAAAAAGTCCACTTAAATGGAAATTGAATAAGATATATATTTGGAATACAGGTCTGACCATAGTAAGTGGGTTTGATGCTTGTGCATATGACTAGTAATTTGGGTTTGATGCATCAAACCTTATCTTTGCCAGTACTCCTTTTAAGTGCTTTTTCTTTGAGCTAGTAATTTGGTGGCTTCATAGTGGCGAAGTCCAATCTGCATTTTGGCATTTGCTTTAAGCTTTTTCCAAAAATTACATATTCTCACATGTGATGCAAAGTTGTTCTTGTTTTGACAACTTTTGAGGCTTTATTTAAGGTCATAAAAAAACATTTTTAAAGGGTCTTTTTAAGTGTGTAATTGTGTATAAATGAAATCCAATTGTTATCATCTTACCGTTATGTCTCTAGACTGTACTTTCCGCACATTTGTCTTTTTGGTATCTATAATACACTAAGATCAAGCCCACTTTGTTGTTTTTTGCAAGTGGAAGTCATTAATACACTGAATGATAAAGTGCCACAATCATTCTTGATGGGAGCATTTCTTTGTTGAGTTCTTTTCAAGGGATGTTAATGCAAAACACACTCCATTGTAATGTCCCTTATTAGGACTGGACTTAATTTTCCTTAGAATTCCTAAATGACACCTTGATATAGAGCTCACGACCAAGTTAGCTATCAATAGAAAAATATACATATACTTCAACAATGTTCCAAAGAGAATTCTAATCATTATTATAATACTCCTAATGCACATGAGATTCCTTTATGGTTGTTTCCAAGAAAACACCCTCATTATGAAGCGCCATGGGAGATCATACAAGGCGCATTGGGCCTATTCATCAAGCCCAAGAGCATGGAAATGAGACCTGCCATCGGCCTCCCAACCCCACTCAAGTCTACCACCACTCGAATGAACCTTTATGCTACTTGCACTCCTTGTATGTACATTCTGATGAACATATTGTCATTGATGTCAAAATCAGAAGCATATGATATATACGACAGAGATAATCAGCATACAAAATGAAGAATTGAATATATGAAGATTGTCCAGCAAAGGCAATATATACATACATACTCACATACAGAACCACAAGACAAGATGTTAAAACGGCATGTTAAATAGATACACAGCATAACAAGATGTTAAATATATGCACAGCATACAAGATGTTTAAATATATATTCATCAAAGATGTTACAGCGGCATACAGATATCCAGCGTATTCATCTTATGAACAGCATATACAGCATTCATCGAAGGTGTCAGCGTATTTGATATAATAGCAGGTGACAGCAAGATGTCAGCGTATTTGATCTAATAGCAGATACATATCTATAGACAGAGCATACGTAATATCAGAGACATATATGTACAGATATATATATGAACAGTAAAGACGGCAATAAAGTGAACATATGCAGTAGAGACGGCTATGAAGACTAGATAGAAACCAGAACGGCAATAGAAACCGATCAATATCAAAGGTTATGCAGCGTTAAAACGGTAAATATTAATATGATTGAAACTTTCATTATCGAAAGTTTTTAATGCAGCAGTTACCAGTTATACGTATACAGCAGTTACCAGTTACGTATATAAATAGCAGCAGAACAGTATACATCATACTGAAAATGTACAAAGTGCAGCAGAACAAAACATAGCAGCACAACGTATTCATCATACTGAAGACGTACTCACTCTATGTATTCAGATATATAAAAGTATGCAACAGATTCCTAAGATAGAGGTATGCAGCATATACGAAGATGTATTTGAAGTCATTATATTTATCTGAAGATATGAAGACATACGTACATACAAACGAAAACAGAATATCGAAGTATATGAACAGACGTATATTATATATATACGTATATGAACAGAGAACATATGTATGTTATGCAGAGACGGCTGATATATTAATATATATCATTATAAATCTACAGCAGTATTGAGAACGGAGGTTAGAAAATATTTATATGGAAAGAGACGGATAGAGCAATTTATATTTATTTCAAAGTTTATTATTGAAGATTTTAAAAATTAAAATCTATGACCTACGTTGACAAGAGGGAATGCCGTCAGATATATAAATTGGCAATATCGAAGGTAATATCGAAGGCAAGATTTTAAAGACTATCGAAGGTAATATCGAAGGTTTCAATATTGGCAATCATACATCGAAGATTGAATAAATATAATATGCAGCGATCAAACATTATAAAGGATATATAATATGCAGCGATCAAAGATTTATAATATCAAAGGTTGATAATATGAAGTTTTGCTGTTAAAAAAAAAGGGGGTTTCAATAATAGTATGACTAATAAAAAGGAAGATTAATTTATTTAAAAAGTTAATAATATTTTATTAATTAAAAAGAGACACCTTTTCAAATTGAAAAGTCATAACTTTTAAAGGACATAATGTTTTAAATATATATATATTCAGTCTTATTTTGAAAAGAGAAATAGGTCAGCAAGTGGAAGAAAATAAAAAGGAAGAGCAGTGAATATGATAAAAAAGGGAATTAAATGATTATATATATATATATATTCAGATTTTATTCTGATATATATTATGCATATACAGTAATGATGATATTATTCTGAAGATAAAAAAGAAAGGGAGAGTTAGTGGCTGACTAAAGAGATTAAATTGCATCCATCATCAGTTGAAGAAAGCAACAGTATCCAGGTGGAAGAAAGTTTGAAAACAGTGAGTTGGTGCTCAGAATCCGGACAGGGGGAGTTGGTGCTCAGAATCCGGAAAAGGGGAGTTGGTGCTTCCAGTAGGTCGGTGCCTGCAAAGTGTGGGAGTTGGTGCTTCCAGTGAGTCGGTGCTCATAAATTTAGAGGTTGGAGCCTCTAGTAGGTTGGTGCCTACAAAACATTGTAAAAAAACAATATTATATAAAAGCAAATTATTTTGTGGTTTTCTCCCATATTGGGTTTCCACGTAAATATTGTGTTCATGTGCATAATTGTTTATTTGAGTAATTGAAGTTATCTTTGAATAAAAGCATTTAAATTTAAAAAGGTTATTATACTAATTCACCCCCCCCTCTCAGTATAATCATGTGCTCTTCACATTCTCCCCTCCATAATGGAATGACGGATTGGTGATGAGCTTAAAGGAATCTTCATCAACATTAATTATGCATACATACCTACTTCATTATTAATTTACATTACAAGCAATAGAATATCTAATAAATGCCTCCATCCTATCAAATGACACTTCAATTACAAATTAGCCAATTCATATTGTTATGCATTCTACTTCATACCACATTTTGATATCTATATATATGTATATCCTTGTCTTTGTTAGACATATTGAGATGTTGCTGCCATTGTTGTCATTTATGTCGAAACCTCCATACCGATTGCTTGGCAATATCAGTTGGTTGTTGACAGTATTGGTTGAATGTTTATAGTTGTCGGTATGATAGCAAGGTTTCAATCTTGAATGATGAACAGTTTCAGTACATGCAGTTTTGATGTATGGTGTCAGGTGTACTTGTTTCTACAAATGTAGTACATCTTCTGGTGCATCTGTATGTTTCAGTGAGTGCAATAGGTTGGAGTTGTGTCGATACCTATTGACTGTTCTGCTTCGAGTGTTTCTCCAGGTGTTCTTGCTACCTAGACATTCTTGCAGTTCATCAGATGGTTTCTTTGGTATCTTGTTCTCGACAAGTTTCATCATTTTCTATCTATTGGACAGTTCAGATATTTTGTCGCTCAAGCTATGGACTTGGTTGTGGTGTTTTGACAATTCCATAATTTTTCGGTAAATGTGCTATTAGGCGTATGTATCATAAGTGTGCCCTATATTTAGGTCTTGTGGTAACATGTTGTAAAAATTTCTTAAGTATGACCCAAATTTAGATTCAGTCCTATTTGGAGCGTGTTCAAAATGGTTCAATCCCAGCAGTTACCATGTAATGCTTTGCTCATATCTGTTGGTACCGAAAGTCTTGAAGGTGTAGTGTGTTAATTTGTGTGAGGCATGTTATATTGAGCGAGCTGGTCTACGTTTCATTCCTTACCACTGTGGGAATGTTTCGGTGTGACCTATTTCAATTTGGTATTGGCCGACTTGGTGGATGGCATCAAGCTGCATAAAGAAGAGCGATAATCTCAGTTGTTTATGTGATGCTTGGATGCAAGTAATATGCAAAGTGAATGTGAATCCGACAAGGAAAGATCTGTGTGTTGATCTTCACGTGAGTTGATGCAATTGGTAGTAGACTGCTATATCATTTCCGTATTGCAGTGTGTCGGTGATAGTGACTTCAATGGTGGATTCAATTCTCATTTCTAATATTCTCGCAGTGAGCCTAATTGTATTGGCAGTGAGCCTTCTATATTGGCAGTTAGCCATTTTTATATTTCACAGTAGTTAGCCCGACTGGCAGTGAGCCAACCTACAGTGAGGAAAACCAGCAGTGAGCCCTTGTAAATATCACCTTAACAAGTGTCACCTTAACTAGTGTTCATATTATGAGAATTAGGTTCTCCATGGTTTTTCCCAATTTGGGTTTCCACATAAATTCTAGTGTTCAATGTGTTGATGGTTGCGTGCATTCATGTTTTTATCAATCTTAACTATTTGAATGGTTTATGTACTTACCGGTTCAGTAAAAGTTGTAGAAGTTGTTTCTAAATAATTGATTCACCCTCCTCCCCTCTCTGTTATTCAACCTATTCAACAATTTTCGATGCCTTCCTGCAACGAGGTATTCTACATTTTATACCTTTATGTCTCTATGAAGAGAGATGACCTTTGGGAAGATGTTGACCCCTAAGAGTGGTCATAACTCTTCTCATTGATGCCTTTTCCAACTCAATCGCTACCCATACTATGTTGAGAATTAGGTAGTGCTTTATTGTTTTTACTTAAGTTGGATCTTATTTGCCTTTATTTTTTCCCTAATGAATATATGCTCTATTTTTATTTATAAACCTGCTGCTCCTTGAACAATGTTCCAAAGATAAATAAACATATACTTCAACAATGTTCCAAAGAGAATTTAATCATTATTATAATACTCCTAATGCACATGAGATTCCCTTAAGGCTGTTTCCAAGAAAACATCCTCATTATGAAGCACCATGGGAGATCATACAAGGTGTATTGAGCCTATCCATCAAGCCCAGGAGCATGGAAATGACACCGGCCATCGGCCTCCCAGCCCTTCTCGGGTCTACCACCACTCGAATGGACCTTTATGCTACTTCCACTCCTTGTATGTACATTTGCCCCTCCATAACGGATCGGCACATTGGTGATGAGCTTAAAGGAAACATCATCAACATTAATTATGCATACATACCTACTTCATTATTAATTTTACATTAGAAGCAATAGAATATCTGCATACATTCCTACTTCATATCAAATGACAGTCCAATAACAAATTAGCCAATTCATATTGTTATGCATTCTACTTCATAACACAATATTTTATATATATATATATATATATATATATATATATATTGTTAATTCAAGACAAACTTATTATTCAAATTCAATTTAATCTTCTATATATATATGCATTGCTGATTATATACATGTCTATTCTAACAATATCAATGTTATTTGCAGGAGAAGAAATCTGAGTGTATGCAGATACAATACTTGTTATTCAAATATGCTTGATAGTCTCGCTTGTTCTATCCATCCATCCCTTGTTCTATCTTCGAAGATAGTTTCGCTTCACATGTTACAATCTTTCTATCGCTTTACCCTTGATTGAACGCAGTGAGGTTATCCCTTGTTTGAACGCAGTGAGCCCTACTATCTATAGGCCCGTCATTTGAGAACGCAGATTTCCTCCAAGGTTATCCGAGCGAACACAGTGAGGTTATCCCTTGTTTGAACACAATGATAAAAAGGGCAAGGAAGGCTTTCTTTCTCCCGATCCCCTTGCCTTACTGCCATAAATCCGATACCATTATTCACCTGAATTCATGAGTCCCAGCCTTCGGGTGCCCTCCCTATTGTTGTTGGTGTTGCTATTCATCGTGGTGTGTTCCTTCATTGTTCATTCAATGGTAACTGCCCTCATTGGGAATGGTATTGTGAGATCGATCCTTCAGTCATTTGATGCTACTTTCCCCTCGCCGCTACCCGATAGCATTGTTGGTGTGTGGTTGATCCTTGCTTAATTGTTCAATGGATTCCCCCTGCATGCATGCATTATTCCCCCTGCCTGGTTTGTTTTCCCGTTTGAACACTACCCTTTCTTTGGTCTCGCGTTTGCGATCTTACCTCGTGTCATCTTAGTTTTCTTTCCATAATGTTTCTTGTGCATGCAGCTAAGTACTATAGTGGCACTGAGACGCACCCATCCTTCTCAGAGACGCATGAGAGACGAACCCATCCTTCTCTTATCCGCCTATCCTATCTGCTAGATTCTAGATAGATGTTACTATAATGCATGTGCATGCAGATACTATAAGTTAGATGGTGGGTGGAAAGTGACTCAATCCATCACCTCAAAAAAGAATGCCCCCCCCGTATATAATCAAGTGCAACCTCTAGCAGGCTACCATGCCATTGGGGCAGCAAGGTGGGCTATAAGTCGCCCTCCGGGGGTAGGGGGGACCGTGCCCTACTATTCTCAACCCCCACCCATGTTACGTATAGAATTTGGCCCCGTAGGGCGCCCATAGAATTGTAGGGTGGGCCCCTTATCTCAATTATTGTAGGGTTGTGGCCCGAGAGGAGATAGTTGCCACTGGCTACGCTCCTGTCTCTCTCATCCCTGCGAAATGAAATGAAGGTAAGGGAGGGCTGCTATGGCAATAATCTGCCCCTACCCCTACTATTCTTTCTCGCAGGGGCATGTGCAAGGGGAGGGTTCAATGGCCCCTACTATTCCCAGCCCTACCGGACGTCTAGAATCGAGACTCACCTTATTATTCTTCGGTGGCTATAGTGGAAAGTCCCCTTCCTCTGCATGCACCAACACCCTTCACTCCGTTCAGATTACGGGTTAACCTCGTTGTCGTGAGATATGTGGGGGGGGAAGGTGGCTATAGTAGAAAGTCCCCTTCCTCTTCATGCACCAACCCACCCCCCTACAATAATATAGAAGGGGCCCCTACCCCCTATATTTGAAGGGGAAGGGGCCTACCTAGAAACAAAATGGGCAGATTATTCCCCCTTTCAGATTCTTGGTTGGGTAGGGCATAGTCGAGGTGGGATGAACAAGTTGTTGCGGGTGTGCATGGGGGTCGAGCCCTACTATTCTATTATTGTTGGCCGGGCCCCTGGCTTTGAATAGTGGGGGGCATGCAGGGGTAGAATAGAACTATTCAACAGCCCCTATCTCTATACCGGCGAGGGGTGGGCATGTTACGTATAGAATCGAT
Source organism: Chamaecyparis obtusa (assembly GCA_027943335.1). NCBI lineage: Eukaryota > Viridiplantae > Streptophyta > Pinopsida > Cupressales > Cupressaceae > Chamaecyparis > Chamaecyparis obtusa. Next base: position 392,101 of record BSBK01003708.1, on the reverse strand, counting down.
AAGAATCAGCCGCTTTCCCCTACCGGCATTGGATGAATAGGGTGAGTGGATGATTGCGTATCCATGAGGCAGGCCCTCATGTGCATCGGAGTGAGGGTGAGGCCCTCATCTGCCTTAGAATTGTAGGGCATGAGGGTGAGGGGAGACCTCATCATCACGATAGTTCAATGAGGGTGAGGGGAGACCTCATCATCACGGTAGTTCAATGAGGGTGAGGTTCGAATCCTCATTCATCTGCTTCACAGGCACTACGGCAAGACATGACACACTCGATCCCATTTCGACCTCGATCTGTGAAACCGTATTGCGCCATATGTATTGCGTAAGCGGGAGACATGGCAAAAGCCCTAACAAACAGATTGATTAGCGTAGCACCCTACGACGTGTAAGGCGTGAACCCACTTCAATTCGTTTCTCGATCGATGGGGCGGGTTAGGCCTTCCCTCCCAACTTGTCACCTTCGGTATTTCCTATTGGGCTTGGGCAAGATCAATCAAAACAGTATTCCTTGTTTCCGGGAGGACCTTTAGGTACTCACTATGCCTCTTCCTCTTGGAAAGTGTAGGTGCATATCCAAGATCAAGATCAGAAGCTGCTGCATAATCGACATAATCAACAAGATCGACATATATTAAACTTTGCTATTCACTGTACTCAGCACTTATTAATTTATGTGTGAGTATGGAACAGTTCTATTGATATGTATATCTCAACATAGTGATGGGTCACATCTATGATAGATGTGACTCCTTGAGGAGTCACACCTATCATAGGCGTGACTAAACATCAATTACTATGGATACAAATGTAATAGCGTTTCGTGTTAGAATGATAACACCGATTAATATGGTGTCGACTAATACCATACGTTAACACCAATTCATATAATATGTGTCGACTAATATAATACGATAACACCGATTCATATAATATGTGTCGACTAATTATTATTAATCGATTTGACATAGAATCAACAATAATGCTAAAGCCATCAATTTAATACCAATTCAACATAAATGTTAATGTGATACTAATATTGGCAAGTGATACCGATTTCAATTAGTTATCGGGTATTGACCATAAAGAGTATATAATAATAATATTTATATATATTAATATATATTTATTGATAATGATTATTATCATCATTATATATATACATGTCTCGATATATGCTTTAGTAATAGTAATATACTTTATCTGATCATGGCTATAAGCACCAACATATATATATATATATATATATATATATATATATATTTCTGAGTTTGTAAATCTCATTAGATTGAATGTGTATCCTTGTCTTTGACTCCATCCTCCAATGAGATCTTCTACATTTTATACCTTTATGTCTCTATGAAGAGAGGGATGACCTTTGGGAAGATGTTGACCCCTAAGAAAGGTCATAAGTTATAACTCTTCTCAATGATGCCTTTTCCAACTCAATCGCCACCTTGAGTATTTGTTAATCACTGCATTAGTTAATTCCCTATTTTGTAATCTAAGATGATCACTGCCCATACTATGCTGGGAATTAGGTACTGCTCTATTGCACTTACTTAAGTTGGATCTTATTTGCCTTTATTGTTTCTCTAATGAATATAAGCTCTTTTTTTATTTATAAACCCACTACTCTTTGAAAATCGTGGATTTTTTATTATTGGGTAGACCCTTTCTATGAGGTTTACCCAGCCTTGGTCGGCCCTAATTATCATTTCTATTCTTTTAAATAAATTGGCCAGCATTAATATATACAAATGCTGCTCTTATCCTAGTTGGCCCTGTAAAAAGTATTATTATTTTTCATAGTTTGAAGACTCTTGGGACTCACTGTATAATCACCATGACTCAGGAGTCTCATGGCTTGCTGAGTTGACTCGCTACAGACTCGCAAACCGAATCTTGGCAAGTCCAAGTCAAAGATTCGGGAGTGTTTAGGAAGCACTCTCAGCACCTACTGAAAATGCCAAAGCAGACTTAAAACCCCTTTTTTATGTTAGTTCTTTGCTGAGTCCTAGCCAATTTTTTTTGCGGAGCCCTGAGTCCGTGTCCTATTTTTGGTGTCCAAGTCCGAATTTTCAAACTTTGATTATTTAAAATTATATTAAAGTATTAATATGTTTATTATTAAGTGTTAGTATTAAAAACATTTTAGGAGCTGCAAGCTGCAAGTCTTTGGGGTTTAATATATGAGCAATTTATGAATTTTGTACTCCACAAAATAATATACATTCAAATCTTGGGCGTATTCATTATGTCTCTTACTCCATCTTCTTTCCATTTTACTATCCTATAGATGACATCTCCTCCTATTGTCTCTACAAAGATCATGGCACCTTCAAAGACTTCCCATCTTTAGTATGGTCAAATATTGCAATGCAGGGTTGTCCCTCTTTAGCAAGATTATTCTTTGACGCCTTCCAATTCTTGCAGGGTCAAATGTGCTTAATGTTAGGAGACAAAAAAAATCATGACGAACATAATTGGTTTCAGAAGAAAATTGAATAATTGAAGTTGTTTATTCAACATAATCACATTTACTAAGCCAAATTTTTATGCAAAATATTCATTGAATGCTCATTAGGAATCTCTTTTGTGGTTTCATTGAAACCTCTTAATCTTGGGTGGCTAATTCCACAGTCAGATCTCACATACATAAAAAAGACAGGTAAGGTGTTGCTCCAAGTGATAGGGTTGCGCCATTGGGTGTACACAATGAAATGTAAATTCTCAATGTTATCCAATTTTTTTGTTTTTTGCTAAGTTACCATATTCGCTCAGACCCAGTAAAAATCGAAAGTTGATTTGCTGCACATTTGGGTACAGTGCGAATTCATCCTAAAGTCGTCTATTGATTGAGGAATTCGTGGCAAATTCGCTCAACAGGAACTAGTTGGAATTTGTAACGAATTTGTATTTTCCCATGCGAACCCGGAACGACTTTGCAAAAACATTGGCCGATTTTAACTTTCAATAAAGTTTTTTAACTTTTTTTTGACAACTCAGCCCTAAAACAACGGCATACATACACGGCAAAATGAAAAGCACATGATTTTTCCCCTGCCACTCGTTAAGACCGTTTCCCGTCACCGTTTCGACTTCTCTTCTCCGACAAAAATGCATTCTAAATGGGAGATTATTTAACCAAAAGAAGACTATTTTAAATTCGCAGCCTACATTTTAAACAATAACGTTAATGTACTGTAACATTTGTTTTTAAAAAATGAATGTTTTAAATATAATAAAAAAAATGTTTTTAGAAGGATTCTTATTTTTAATAATTTTTTAGGGCATATTTTATTGTCTTTTATATCAATTATATATTTAGTTTATGTAAAATTTATATTATAATTATATTGTTATATAATATAAATTATAAATTATATCTTTTATCTTTCAACATGTTTATTATTTAATTATATTTATTAAATATACTTACAATATAAGTTATAATTAAAATATAATATCTATATTTTACATAATATGTATTTTTAATTAATGTATAAAATGTAATGTCCCTTCTTATTCTCCTTCTATAATAGCTTGCAAAACCGACGTCAGTACATGATATCAAACAAATATATATGACTCATACTCTACTCTAAGTTAGTAAAGGGGAATTTGACCCTTAAGGCTGCCTCTAGATCGGGCTTCACAGAATTCCTAGCTTGAGAGACATTCGCTCCCTCTAAGCAATCGGGCTATCGACACATCATCCCTAGAGCACTGCCCGTAAGAATCTCTTGGAAGCAGCTTATTACATTCCAAACCTACACATATGCATATGACTAGTTTTCAGTATATATACTGCCTACGTGAGATAATAATCTCGAGACTAGGGAAATGTCTTAATTTCCTCTAGCCCCCTCCAGATTCGGGGATCCATCTGTATCATCCATTGTTGAGATATTGAATCTCGAGACTAAGAAATTATCATAATTTCTTCTAGCCCCCTCCAGATATGAAGTCCATCTTTTAATGAATACTTTATTCATTCTTTTATGGCTCATATCATCATCAATAAACATATATATAATAATTTAAATCCACATTAGTAATATACTTGTAAATAATCCCTTTGCATTATAATACAATTATTTATAAGTCATACAAGAATACTAACATTCTGAAAATATAAACATAAACAGATATATGTATACAAATATATATATATATATATATATATATATATATATATATATTCTGAACATCAATAAATATATATATATATATATGAATAAATAACTTTAATTTATACCTTAGATTTCAGTCTGCCGACTGTCTTCTTTGTTTGCTGCAGAACGTATCTTCCTTCCCTTTTAATATATTAAATATCAATAGCCTTGTTTCGTATCTGCCCTGTTCTCCATTTTAAAATGGCCAAATGCCTTATATATCCTGTGTGGGGAGGGGAGTCACGTCCCTCCCACACAGCCGCACCCCCTCAGTGGTGCGGAAGGACTGTTTTGATTTTTATATTAAATATTATCATATATGTCATTTGCTATTTACATTATTATAATATTTAATAATATTTATAATGTTTTCATTAATATTTAATATTTATAATATATTATTATAATATTTATTACATTGTTTTCTTTTAATATTAGAATATTAGAATATTTATAATATATATTATTTATATTAAATTTATAATTAATATAATATATTTTGAGTATAGTTTGTTTACAAGGAAATATTAATAATTTTATAATATTTGTAGCTTGGTTAATTAAAATCTCAACTATTATTAAATGTGATTTATACAATATTTTATTCGCATATAAATTTCTAAGAAAATTTACAATGATTTATTAATATTTTGACTTTGATATAAAATTACAATTATAAGAAACTTAATTGAGGGTCATCACAGCACCAGCCTATAACAGAACAGATTTCTAATTAATCTATAACTCCTAATCTTGCTTCCCCAAATATATAACATATTGAATTATCAATTTGTGCGAATTCTCTGATTCATGATCGCACCAAAATATTGTTGAGCGGATTATTGTTGACTGTGTACGCACCATTGTATTATATTATTCATTAATGTTATTTTTATTTATTTATAATAATGACATGATTATTATTCTCATTTATTTAATATCATTATTCATTAATAAAATTATTTGATTATTTATTAGTAACATCCAATGTTATCGAAATGATTATTTTACAATGGGTTAGAATATTAAATATATATTTTATTACTATATACATGGATTGGTTATAATATTATATTATATAATATTAATTAAGATATAATATTAGATTATATCAATTAATATGTAATATTCTTTAATGAAATCTAATTATAATAAATTATGATTTATTATAACTTATTTATTTATTAACTTAAATTTTATCATTACTATTATTGTTATTTAGTTTAATAATGGCAACATTAGGAATCATATAATATATATTTCCAATTCATGTTATGATAATATTTTATATATTAACATTAATATATCATATTGATTTTATTATTTGTTTACTTATTATTTAATTATTATTCTATTATTCTAATATCGTATTTATTTATTTTATATCATTATATATATATGATATATTATGTTATATAATATATTTATTATTATGAATTTTATTATTATAATTATATTACTAATATATTAAATAATTAAAACATTATTATACTTGTTTCTAGAAATATATTGTATTATATCAATTAATATATAATATTAATGATATAATTAATTTCAATAATAAATTATTATTTTTAATCATTAATTAACTTCTTTTATTATTATTTATTATTAAATTCCTTTAGCGAAGGGGGACATTACATAAAAACATAACAATTGAATGAGTCTTTTAGAGAGATGAAATGAGTGCGGAAGGTGATGAAATAGGTTAGAGGCTTTAGTTTATACACGGCATACATACAAGGCACGGGCTTTAGTCTATACATGGCAATAAGAATACACAGCAGAGGCTTTGGTTTATACACAGCATGCATACAAGGCACGGGCTTTAGTTTATAGTATATACACGGCATTCACACTCACTGCTCACACTCATGGCAGGAGCATTCTCAGTGGTGGCAGGGGCATTCTCATTCATGGTAGGGGCATTCTCAGTGATGGCAAGCAAAGTTTTGGAACTCCCAAAATCCATCAACAGTCATTCTCAATGTTTCTGAGCTGAAACATTGATATGGTGGTGTATTTTGACATTTTGTTATGTCATTTGGACTCAAACATTAATATATGTGGTGGTGTATTTTGCTAATTCGCTAAGATTATACAAAGTTGATTTAATATTAGCATAGTGGTGTATGAACTTATTTTCTATAGCACATCTAAATATATATATATATATATATGTATGTATGTATATATATATATATATATACATACATAGATATACATACATACATACATACATACATACATACATAAATATATATATATATATATTAAAAAAAAAATCTTTTACGGATGAACCCAAAACGAATCGAACCCAGCCCAAAAAAATTTTGGATGAATCTCGAACCTGCAACCGAACCGGAATCTGAACCAGCAACTTAGGTTTTTTGGGTTCTTAAATGTTGCCCTTAATTAAATTTTTTAAGCCTCTTGATCTAGTCTGTTTATTTCTTATTGTATCAACCTATCTTGAAATGTGTGTTGTTTTCATAGATAAGAAACCGGTAACTACAAATATGTAATAGGCATATATTTATAGGATAGGGCCTCAATTAGCTTTCACTACTTAAGCCAAAAAAAGAGAGTAGATACAATGTCCTCATTAGCCATTGTGGTATGTTTCTTACAGAAAGAATACACCAAAAAGGATTAGACTTTAGAAATCCAAAGTAACGAGAATCGCCATGAAATCGCCGGTTTAGCAAATCGATTCAACCTCCCCAATTTTTTATGAGCCGGAGAATCAAATTGCCGATTTTATCCATATGAATCGCCAATTCATGCCAAAAATCGCCAAAATCGCCTCTTTGAACTGCGAAAAATCGGCAAAATTGGCGGATTGCTAAAAAGTCAAATCAAATTTTTAAAAAACACAAATATTTTCAATGGTGTTTTTGGCCTTTCCTATTTGTTGTAAGTTTATACAAATATAACATTCAAGTATAAGTTTGATTTACTTAATTTCTTATACTTTAAGTTATATTTGTATAAATACTTTCAGGATGTTTGAGATAAGTTCCAACTTCATAGGAGTTAAGATGATGATTCTAGATTTTGGGGGTTTTCGAAAAATTCTAGACTTAGCCAAATTTCAAGATTCAGCAAGCCTTTAGCAGGGTTACCTCCCACAATCCATCATGGCTTTCTAAGGTCAAACCGAAGCTGGCAAAAGGATTCTCAAAGGGTTTTAACTTGTTTTATCACAAATCACTTGGTTTCAACCCCATCTCTATGACAGACTTAGCTTAGCTCTCGCCCAAATCCCAAACGGACATGACTTCCCAACAAGCCAAAATCATTCAAACCTCATTTGCCAGACCTAGGGACTTGAAAACAGCCACCAACAAAGACTACCTAAGACCTAGTTATGAAGACTTTGACATTTGGCATTGATCAATGATCAAGCATCATAGATTCATACTATGAAACGATTTAGTTTTATGGATCTTACAGATACTGATAGACATACGTTTCATGGATCTTCATCTTACATACATTTATGAATTGATGTCTTATGGATCTTTATCTTACATACATTCTATGATTTGACTCATTATGATCCTATGATTTCTATTTACTTTAGCTACAATTTACATTTTACGTGTAATGTATGCAATGGATTTATCATTTATGTTCCTTGTTTATGTATGTTAGCTTCTATTTGATGATGTTATAGTGTGTTTAAGTTATATTCAATAAAGGGTGCATGAAATAAGTTTTAAATTGTTAAAATCTCTAAATTTCAAGGGTTTTTTAAATTTGCCGATTCATGGCCGATTCGATTCCGATTCGTGGCCGATTCACGATTCGATTCAGCCTTGCCGATTCTGATCCAATTCCGATTCTCGTTACTTTTCTTTAACCCATCACACAACCACACAAAAAAATAATTAATTAAAAAACCATGTTTTTTAAATCATTCCTCATGAAAGTGGAAGGATTTTGTTCAAGACTACTTTTAACTGTATTACATGGTATATGTGCAAGAAAATATTAGAATTTTTATAAATGTAAAACATCATTCATAGATTTGGAAACATATCCAGGATTTTCATAAGAGAGGATTTTACTGAAAACAATGAAAATAGAGAAAACCAAAAAACTGAGTCAGACAGCTGTGTATTCTGGCCACATTGTTCAGGCTCCCAGCTACATGCTTGAGAGGAGTTCGAGTTTGTAATTTAAGTTGACAATAGAGCACATTCCACATCATACAAACCCATGAGCAAAAATAGTCCATGAATTCAATCATAATAAAAAATGAATATGCAAAATATTTTCCAGTGGCAAGAAATGTCTAAACAAACATGAAAACATGGATTCTAATGTAATTTGATGTTTTGTAGAATTTTGACCAAAAAAGGTTATTCTTGAATGTTTTCAGCACAAGTTAAAGCACATGCATGCTACTACAAGATATCAAGTTAATGGCATGAAATACATTATGAAGTATTCCAAGCTACAAAAGTTCTCTCGCAAAATGCTAGAATTTGAAAATACTCGCCAAATAATGATATCTAAAATCACTATAAGGTTATGCAGACACAGTTCTATACTAATCATGGAATCTGCAAACTATGCATTGCTAACTTATGTTACCTGAGGATGAACTCGAAGTCTCTCTCTACAGACCATTAACCATGCTGGTCGTGTGCCAGTCAGGAAGGCACCTTGGTAACCACCGATGTTCCTAAAATTCACAATCCTTTGTCCTGAAGCTTCTGTTCCAGCTTCATCCCTTGTCATTGATTCCAAGAATACACGAACAAATCGCAAATTCCTAAGCCTGGATGTACTAATACTGTTAGTTGCAGTCTCTCCTGTACTTGAGCCTTCTGCCTTTCCTGTATTATCTTGTCCTTCAAATAAATATGCATGGTAACACAACGTTGTCCCATCAGTCAATATTGCAAAAAGGAAGGGACGACCAAACTGACCACTCCATTTCTGCATGCATATTTCTACAACCTTCATTTTATTCCCAGCTTCTTTTTTATTTTCCTCTGAACTTGCTTCTAATTGCTCCTTTACAGTTCCCTGGGTATCACCATACACGTCTGGGAGATAAGTATCTACTAAGATACTTTTTCCAGACATAAACTTATCAATGGAATAAACACATCTAAAGCTGGGAACTTCAAACAGATCAAGTCTGCCACTCTCTCGGCATATTATGCAGTATATATCTCCCTGGTCTTGCGGTGAACCATCTGTCCCTTCGAGATCATCTGCTGCTCCTGTTGAAAGCCAAGCATCTGTGCTAGTTTTCCTTAACCAAGGTTCAGGTCCTCTATCATGATAAAGTGAGCATGCGGCAATAGGGTCAGCAGAGCTTTTTGATATAGGTGGTGTACTGATTGAAACAGTGCAAGCCGAGGGATCTGCAATGACAGACATCCAAATCAACTCCAAGCAAGTATTCTAACTGGCCTCTGGTAACAATTGTAAGAATTAATAAATCTTAAATAATTTAACACATGCTAGCTTCATTAACATTCTACAAAATAATCGAACAATTTCTTTATGTGATAGGGTATGAAGTCAGTATAAATGATTAATGTACTTTCCGACTAGTTTTCAGACAGTATGACAAAATAAGCCCATGGGATGCTAATTGCAAGAATACTTAAATGTTCCCAAGGAACTATAAAAAAGAAGTTTTATGCATTTTGACACTTTACAAAGATGCTTTGGAATCTAATTATGGTATCCCCAGTAAGGCAAGCAACTTGTATAATGCATCATATTAAAAAAGAATGATTAAAAACACCATTGTGCTCTTTTTAGGATCAATTTCAGATGCAAGTTGCATGTTTCTTGGAAAGGGTTGTTGAATGTTCTCTTGCTGCATTACAACTAGTAAAGATTACATGCAGATTCTGTGCAGTAGCTAACCTAAATAGCATAACAATCTAAAAGTGAATCACATAAAAAATTGGCCCCTTGACTAATTGGAGAAAGCAATATTTAAATAAGGGAGCTATCAAATGACTGGTAATAACTAATATGTGTGTGCTTAGAGTTTTTTTTCAAAAGTGATTATACTTTTTTGACTTTGGTCTGACAAAAATAAAACCTTCAATGAAAAACAATCAACAGTCATAGATATAGTCGAAAGCAAACTTAGAGATAATAAGGTATAATAGTTCAAAGAGTTGAAAATGGCTTGGCAATTTAAGTTTATATTAATGATAAATAATTCTAAGACCACCATTGTTTGAAGGGTTCATTATAGGTATGAGAAACTGTAGTAGAGCTGAGGCTCTTGATTTATAGGATTTGTAATAATATGGTTGAACAGAAAATCAGTCACAAAACTGAATCCATTGAATTCATGTTCTACTAAAGTTTAATGTTACTAGGGTGCTTTTAGCCTATGTCATTCATGTAGGCTAATTTGGGATCTTGAAGAGGGAATATTTTAATTGATTAAATTTTAAGTTGTCTTACATTATTATTTTATGAGCGGACTTAGTTTAATTGATTATTTTATTTAAACTATGTTACTGATTTGCACTCAAGAAGCCCTAAGTTTCAGTCTGATCCAAACCAGGTTCGTGGTCTGGGTCTGGTCCCCTGAAATTTCAGCTCGGGTTTCACCCACAGCCTATGGGTCCAGCTCAAACAAAATCCGAGTGAAACTGAGGAGAATCTTAATTTTTTTTCCTTTTACTTTTTACTCCAAAAAGTGCCCTTCGCCCCTCTAACCCTAAAATGTGACATACAAAATATCCAAGCTGAGCTTTATCTTGCTTGTCATTGTATGAATAGAGTTGAAGATTGATCATTGAATGCTCCAAGATAGTTGTTCTGATATTCCTTTGCATTTGAAAGTGTACGTTGTTGTCAAGGAAATCATAGAGGAAATTACTTCAAAACAGGTAGGTTTTTCGAAGTTTTGCGTTTTTTTCCTCCTAATTACTTTTACTCTTCTTTTTCAAATTTTGTTTATTTCAATTCTTCGAATGTGTTGTTTGTTGAACTTGTTGTCTTAGGTATTACATTGGCAACCATTTCTAGCTCTCTTAACCATCCCTGCTTCAAGAGATGACCCAATGTCTCCCCTTTGAAAATATGTTGAAATGATAGAACAGCTTCCAAATAGTCAACGCTACTTTTGAATTTGTGGTTTTTGTAACATTAGATATTTGAGCTCATATACTTGAGTGAAACCGTAATGTCCTTTTCTTCTGAGTAAGTCATTTATCGAAGATTGTTAACCTATTTTATTATTGTAGGTTAAGTCGAGTAGTTTAAGAGAATAATCAATTAAGTTTTAAATGGTCCTAAGCTTCTCTAGAATTTTTTTATTTAATTAATTAAAAGCTAAACATTGGTTGTTTTAATAAGTGACTTTATTTTATATTACAAAGTCCCATATTAGAGCTTCTACTTTCAGTTCAACAAATCTAAGGATGAAAACCCTTAGGTTCTTTCCTGGTTGATTGGACAAAAACCTATTTCAACCAACATTGATATTCGCAAAGCATTCGTAGCTGCATCTATTAGGTTGGTTTAGGTGGTGAGACTTCTACCCTAGCCAAATTGCAAGTGGAATCATACAAATTTCATGCAAGGGCATTACTGGAAGGAGACTACATAATTTGTTAAGTCTTGCAAGAGAGAAAAATTATTGAGGATTGGCATATTTGGTTTCTCACATAAGAAAAAAATTAGGATGCCACAATGAGTCAAAACATTGATTGGGCATTGGAGATACATGGGGGATTGGTGACTAAGTGTTTTTCTGTTAGTCGCTATGGTACGAAATCTACATTTGTGGAGCTCGGCATTGAAAATTTGAAATATATGACAGTTTGGGCCAATTTTAACTCTATTTTGTAGCAGCTATTGACCTATTGGGCTATACATGAGCATTCAAACAAGTTTTGGGTTCGTATCACAGTTGCCTTTCTTCTTATCTTGGCAAAAAAAAGTTCTTTGAAATGGTGACATAAATGTGCCAGAGATGGTTTGTGGGGTTTTGACACCATTCAGCTGGTTGACCATCATTACCAAGGAGATATGAGGATATAATGTCAACATTTTCTTACTGGACTTGGTGCTATCCTTGGCAGATTCACAAATTGTTGGCGTTGGACTTGGGGACAGTGTATAGCTGTCATCAAACAACTCATGGGCTGAAGAGGTCAGATTTTTAAATGTTGATTTTTTATATGCTGATGCTCAGAACAGTGAATTGTGAAATTGTTATTTGTAATGTTGCTGTTTCAAATGAATGGCAAATGTTCATTATAATGTTTCCAGGTTTCTTGACTAATTGTTGTTATACATGATCAAGCTATAAGTACATGTTATATGATTCTTCATTTACATAAACATTCCAAAGCAAGCATATTCCAAAATTACACTTGTGAACCTCATGACAAGTGTTTCAAAAAATCCTACAATGATGAAATCAAAAATTTTAAGCAAATTAGACTTGGGTACTTACAAAAAGACCATTTGTGCAAGATACCTAACTAGGCATTAAATCTTGTCCAAGCAAAGATGATAAAGGCCTTCTAGATGTACAAGTCTTGCCATACATTGAAGAGCAAGAAAAAGAAGACCAAGCATTAGGTCGTAAATCAAATCATCCTTTGGTAAAGAAAGGATCTCGAGGGATGGAGTCCCCTCCACTGCCTTCTAAATTTCAACCTACAGAGAACCATCCATTTTGGTTCATACCCAAAATACAACCTGTGACCTCTACACATAAGAGATCAAAGGGACTATTGGAAATGACATTTCAAAATGAGTCTAGAGAGATTGTTGATCAAGACTTAGAAAGACATGTCTACGTCAATGAATCGGGATTCAAAGTTGTCCACTCACCATATTGGCAAAAAAATGGTGAAATCAATTAATAAGGCATCAAATTGGTTCAAGGGCCTAAGTTTTGAGAAGGCGTGTAACAACTTATTGGACAAAGACATGGAATTTGTAGAGGAGTCCTTGAAGCCCATAAAGGATTCATGGATCGAATTACAAGTGTCCATTTCTAATGGATGGAAAGATGCAAAAAACTGCCCATTGTCCAATGCTATTGCAGTTTCCCCTAAAGGGGCAATGTTTTTGAGAGCAGTAGATTGTGAAGGAGAGGTCAAGGATGGTGCATTTGTTGCTAACATGCTTTGTCAAGCCATTGAGGAAGTGGGCCCTCAAAATGTTGTGCAAGTTAGAACAGATGCAAAAGATTGTCAGCTTGCTATGTTATTGATTGAGCATTATTCACACATTTTTTGACACCTTGTACTATCCACTCCCTAAGCCTAATGCTATGAACAATTGACACAAAAATTGATTGGATCAAATAAGCATATGTTGAGGCCAAAGAGATACAAATGTTCGTCACCAACCACCATATGTCACAAGGCATATTTTAATTTTTCTCGAAATAGGAGCTCCTAAAGGAAGGTTAAAATATAAATATGTTTCATTTTAGTAAAGTTTTTAGTTTTATTATAAAAAAAATTTTGTAAATTTAATTTTTTAATTTCCAAAGAGGTTCTTGAAACCCGTTTTGCCTCCAACACAATTATGTTGAGATGACTTGTGAAGGTTCATGAAGCACTTTCAAACATGGCAGATTTTATAGATCACAGATACTTGCTTTGCAAGGGAGAACTCTACCATATAGAGATAGTGAAGTTGCTAATGGATACAAATGGCATTCAAAAGATTCTTCTCAGATCCACTAGTGGTGGAAAATGTTAGGAAAGAGTTTGGCTTGTTCGCCTTAGGACAAGAGCATAGTGTTTGTGCTCTTCAAGAACAATACACTATAGATGCTCGTACGTGGTGGTACCTCCATGTGCAAGATTATTTGTTCTTCCAACCTCTTGGAATCAAGATTCTATCAAAACTAGATATTTATTATTTTTTAACTTATTTTGCATTTTTTGTTTTTAAGTTGTGTTGGTTTTCTCTCCAACTTCAACAAGTTGCAAGTTCTTCTACTGAATGCAATTGGCATACATACTCCTTTATTCACTACAAAAGAAGACAACTTGGCTTATATGTCCATTCCAATTTGCATCTTCTATTGCATAAGCAAGAACAATACAAGCAAGGGCTAATGAAATATTACGACATAGCCTCCATGTGTACCATCTTGGATGCATCTATTCAAGAGCTTCTTAGAGTCATTGTAGATGTTGATGATGATGAGACACTTACACATGATGAACCTAGTGGAAGTGACAATGCATTTACAAGTGGTTCGAATGATGTTGAACTTAAATCAATGACCTTGATCTAGATCCTTTTGATGATTGATGAAGATTGAAGACAATTACTATTTTTCATTGTATTTATTACAATTTTGTAATTGTAATGATATTCATTTGAATTGTGACCCCTAGACATATATGATATAAATTATGTGGCATATGACATAATATTGAAAGTTTGAACTATCATATGGCATTTAATATTTATATTTATCGCTATCATTTTAGCATATGGCAATGATCAAGGATGAAGTATCATACTATCAAATTATTTACAATTTTGAACATTATTTAAATTTTTTGTACTAAATATGTATATAAATGTACCGTACCCAAGAAAGAAATGTTGTATCTGCACAGTTGTAACTGTTCCCAATAGAATACAAGACATAATATACATATTTCCTGATATTTTTGATGTATAATAATATTTATAGGGCTTATGAAATATTAATAAAGTTAGTTATAACATAATATTATAAAATAATAATTAAACTAATATTAGAAGTTAATGTAAATTAACTATTGATCTCTTTTAGTTAATACTAATACTAATAATTAACTTAAATAAATGTATATCATTAATGAAAAAATGATTAACATAACAAATATTCATTTTCCGCATTTTACATTATAATAATATGAAGGATAAATGATACGCTTTACTCCAGCAAGCCTCGCATGCCTGTCCCAATTGATGAGTTAAATCTCATCGAACACTAGATCGCTTGGCATTGATTTTCGTTTGAACAGTCCCAACCCATCTTGCTCTTTGGTTAAAGGAGTTCTCCTTATTGCCATCTTAGTTCAAATAGGGGCTCATTCAAGTGCCGCCTCTAGTGCTAGGGTCTACCTATAATTTTATGGCATGTCTGATTTTTACCACGTCTAGGGCTTTGCACATTTATTTTTCTGTATTAATAATAAAAGAGCATATATAATAATATATCAAAAGCATTAGGGTATGAGCCCGCAGCATGACAGTGAAGTCACAAGCCCATGTTTGGGTAGCTAACAACTTCAAAACTTGTGCCTTTCACCTCGCAGGCACCCTTGGTTTGGTGGCAGCGATGGCGGCAGTAGCCTTCATGGAGGAACCGTGAAAAGATAAGGAGAAAAGCCAGCACAATGGAGAGATAAGGAGTTGCTGACGTGGTTGGCGTCGTTGGCTGCCTAACTGCACCGTGGGAGAAATAACAAGCCACCCGTATGTAGACAATGGAGAGACACCTACGTGCAACATACTTGAGCAAGGTAAAGGAGATATTAAGGATAAGGACGGCACAAGGAGAAATAAGGGTGTTAATGCTGATCATATTTGAGGATGAGGCCCCTCAAAATGTGGTCTCACTAGTTCAAAGCTCCAGTCAAAAGCGACTCAACTTCGGCCCATTACCAATCAAAATATATGTATGTATGTACACACACACACACACACACATATATATATATACCAAAAGCATTTTTAAAGAGCTGCTAAAATACAAGTGAGCAGACAAGTGTAAGTAAATTGCAAGTAACTAAAACAATGCACCATTATGCAATTCTGTTGAAGTAAGCAAGAAAAATTAACTGGAGTCCACCTAGAGAAACTAAATCCATTTTCCATGGAAGTATGTTACTCCTTATCTAGAACCTAAAGATAACATCAAAAATGGAAGTCCTTGCCCCTCAGGTTGACTTCTTTTTCTTTAGAAAATGAGTATACAGACTAAACATACATCTGGTAGAAAACCCATCACCTTCATAGAAAATGTAAGTGAAAGTGCCAAAACCAAGGTCAGTTTGGATATCAGGATAAATACTTACGGCAGGATAGAAACTTATTATCTAACACATGTTCAGATATTACAATGAACTGAGAGACATAACAAACCAAGTAGGAACAATTTTTGAAATCAAATGAAAATAACCAACCTTTTCAAGACAACAGACAGCTATTACATTTGTCATTTACAATAGTTCAAATGAAAATACCATTTTTATTAAGTTATTCCATTGATAATTATTAGAAATAATTAACTCCTAAAAAACTTCTAATTGTTTAACATAATCAATTTTTAAGATGTGTCACATTCTCAGTCAGTGACTCTTATATTTAGGTAGCCACATAGACATAACTGTAGATTAAAAAGAAAAACAACCTCCAACAATTAGTTGAATACTTCCATCTGACATCTTGAGTAGAACATATGGATCTGCAATCGATACAGTTGATACTACAGCATTATCAGAAGTTGAACTCGTATCAGCATTTGGAACTTCAATGCACAACTCCTGGGTCATATATGCACCATCAATAATACGAACACCCCGTGCATATACTTGTACAACACGACGTCTGCAAAATCACAGTGTAAGTCCATTATGAAAGTAACATGACCACCCATTTTTCAGTCCACTTCAGTATAGGTAAACATAGATTTTTATCAAAAGAGTCAACTGAATTATAATGATGTCCATTAGACAAGGAGGTTGGTCAATAGAACTTGAAAATATATTCACTTACCATATTGAAATGCAAGGATGAAAAACCCCCTAGGCTCTGAGAAATTTGTGAATTCGAAGTATGAAACTAGAAAACCAAAAATGCAAGAAACACAAGAATAGCTAATTGAACACATGAGTGCAATCCTAATTTCCTATTACTAGAATAAAATCAAGATATAAGAGTTGCACAACCACAATAGTTAATAATGCCTGCCAAATATGGTGATGATACATCTGGTTTCAAAACAAGGGCCTGCTTGTTTTAGTCTACAGATCACCCAGTCATAAAAGAGTACAGAGAGAGAGAGAGAGCAAACCAACAATTTCTATAATAATGCATATGACAAAGTTATATAAATATCTGTCATAAAAAGCATGCAGACAAACAGAATCTACTCAGTGATCATGAATGATTCTAGATTTAAGCATGTGAAATTTCAAATTTAGTGTTTCAGATCATACTCCGTAATCCATTGACAACAAATGGTAAATATAAAGCCCGCAAGGCTTGTTTTAGTCCATAAAGAGCCTCTTTCAGTTTACAGCACAATTATCATTCTCTAACTGTATGAACCCTTTAGGTTGTTCAATGTACACCTCCTTTTCCAAATTTCCATTCATGAAAGCTGATTTTACATCCATCAAATAGACTTTGAAGTTCTTAAAATTGGCAAGGTCTAAGAACATCCTTATGGCTTCCATAGGTGCAACAAGAGTGAATTTCTCTTCGAAATCAACTCTTTCGACTTGTGTGTGTACTTTGTATATCAATCTTGCCTTATTTCTTACAACTTGGCCATCCTAATTTAGTTTGCTTCTGAAAACTCACTTAGTGCCAGTCACATTTTTGTCCTTAGGTCTTGGGACAAGTTCCCAAATCTCATTTTCCTCAATTTAACAATCTCATCAACAAGAAGCAAATATGCAGCTATGCTCTCATTTCCTTCCATTTTGAGGCTTTCAAATTGATTTTCATGGATCTGCAGCTTTGCTTTCTTTACTTAATCATCTCCTTCATAAACATTCTTCAACTTATCCCACATATCCTTCGCTGATTTGAAATGCACTAACTTTACAAAATGAGGTTCGACTAGACCGCATAATATTACTTTCTTGGCTTTGGCATTATTCTTGCTCTCTTTTTCCAACTTGATCTGTTCGGGGAGTAGTAGGTGGTGTATAGCCTCTTTCGACAAATTGCCAAATGTAATACCCTAGGGCATTTAAATACATTTAAATCCTTATGCTTCAAAATGCATATTTTTTCCAATCAATGAAATGTTCCCAAACCTTTGTGACCTTCCACTATCAGTTGGCATTGACCATTTTCCCTGTCACCATCCAAGAGGGCGGGTCCGTACAGTTTGGAAGAATGCTTGTACTGTCAGTGATGATGTTGTATGGTGTGTGAAGAGGTCGTACATTGACTGGAGGAGAAATCGCGTACAATCAAGGGAGTGGCATACGGCGGTGACAAGGTGTACGGTGAAGCGAGAAGTTAATGCCATATGGTGTGGAAAGAGATGTTCGTACAGTATATGCAGCAGGTTGTACGGTGTATATAGCAATCTGTACGCTGTAGTGTTGTTCGTATAGTCAATCTTGTCTTGTTTGGGTATCGTGTGGATTCAATATCTTCACTTCCACGAGGCACTGAGTCTACTGGTGTTACACCGACGGGTTGCAAGTATTAAAATAGATGCATAGAACCAAGGTTGAAAATATCTGCGATATATCACAGGTGAAAACTACAGAAGATATAATCGCCGAAAAAACCATGGCCGAGTTAATGAAAAAATCATGGCGGTTTAAAATAGAAAAAATCGCGAAAATATCGCATGGAAAACACCATTAAATCGGCGACTTTGTCAACGGATTTAAAAAGATTAAAAAATGGTTTTTTTGGGGTTTTTCGGCCGCCCGCATTTTGTCTTCTACCCGCGATTTCTACACCAATCGCAATCTTCATTCTCCCGCGTTTTAGACGCCAGTCACAGACACCAAACGTGAGCACCATTCTTCCGCGAGCACCACAATGTAGACATTATCTTCATTCTCACAGAGCACAGACGTGAGCACCAGACACCATCGACAGTCTTCTGGACACACAGTTTTAAGGTATTTATTAATTATTTTCCGGTATTTGGTAAAAAAAATTTAATGCTCATAGTCAAAATTTTAATGTTCATAATATTGTAGAAAATTAATATTATAGAAAATAAATATTAGGATATTAATATTAGAGAAAAAGTTATAGGATATTAATATTAGAGAAAAAATTATTTATTTAATGAATTACACATTATTCATAATTTCATTTAATGATAATCTATTCTAAGAAAACTTCAGGGATTCAAAAAATAGTGTAAAACTAAAAATTATATATATTTAAATTTTATTGTATTTAAGAACACAGTCTTTAGTTAGCTATTTAATGCCAAATAAATAATAAATATTAAAAATAAATATATACTTTAAAAATTTATAATATTAAATAATTCTACAGCATTATACAATGATAAATTTTTACAGTATATATATATATTTTTATAATATATTTATATATACTTATAGTATAATTATAAATAAGATTTTAAAATTTAAATAAATGATTTTAATTTTTATCTATTAATAATTCTTATTTCTTCCAATAAACACTAAAATTTCAAAAACTTTGTGAGTATGTCCAATACTATTAAAATAAAAAATGAATAAAAGAAAATTAAACAAATTTATACTATTAATAAATATTAAAACTAAAATGAATTTAAGCATAATAATTTAAACTTGCAGACTTTAGTTACTTCATATTCATTTTGATCTAACATTTAATTTTTTATCCTTGTACTTATAGACTTCCAATGTAGAAAATGGCTGGTGGCAGAAAGAAGGACCCTTTATGGAAACATGGGACTCCAGGTCCAAATCGAGGAGATGTCCAATGTATCCATTGCCTTAAGGAGATGAGTGGGGGCATAAGCCGACTGAAATATAATCTTGCAAAGATTCCTGGAAATCATATTACACCATGTGATAAGTGTCTGGAAGAGGTTATGAGGGAGGCTTTGGCAAGCCTTGAAGCATATGCACAAAATAAGGTAACTAAAAAGAGGACAGTAGAGGCCATGGCAGCCCCAATGGGGAGTTTTAGTTCTACAGGGTCACAAACAGGTGCAGAGGCTTCTTCTTCCATTGGGCCACGGGTACGAGGATCAGGAAATGTGGGCGGGCTTATATCAGACTTTTGGGTTCCACGTAACACTCTTGATGCTCAGCCCGAATTGCAAGGCACTGCATGGAACAAAGAAATGCATGCAAAGACAAAGGTGGCAGTTGCAAAATTTTGGTTCTACAACGATCTTCCCTTCAATGCTTTATGTAGTCCATATTGGGATCAAGTGGTCGCTGCGATCTCCGTGTCTGGTAAAGGGTTCAAGCCCCCATCTCGTTATGAGGTGAGTGGATTGTTGTTACAGGATGAGGTCCAAAGCATTCATCAACTTGTGGAAGAGCAAAGAAGAATTTGGGAACAGAGAGGTTGCACTATTATATCTGATGGGTGGACAGATGGTAGGAATAGGACGCTCATCAACTTTCTTGTTGCTTTAGGAGGGCAGTTAGTATTTCTAAAATCAGTTGATGCCTCTGATCAAGTGAAAAATGCAAAGACTTTCTGCAACATGTTGGATGAGGTGGTGCTGGAAGTGGGAGTGAGTAATGTCATCCAGATTGTGACTAATAATGCAGCTGCATATGTGGCAGCCGGTAGACTTTTGATGGATAGGCATCCCACATTATTTTGGAGCCCTTGTGCTGCCCATTGTGTTGACTTGCTCCTTGAGGACCTAGGGAAACTGAGTTGGGTGGAGAAGGTGGTCGAAGATGGAAGAAATATCACAAAGTACATCTACAATCACACATGGGTCCTGAGTCTTATGAGACAATACACTGATGGTAAGGATCTCGTGCGATCAGCGGTCACACACTTTGCTACTAATTTTCTCAACTT
Organism: Chamaecyparis obtusa; assembly: GCA_027943335.1. NCBI lineage: Eukaryota > Viridiplantae > Streptophyta > Pinopsida > Cupressales > Cupressaceae > Chamaecyparis > Chamaecyparis obtusa. The sequence goes on along the minus strand of BSBK01003708.1, from coordinate 371,189 downwards.
GCAAAGCGTATTAGAAGCATTGCCCAACCTAAGGCAGATATTTGTGAGTGTGGAATGGTTGGAGAGTCCTTATGCCAAGAAGCCTGAAGAAGAGAAGGTTGCGAAGGTTGTGTTTGATGTTAGATTTAGCAAGCTAATAGAGATCATCAAGGTAAGTTTTTGAACCTTGATTGATGATTTATAATTTTGTTATTTAATTTTCAGATAATGCAATTCGCTGATTTTCGTTAAATTTTTTATGTCCAGGTGTCAGAACCGTTGGTGAAGGTTCTTCGAATAGTGGATGGGGATAAAAGCCCCATGGGGTATCTATATGAGGACATGGATAGGGCCAAAGAGGCCATTCAACACTTGTATAGGTCAAATGAGACCAAATATAGACCCATATGGAACATAATCGATCGTAGGTGGAACTGACAACTCAACCAACATATTCATGTTGCTACCTACTACTTGAACCCCAAGTATTACTTCTCCGACACTTTCAAAGCAGATGCAGAGGTTCAACTTGGTATAGACACATGTATTTGGAGACTGGTTGCTGATTTGGACCTTCAAGACCTTGTACATCATGACTTACAGAACTACAAGAGGGAAGATGGGCCATTGCTTTCTTCACCTAATTGCAAATGTAGGAGATACAATCTGCAGCCAGGTAAACAAGAACATGTGTTTACTTTTATTATACCATTTATTTCGCTCATTAAGTTTATTAGAATCTTCACCACATTATAAATGGTTTAACTTTTTTTTAATCCTTGCAGATCTATGGTGGGAAGATTATGGTGCCACAACACCTAATCTTCAAAAGCTTACCATCCGAATATTATCACAGCCATGTAGTGCTTCTGGTTGTGAGCGAAATTAGAGTGTGTTTGAGATCATACATACAAAGAAGCACAATAGGTTGACTCAGAAGTGCTTGAATGACTTGGTTTATGTGCGGTACAACCTTCGTTTGCACGAAAAGAACGTGTGAGGACAAGCTTCATATGAAGCACTTGACCTTGATGAGATTGATCCATATAGAGCAGATTGGGTTGCTCCTCCTGATGGTGATGATGTAGATGTGGATGTGCATGTGGATTCTTTCTTAACTGATGATCAGCTAGCTGACTTTGATATGGAGGAAGATGATTGGGCTGCAGAAGTGGCAGCACGTGAGGAGGAACATGAGCTTGGTCATGATCCATCAGGGGCTTCTATTGAGGCACCTATTCAGCCCCCCGTTGGGGATGGCACAACTACTTCAGCACCACCCACCAAGCAGCAGCAATCTCTTTTGAGCTTTAGTCATAGACACAATTTATGATTTCTACTTCTAGTTTTCATTGATACTAAAACTTCAACCTACTATGTATTCAGAAGTTGTAGTTTCATGGAGTTTGACTTAGATATGTTTTGAAATTTGAACTTATTTTTATTTAGATGCAGCACTTGTTTTTTGGTATATGATTCTATGTTAATCTGCTAACTTCTAATAGTAATTGTTATGTATTTAACTCAAAACTTTGATTCATATATAATGGATATCTCAAATCAGTATATGTTCTACAAATTTGGTGTATATGTGTGTGTTTTTAAGAATATTTTAAGAAATTATATATTTTCAAATGTTCGATAAAAGTGCCAATTTTTCCGCCGAGTTTTTGGCAATTCTGTTGTTACCTTACTGGTTACTAAGAGGGGGGGTGAATCAGAAAATACTGAATCGCATTGTTTAAAACTTGTAAACATATTCTTGAATGCAAAGTAGAAAGTCAACAGTCATTCACAAGCATAAACCGAACCACACAGATCTACTCAAGTATTTATACGTGGAAACCCTCGGTTAGAGAGAAAAACCATGGTGAGATAGAGCTCACAACTTCACTAGTTCTTGATGAAGGTGCCCTGTTAGGAGCATACAAAGCACTGGTTAAGGTGCTACCCGGTTAAGGGATTTTTACAAATGATCGGTTAGGATCTAAGCCCTACTAAGAGCTGCCGGTTACAGGACTTTGAACATCAACAAAGATGTCACCCTGTTAGGGGATTTTTACAATGAACCGATTAGGTTCACCCTATTAGAGGGATTTGTATACGATGTAACACCCTTTAAAAGCAGTGATCTATAATGACACTGATTGTTTGATTAGATCATACCTGTAGATCTCTTCCCCTCTTTGCCTCGCTGTTGATCTTCCTTTCATACTTCACCTTTGTGCCTGTAGCAATCCTCAGAAGATATCTTTCCTCTACTCTCTGCAATCTCCAACTAAACAACAACAGCAACATACTTTGCGTCCTATGACTAATATTTATACAAGAGTGATCCTCTTGACTCACAGAACCTCCGGGGAGTAAACTTGACCATAAAATATGCAACGCAAGAAAGCTGTGCGTTGTGATCTAGAGTTTATCTTGAGACCATCCGTTAGAATTTAAAGCTAACTCCTATAGAAAGGTTAACTTCACATCAGAGTAATGGATGTCTTGCATAATCAGGCTCTTAACTCAAATTGTTACTCAAACTGTTCCACAAAAACTGGATCGGATTTATCTATCAGTTAGATCGGTACCGGTTTGTCGTTGGATGCTGAATAAGACTGATACTGAGTACTTGGTTCAGTCTACCGGTTTATCTAACTACTTAGTTGACCGGTCTATACACTATGTGCTTCATCTACCGGTGTCATCTAAGTAATGTGAGTGACCGATGATCTTCGACCAGTGTGAATGGGTTTAATGAAATACACTAATGACAACTTAAATTGCTAACAATCTTCCCCTTTGTCATTGGTGGCAAAACAGTCAAAAACAAAACCATTCATACAATAGTTGTTCAACCTTGGTCAGTGAAATAGAATACTGGCCTTGCCTGATTGAATGCTCTACTCTTGACCGAAACTTCCCCTGACTAAGTCCTCCGATTTTCATTAACTTCTCCTTGTCCTTTACAAATAACTTCCCCTTTTTGCCTCCATAACACAAAGGGTTATGTCTTCCTTCACATTTGAAGCTGTGTGAAGATATCCTTGTAGATGTTCTTTGCAGAATGTAGAAACGGTGCCCATTGACCGGTTACATATTCAATGTTTTGTTCGGCAGCCTTGAGAGAGACAATGATGTTTTCCATATCATCTACAGTTTTGTAGTCCGGTTCATTGATCAGAACATCAGTTGAAGTAGCTGTCTGGTGCATGATATCAAGTGTTGGCGCCAAAAAATCTGGAATCCAACGATGTCTTGAATTCTTTTGTTCTTTTCTTCTATAGTCTTTCTGAGGACTAGAGCAAGACTAGCCATTTCTCTGTTGAAAGTTGTGGCCGTTTTAATCTTGATGTCAAATTGGTTGGATAAAGCTCTTATGTCTTCTGAAGTCTTTTTAGCTTTGTCAATTAAATCTGCCAAGAAAATCTCAAAATTTGAAGTTCTACTTAACAAATTTTCTGCAACTTGTATCTGCTGTTGAAGAACATTTAGATTGTTTAGCAGAATAGCCTTTATATTTGCAACTTGCTTGTTAAGAATCTCTACTCTTTTCTGCACATAGTGGTCAATTGCCACTATTTCTGGATCAGTCAGATCCTCACCGATGGTTGCAGTCAGCACTTCCAGCTGGTCAATGACCAGTTCATCTTCATCTATATCAGCATCCGGTACAAAGTTGTACAAGATGTCTTTTACTTTCTTCAGAACCATATCCTGTTTTCTTTTAGTAAGCTCTTTCAGTTGTCTTGTTGACATTTTGTTGATGTCAACTATTGTATCGGTTGTTTTGCTCCTTTTTGCTTCAGATTCTTCAAAGGATGTGATCTTTCTTTTAGAGGAGCTAGCAAGAGTTTCGTGTTCCTTCTCTTTACTCTATTCTTGTGCCTTTGGAGCTTGCTCATGTTCTTTTGCATCCTGTTTGTCTGTCTTGTTTCCCTCTTCTGGTTTGGCTTCCAGTTGCTGAACATGTATCTCAGGGATACCATCTTCTACTTGATGTGAGGGCTCTTTTGATGGAGCTTGTGATTGCAGTTGTTCTTCAGCTATATGAAGATCATCTGTATGGATCCCTTCACCTCTTTTATTTGATCTGTTACTGGAAAGATTGACAGAAGTCTGTCCCAATTTAACCAGTTCACTAGAAGTGAACTTTTCTATGAGGACTTCCTGCTCATCAGATATTGGGGTCTGAGTTGTAGTAAATTAAACAGGTGGATCAACAATTGTAGTGGTGTCATCTTGAGGACCTGTTTCTTCAAGGGTATTGAAATCATACCGCAGCGAGAAATCCAAGGTCTCTTTAAACACTTCATTCTCATAACCATTGAGAATCTTGACAACTCTGTAATTTGTATCTAGATTCATAGATGCATCTCCTAAAAGAAGCATGATACTTTTATCACTTAAGCCAGGTCTAGCTTTTTCTAGTGCTTCTTTATTGATTTGTGAGTTTCTTTCTAGAATGGTTCTCCATTTTTCTTGAAACTTGCTATTCAATTCGAGAGGAAACTTGCCTCTATAATCCCTAGGAGTTTTAATGAAGTCTAGTAGACTTTCAACAAGAGCTTTTCCTATTGCATGTTTGTCTTCCTCAGCTAACACGCTATACCATTTGGTTGCATTATCTATTTCTCCAAAATTTGTAATTTCAGCTACAATGTCATTAATAGTCATAGTGCGAGCCTTACCTTTTTCTGGAGATACAAGGGTAGGATTTGTCGATTCATCGATTATGTCAATGATGACCGGTTTGTCTAGTCCGAGTACTCCTTTTCCTTTCCCAGTGTCACGAACCGGTGGGGCTATTGCCTTTTGGCGTGCTTCCTCTGCTTGTTGCTGTGTCCGAAGTAGGTTGCTCCAGATGCCTACTCCTTCAGTATGGACTTTCTCGGTTTCTCCAATCAGCAAGATGTTTGTTCTTTCCTTTATTAGGAAATTCTGCTAGTGTAGTTCAAATTGTTGACTCGCTTCTTCTAGAGTGAGATGATTTTGCACTTCTAGCAGAGCTTGAATCGTTAGCTCTTTTTCTTTTTTCATTGAAGCTTTCCACCTGCTTTAAAGGATATTAAACAGATCCTTAGCCAATACTTTCTGAAGTTCTGTAGGGCTTAGATTGAACTTATGCAAGCATTCAACAATAGCATCTTCAATTTTCCTTCGGTCTTCATTATTTGCCAAAGTGTATCTTCTACTAACATTAGCCATTCCTCTGGTTTCTTTCAGTCCTGTTATAAATTCATCTATCGTTGGTTTACCTTTTCTTGGTGATTCCACCCCTCTTCTTTCTTTCGCTAACCGGAACTTTATCCTCTAAATCGGTTTCTTCTGCTTCTTGCTCCTGTGTGCTTGGCTCCAGTTGAGCTTTTCTCTTTTGTGCTATTGGTGGTGCAGTTTCCGGTTTCTTCTTTGGCGCGGGCTATCTTTTGACATAGACATTCTTGATTGGCCCCTGCTTTAAATTCTTCACTATCTCCTAATAGGTTCCAAACCATTGAGCACTGAGATGCAAATGTGCTTTTTCCAGGGCCTATACATACACCGTTGCAAACTTTGTTGTGATTTCGTATCCAAGCTCAAGTGCGTACTCGTCTCTCAGTTCTACTGCTTGAATGATGCAGAAGTCAGTAGACACTAGAAAACATACCTCCTTTTTGTACTTGTCAACAATAGTTGACAGGATTCTTTCTCTAGCATGCATTTTTAGTTGAAATGCATTGAACTGATCGGTCATTTCCTTGTCAAACTGGTCTCCCAGTTCGTTAGCCATATCACGGATTTGCATCATGACCGGTCAATCTGTTGTCCACATTACTTTTCCTCTCTCGGGAAAGAAATTAGAATAGCAGAAGTAAAGACAAACAAAGAGTTCCAAATTTCAGTGATTTCTTCTTGACGATGCCCAGCTTCTTCATGTTTTCAAAGATTTGTCCTCTTAGCATTTCACACATCATATTGTGCGTTGTCATGAACAATTCTGAAGGCTGCATGTATGCCTCCACCAGGTATGTTGTTGAGGTTACTTGATTGATATACTTTGTAACCGATTACAGCGGATGCGAACCGAACAACTGGATCCTCAATGTCAGTTACAGTCATCAATCGCTTGTCGGATTTTGATTTTGTCAGGTTAGCCACCACTGCATTAGATATGGTTCTCAGAGTAAGTGCTTCTCCCTGATTGCATAACCTAGTTACCCTGTGAAGATCGTCTTTCGTGATCAAAGTGCAAATTCCTTTCATAAGCCAAAATCCCGGATCATGCACCCGACTGACTACCATTCCAATCCACTCAGGTTTGAAGATAACTGGATACAAGACTCCATTTATGATTCCCGACGATACCAACTTTGCGTAGCCACTGGGATAATTACCATCTAAGCACAGCGAGCGATACTTGTTCTATATGTACGTTTCTCCTAGCTCTTCTTGCTTAGCATGAATAAACGCAGTTACGTCTTCTATCAAGAGCACTCCTTTAGGTACTAAGGAGAGCGCACCAGCCATGTCGATCTCCCTGTCTTGATTTGGCGTGATGTCAAAAGGACTATGATCCGCTTGATTTGTAGGAACAAGCTTTGCCTCATATGATGAGGATTTCATTGCTCTCACTTGGTTGCTAGAGATGATTAGATTGGTTTGACAGATAATCTTACTCTATGATCGAATTGCAAGAATATTGCTCGAGCAGAGATTAGATAACATAAAATCGCAAGGTAAAAAAATAAATGACTTATCCTTCTTTTCTTTTATAGGATTAGGGCATAACGGTAATTACCAAACGGTAACTATTTGTTAAACGACTACAGTAATAAATGCCTTACCTAACCTTTCTTGACGCTTTTGCTAACCGGTAGTCTAGCTTTTTCGATTAGGCATGTACCGGTTGATCACCTCATGTCTTTCCTGTCTGACTTGTAGCCTGAGTGAGATAGGACTCACCAGTTCTATCGGGAACGATAGTTGTACTACCGGTTCCCTCTAGGCCTTCAAAACTTAGTTAGCAGAACAAATATCACCATCTTGTGATGATGATTTTGCCTCCATTGCCTCCTCGGCAGAGTTCTTTGATTCCTTGACAAACCATATTTTCTTCACTACTTTCTTGGTTTCTTTGTCTTTGTTGTTCCTTTTATCAAAACTCAAGATCTTCACCACCGGTCCGTCCGATCCTTTGTTTCTGTTCCTGATCTGGTTCCAGCAATCCTTGGCTAGGTGACCGACTCTGTTGCAGTAATGCAAGACTATATCGGTTGCTTTCCATGGATTCATCCCTCTCGGATTAGGTGGTTCGCTCCATGATTCTCTATTGCAATACATCCCTTTGTTTGGATTAGTTGCATTCCGATTTCTACTTTTTTTCAAGAATACCGGTCTGGGTGATCTGAATGCCATAGTCTTTGATCTGCATTTTTCAGCCTTGTGCCCAAATTTGTTGCAGGCATAACAGTATCCCTTGAAGCTTCCCCTACTTCCGCTGGACACAAATATGGGACTGGACCAGCACTCATTGGTCTTGTGGCCCTTTTTGCAACAATTTTTACAGTAACTGTTGTTGGTTCTTACTGGTGCATTTCTGCAGTCATTAGTGTCATGACCTGGTTTTCCACAAAGCTTACAAGAGGTGTAAAAGTTTTTCCTACCTCTTTGTGCTAGCGTCTTCCTTTTGTTCTTCTCGCTTGGCTGAGCACTAGATGACTCATCGTTCCTTTTGGTGACTCCACCAGTAAATCCAAGACCAGTGTGATCATTGTGCCTTCGTTGAGCATTGAGTTGCTCATCGAGCTTGACCGAGCTTTCATTGTATCTTCTCAGCATTTAATTCCTTCTTTCAAGAACTTTCATTTGTTCCTTGAGTTGATATATCTCGATTGCCAGCTTCTTGCATGCTTCATCTCTAACCTGCGATGCTTTATGCATATTGGCATTTTCCTGGGTGGCAATTAACAAGTCCTCTTAGAGTTGCATGATGAGTTCATTGGCTCTTGCAGCTTCCTCTGCCTAGTTCATTGCTTTTTCACAGGCTGTTGATGTCTTGACTGTTGTGTTCCTTTCGCTTTCAGTTTTTCGTTTCTGCTCAATCAATTCAGTCATTCTTAGACCATTCACCTTTCGCTCCCTTTTGAGATCAGCAATCTGACCAGTTAGGATCTGATTCTTTCTGTAAGCTCGGAGACCGCTTCCTCAGCCTCATCAGACCCACTCTGCCCAGACAGTTCGTCAATGGTTTCATTGCTCTCATTTAATTGCAGAGCCAGCTTCTTTCTCTTTGCAAGTGACTTCCTCAGTCTATTCTCCAGCGAGGCAATAATGTCATTGGCTTCCTCTAGTTGTTTCTGGTACTGATAACCCTCCATGATCTTTTTCTCAAGTTGTTAAACTTTTATTGTATAGAGAACCTTGCTCTGATACCAATTGTTGTTACCTTACCGGTTACTAAGAGGGGGGGGGGTGAATCAGAAAATACTGAATTGCATTGTTTAAAACTTGTAAACAGATTCTTGAATGCAAAGTAGAAAGTCAACAGTCATTCACAAGCATAAACCGAACCACACAGATCTACTCAAGTATTTATATGTGGAAACCCTCTGTTAGAGAGAAAAAACCACAGTGAGACAGAGCTCACAACTTCACTAGTTCTTGATGAAGGTGCCCTGTTAAGAGCATACAAAGCACTGGTTAAGGTGCTACCTGGTTAATGGATTTTTACAAATGATCGGTTAGGATCTAAGCCCTAGTAAGAGCTGCCTAGTTATAGGACTTTGAACATCAACAAAGATGTCACCCTGTTAGGGGATTTTTACAACGAACCGATTAGGTTCACCCTATTAGAGGGATTTGTATACGATGTAACACCTTTTAAAAGCAGTGATCTATAATGACACTGATTGTCTGATTAGATCATACCTATAGATCTCTTCCCCTGTTTGCCTGGTTGTTGATCTTCCTTTCTCACTTCACCTTTGTGCCTGTAGCACTCCTTAGAAGATATCTTTCCTCTGCTCTCTGCAATCTCCAACTAAACAACAACAGCAACATACTTTGCGTCCTATGACTAATATTTATACAAGAGTGATCCTCTTAACTCACGAAACCGCCGGGGAGTAAACTTGACCATAAAATATGCAACACAAGAAAGCTGTGCCTTGTGATCTAGAGTTTATCTTGAGACCATCTGTTAGAATTTAAAGCTAACTCTTGTTGAAAGGTTAACTTCACATCAAAGTAATGGATGTCTCGTATAATCAGGCTCTTAACTCAAACTGTTCCACAAAAACTGGATCGGATTTATCTATCAGTTAGATCGGTACCGGTTTGTCGTTGGATGCTGAATAAGACCGATACTGAGTACTTGGTTCAGTCTACCAGTTTATCTAACTACTTAGTTGACCATTGCATACACTATGTGCTTCATCTACCAATGTCATCAAAGCAATGTGAGTGACCAGTGATCTTCGACCGGTGTGAATGGGTTTGATGAAATACACTAATGACAACTTAAATTGCTAGCAGATTCCTAGTTTTTCAAATTTTTTGGGCCGGCTGAGTTATTGCCGAGTCCGAGATTTTCAACCTTGCATAGAACAATGAAGCACAAATATGGAACAAGCTTTTGCAAAAGGAAATAATATTAATAATGATAGCACTTCGGATTTGCCAAATCCAGAACAAAGAAACAAGCAGAGTAGGGTGCGGGTTGACGCCAACCGAAACTGCACTAGCCAAGTAGTGAAGGTCTTTCACTTTTGAAATGGCGAAAAACTCCAACTAGAATTCGTAGTACAATAAAAATAATTAAAGATGCATACCATAAAACATCCTACCCGTCGGTCATAAATACCCCATCAGAGGAAAACTCTGAAGGTGTATAACAAGTGCTGACACGACAACAAACACCTACGACCAAAATAAAAGATGGGGCCGAGATATACATAAATCAATCAGAACCCCAAATACAAATATTTTTATTTTATTAATTTGGGCCCCCATATTAATTAAAGGTCCTTTTATTATGTAATTTAAATTTTAGAACCAATTAATTAATTAATTTAATTTAATTATTACATTTTAAATTTGGGGACATCACAATCAAATAGAGGTGCTTAATTTGATGAGAAACCATATGATTCTTACTCAGCCATGTCTACTTTACAAGATTTCCCTTCCAATGTTTTGGCTTTATAGAAGCATCCTACTATGATACCAATTGAAGAAACACGCACACTTATAAAGGAGGGGAGAGTAGATCAATATAATACAACTTTCCACTTATTAAAACTTTAGCAATTACAGACCAATAATCAAAAGTAGAATCTAATCAATAGAGAATAGAAGTTGCACACACGATTTACATGGAAACCCTTGTGTGAGAAAAGCACAGAAAAATATTGTTTTTTAATTATCTTACAACTTCATGGGGCACCAACTGTAATGTCCCCATTTTTTGCAGGTCATTGATCTAATGGTGTCAGGTCATTATTGTGATCCTCATGGTCTGACGAGGTGTTTAGAGGGTCTTTGGTGTGAACTTACTATTTATAGTAAGTCAATGGATAGTTCCAATGAGCTCAGATGAGTTAGAGGAGTTGAATGATGCTCTCGGTTTTCATTTCTGGCTTCCGGTTTGGGCTCCAAGAATCTTGGAGAGAGCATCTATTTTTAGTAAGTCACCCCGTCAAGTTCATTCATCATCTTTCATCATCTGGATCAATCCTGTGCAGACAGATTTCGATTCGGACGCTTCTACAGTTGTTTTCACAAGACGGGTGGTTTATTATTATTATTTAATTAAATTTGCTAAGGTTGCCATTTTTGTTGGTATTAAATGCTGGATATCTTAGTGTTATAGCTCGTTGGAACCAGGATGAAAAGTTTTAAATCTTGGGCACAAGAAACAGGGACCTTGCCTGTCATAACTTCACGATATTGGTGAAAAGGCCTTTTTTGGAGCCAAATGAATTAATAAATTATATTATTCAATATGTGCCTAAGTATAAAAAGTGTTTTAGGTGAAAGGTGTGTGAGAGAAGACACTTTTGAATTATAAAAGCAATGCTTTGTGAAAGGAAAATTATTCATTGTTGATTTGATAAAATTGATGAAGCTTCTTGGTTGTGAGAAATGGCTAGGGCTTTTGAGGACTGATTCCTCTTCTGGCAATTTGAGCCATTATGTAATGTCCCCTATCGGGATCGGGACCTTACTTAATTTATCCTAAATTTATCAATTAGGTTTTGGATTGTTATGTCCATGATAGGATTACTCATTTTATCTCATTAGATTTAGTTATCTTTAACACTCATATCCAACCTTATTACTATTTTAACTCCATCAAGGGAAGCGTAAACATTATCCAAGGTGCCTAGAGACCAATTGCAATGGGCTCCCTCAAAGTTTACAGGTCCAAGCCCAAACTATTGGGACACTGACCCCCATCTTATTTTGGGACAGATAGCCATTGCTTGGATTTAGACAAGCCCCTCCTTGGTAACACTTTAGTCTTCCTTGTTAGCTAAATAGTAATAGGTTCTATATATCTGTTCTTATATATATATTATCAATGTAGATGTTTACTCATTTATGAGCGCTATATATATAAATATATATAAATAATCTTGATTATCAATAACGATATATATTGATTGTCATAATGAGAATATATATATATATATATATATATATATATTAGATCATTGGAATATATAGTATAGATTATTTAGATATATAATTCAGATGTATATTTCATATATATAATTTCTATATCAGATACCACTGACAAGGGATTATATATTTATAATCACTCAGATCTGTGCTCTGCCTTATACACTAATAAATGATGTATATGTTTATATATATATATATATATATATATATATATATATATATATATATATATATATATATATATATATATATATAATTCTGTATACTACTGGACTGATATCGATTCTCTGATATATATATATATAAAAATAAATAATGTCTGATATTCATTCCCTTATATCTCCCCCATTAGTTGTGAGATTGTATATTATATATACATAAAGTTAAATCCTATGTGTTCAGGTTGTCTGACTTGTTGCCAGATGCTGAATACAGATTTATTAATCTGTCAGTACTTTCCTCTATAATGTTCTCTTCCCTACGTAGGGTAACAAATATATTTTATATTCTCTCCTCCTCGATGCCTGAATTAATGATGGAGAGTGCTTTCTTATATCTTATGCTTAGGATGAGTAGTCATGTAAAAGACACAACTCATGTCTCTTCGTAAATCATATATCATTCGTTTATCAATACTAATCACTGTTATTAGTCTAAATTCTGCACCACTTTATGAAATCGTATTTGTCATTGCACTTATGTGGCACCTTTTCTGCCAACTTGTCCTTGCTGACTTTGTTTGACTTCAACAATATCACTGTTCTTTATCTTTCCATCCCACTCTAATATTAATTTAGAATAATTATTAATTTTGTTTAATTAATAATTATCTATGCATTATTAATATATTGCTGATATACGACTGATTAATATTTATTTTAATTATTAATTTTGATAATTATTCATTATATATTCATTGATTGATAATTATTTATTTCAATGTTCAATATATATATTATTATACAATTATCTATTTGTTAATAACATTAATATATTTATTTAATATACTTTTGATTATTAATTAATTTATTATTATTAATTTATTTATCAAATTCTTAATATAGACGGGGGATATCACACATTACAAGTTGATGGTGAATTTTGCAGCTGTTATTCCGAAATCTTAATCTAGTGCTAATGTATACTGGAATTGTGTGAAGTCTGAAATCTGCAAATAAATCGATTTGCTTTCATAGGGTTTGATTTATTCTTCTTGTTGAGGAGTTGGGGTTTCGAATTTGGAGGCTGTTGTATCTCCATTGTTGAGAATTGAGAATTATTGGCTGAGGTTTGATTGTTGTTGCATTGTGAATAGTAGAATCTTGCTTTGTTACAAAATCTGAAATTTATCTAGCAGCCGTGCGGAATTCTGACAGAGCCATACTTGGTACAGAGGTGTGTTGTGGTTAAATTTGTGGAAGTGTGACGTGAGGCTCCTTCAATGCAAAGTTATTCAAGCAAGAGGGTTTTTCCTTTGCTAACATCAAGGAAGGAACAATATACAGTTTGCTGCGTCAAGTATTAAGGGGTTACAGGCTGTAACACAAGGCTACGTTTTCAGCTGCAGCATGTCGTACATCATCCAAGGTGCTCTACACTTTGAAATTTTATTTGTTTTTTCTAGTAATCTGAGAGTTGTATTGTATGGATTCATAACACTTTGTTCATCATGATGATTGTAGTTTTGTGGTGGAAGAATTAATGATCATAATTGTTGCTGTTGTTTTAATTAAAAATTCTGGAAACATTTATAGAAATTAATTTGTTAATTCTGAAAACTCCTCCGAAAAGTGCAATTAAATTGTGAAAGAGTTAGTTTTGTTATTGAGAGCCATCCCCTCCACTTAGCACCAACTCAGCAAGAGACATGAATCTCTTTGGAGGAGACTCGGCAAACTACCAATCCAAAAAATAAAGCAGCAACCTTTGAAATGGGATATAAAGATTTTTTCGTAATCTCTTCTAAGATCTTCCCTAGATCACCTTCAATAACTACTCACAACTTAACAAAATGTCAGGTCCCCATTTTAAGATAGAATTTTAATAATAATTAGATAATAAAATATTATTAAATAAGTAATGATAGTAAAATAATATAAAAATAAGAAATAATAATTAAATGTTATTATTATAATATAAATAATAACATATATATAATCTATTATCAAAAAATAAGATTTAAAATTATTAAATAGTAATAAACTGACAATGAATGAATAAATAAATAAAATTTACTACAAGGGAGAATATTATAGAAAGTATGTTTCCTTTCTAAATAGGATTTAATAATAATTATTAATAAACATAAAATATATAAGTAAATAAATAGTATAATATAGATTAATATAAATTAACTAAATCTAATGAAAAGTTGAGAGATATGTAATAAAGAGATGTGACTCCTCCAAATTAAGCTATAAATGAGAGGAGAGTTCATTTGAAAGAAAGAAAAGAAAAGAAGAGAGAATAGGACTTTAAGGACATAAAAAAAAGGAATACGAGAAGATAAGAAACAAGGAAAACAAAGACAAAAAAAAAAGATAAGTAAAAGAAGCAATAAAAAGATAAGATCTGAGATCATCGCAGCAGTCTAAATTTTAGGTAAGTAATTAAATATAATTCCATTATATATATATATTGGATATATAAAAATGTCTATAAAATTAAATATATTGGATATATATTTATACATTGCAATTAAGATCTATGAAATTATGTTATAGGCATTTTGTGTTTTAGGATTTCTTTTATAAATCTGAATATATGATCATGTAATTTACATTAAATTTTGGTACATTTATATGTCCACCCAAATTGATGATATGGAGACCATAGAGAGAATGAATCTTATATCTGGAGGGGACTAGAGGAAATTGTTATAGTTTTCCTAGTCTCGAGATTGTTATAATCTCACATAGGCAGTATATATACTAATGTCAGTCATATGCATATGCGTAGGCTTGGATAGCATTTATTGTTTCCAAGAGATTCTTATGGACAGTGCTCTATGGGATGACGTGTCGAAAGACCAGTTGCTTAGAGTGGATCTTATATGGACCTCAAGCCGAGAATTGGGAATTCTGTGAAGCCCGACCTAGAGGCAGCCTTAAGAATCAAATTCCCCCCTTACTAACTTAGAGTAGAGTATGAGTCATGCAAATATTGTGTAATATTTTGTACTAGTGTCAGTTTTGCAGGAAATTATAAAAGGATAATAAGAAGGGACATTGCATAACCAATATTATTCATATATCAAAAGTTATATATTAGTTAGTTGTTTAATACCATATAAAATATTAAAGATAAATAATAATTAAATTTTAATAATAAATTGTTAATATAATATATTATTAAATAATAATATATTATAAATTAAATATGATATATCAAGAAATAAATTAACAAGAATACTAATTATAAATAAATAAATCTATTATTAATAAAATATAAATATTTTATAAATCAAGAATATATATTATTTAATAAACCAAAGGCCACAACCCCTTGCCTCCAAATGACACGCCAGTTTGGAATAGTGATATAAAAGTATCATCTTTGATTAAGAAAAGAGATACGGAGAATATATGGAATTAGTCCGCAAAAGCTTAATGGAGAAATATAAGTAAGGTCCCGACAAGGGACATTACAGTGGTATCAGAGCATGATCCTCCCATCCTGAGGGGTAAAAGAGGATATAGGAAAATAATTCGTATGAAAGACTAACATGTGAAAAAGCAATGGAGATTGGAAGAGGTTCAATCATAGCCACAACAACCACCTAAGAATTTGGACAAAAATAGGCACATCTTTCAAATCAATAAAAGACATTATCCAATTGCTTGAGGACAAGCAATTTGTGCAAGGGCGGACTGTCGTGTCCCCATTTTAAGATGGAATTTTAATAATAATTAAATAATCAAATATTATTAAATAAATAATCATAGTAAAATAATATAAAAATATAAAAAATAAGAAATAATAATAAAATATTATTATTATAATATAAATAATAATATATATAATCTAATATCAAAAAATAAGATTTAAAATAATTAAATAGTAATAAAATTACAATGAATGAATAAATAAATAAAATTTACTACAAGGGAGAATATTATAGAAAGTATTTTTCCTTTCTAAATAGGATTTAATAATCAATGATAATCAACATAAAATAAATAAGTAAATAAATAATATAATATAGATTAATATAAATTAACTAAATCTAACGAAAAGTCAAGAGATATGTAATAAAGAGATGTGACTCCTTCAAATTAAGCTATAAAAGAGAGGAGAGTTCATTTGAAAGAAAGAAAAGAAAACAAGAGAGAATAGGAGTTAAAGGACATAAAAAAAAAAATTAAAAAAAGGAATACGAGAAGATAAGAAACAGGGAAAACAAAGACGAAAAAAAAGAAAAGAAAGATAAATAAAAGAAGCAATAAAAAGATAAGATCTAAGATCATCGCAGCAGTCTGAATTTCAGGTAAGTAATTAAATATAATTTCATTATATATATATATATATATATATATATATATATATATATATATATATATATATATATATATATATATTCAAAGAGGTTTTATTTCTTTTATCTATAAAAATGTCTATAAATATATTGGATATATATTAAATATATATTTATACATTGCAATTAAGATCTATGAAATTATGTTCTAGGCATTTTGTGTTTTTGGATTTCTTTTATAAATTTGAATATATGATCATGTAATTTACATTAATTTTTGGTACATTTATATATCCACCCAAATAATGATATGAAGACCATAGAGAGAATGAATCTTATATTCATTAAGAGATGGATCCCATATCTGGAGGGGATTAGAGGAAATTGTTATAGTTTCCCTAGTCTCGAGATTGTTATAATCTCACATAGGCAGTATATCTACTGATGTCAGTCATATGCATATGCATAGGCTTGGATAGCATTTATTGCTTCCAAGAGATTCTTATGGATAGTGCTCTATGGGATGACGTGTCGATAGCCCAGTTGCTTAGAGTGGATCTTATATCCCTCAAGCTGAGAATTCGGAGTTCTGTGAAGCCCGACCTAGAGGCAGTCTTAAGAATTAGATTCCCCCTTACTAACTTAGATTAGAGTATGAGTCATGCAAATATTGTGTAATATTTTGTACTAACGTCAGTTTTGCAGGAAATTATAAAAGGATAATAAGAAGGGACATTGCATAACCAATATTATTCATATATCAAAAGTTATATATTAGTTGGTTGTTTAATACCATATAAATTATTAAAGATAAATAATAATTAAATTTTAATAATAAATTGTTAATATAATATATTATTAAATAAAAATATATTATAAATTAAATATGATATATCAAGAAATAAATTAACAAGAAAACTAATTATAAATAAATAATCTATTTTACTAAAATATAAGTATTTATAAATCAGGAATATATATAATTAATAAACCAAAGGTCACAACCCCTTGCCTCCAAATGACACACCAGTTTGGAATAGTGATATAAAAGTATCATCTTTGATTAAGAAAAGAGATACGGAGAATATATGGAACTAGTCTGCAAAAGCTTAATGGAGAAATATAAGTAAGGTCCCAACAAGGGACATTACACAAAATCTGTCTTAAAGCTTTGTTCTCACATCTGCAATAATGTCTCCACTCAGATCTGCAATACGATCTTCAGTAAGTGGTCATAAATCTGAAACAAATCTGCTCTATATCTGCTCCAAGAATGCCTGATTTTTACAAAAACAACCGCTCTCAATTATGTTTGATTTTCTTCATAAATCTGCTTTCAACTATGTCTGATTTCTACTCATAAATATATTCTAAAATTTGTACAGATATGCTCTTAAAAATCAGAAAGATATTCAATAATTTCTAGTTTAAAAGACTCTCAAAGATCTCTTATTTATACCTCCAAATTGCCTCTTCACCAATGGTCATGCCTCCTCAATGAGGTCGGCCAGCAACAAGTATTCATTTTCATTTATTTGTTTTGCTTTGCCAAGGTGGACACTAGCTTCTTATGAGGTCGGCCCACTTGGGAAGCTATCCAAAAATAATTTATTTTTGTTTCTAAAAAACCCTCTGAAGGGGGTCAACTCCAAGCGGGAGTCATCCCAAAAATAAAATTTTAATTATATTGCATTTCATTTATTCTAATGTTTCCTCTAGGATTGCTTGACACAGGTCAGCCCATGTAGATAAGAAATTTACTTTTTCTTTGCAAATAAAAACTCCATAAAATGTTCCGCCAATTTAGCTTCTTCATCCACGCTAATTTCTTAATCCAAGACTCTGACAGTTCGCTCTTTGACATCAATGACAATAATCCAGCAATTCGTTCAACATCAATACAAGTGGTAGAAAATATTAAAATAGAGAATATTTTTATCCAAGTACAAATAGAATACCATTATCATCCAAGCAACACTAAATAGTAAACACTGTCCTGAGAAATACAAAGAATATTGCTATTATATAGAACGTACCCATGAGCATAAGATGTTTCAATTTGAATTAAAAAAAAATCAGTCTATAAAAAACCAAATAACTGACCCTACCTTCCAAACAAGTTTCCTGCAGCTATTGTACACCCATCAACGTAATAATCAACACTTTCTGTGACCTCTCCTAACATGTCAGCTGTCTCCAGAACCTACACAAATAATGATTATTAAATGCCACAGGGCCAAAAGTATCACATTCACTGAGCTGAAAGAAATGAGGTAGATTAAATTAAAGTAGAATGGGTCAAAATCCCCACACATAATCATTCCCATCAGCCTCCATGACTAAAATTCAGGATGTGATATAAAAGCATAGTTTACTGATTAGAAACACAGTTTTCTGTTCCATCATGTAATGTCCCCTCTCCCAAAGTGAATTTAATAAATAAATCATAATATTAAGCTATGACAAAAATTAAATACCCAGTAATAATAATTATATAAGTGATTAATAATAAATAATAATTAAATATAATATGATTAATATCTACAATTGGATAAGTTTAAATTAAATAGTAATATGAAGATATTAAATAAAGAAATAGATAATGAACAAATAAATAAATAATAATAAATATAATTTATTATTAAATTCATGCTATAATGAAACCTAGACTATTATAATAATAATTAAATCAATAGAATTAATATAAATATATTTAGTCTAATAAATAATAATATTAATAGATAAATAAATAATATATATAATATAAAAAAATTAAATAAATAATAAATATAATTATAAAGTAGTAAAATAAATAAATAATAATAAAATGTAATTATAATATAAACAATGATATTAATAATCATTGTAAATGGTAATTTAAATAAATTATAAATAAATAATAAATTATTATTATTATTATAAATAAATAAAAATATAGAGGCATATCTCTAAATCTAAAGGTGGCAACCCTTCAACATGCAAATGTATATAATGGATATCAAATCCATTCCTCTCGGAAAAATAGATACATAGAGGAAATAAATAAAAAGGAGAAGAATAATAAGAAGAGGTGATTATTCAAATTCCAACGGAAAACAAGAAAAGAAATGTAGGAGAAAATCAAGGAGGAAATATAGGAGAAGATCAAGGAGGAAATGTAGGAGAATATTAAAAGGAAATAAATATTGAATAATCTAAAAATAAAGGCATAAAGAAGGTAAGTATATCTTTGTTTGAGTTTATTTATTTATTAGCATTGTATAAATTAGATATTAACATTAATATGAAATAAACTTTAGAATAATAAGTTATGAAAATTGAAATAATAAATTATGAAATATAGTAATATTGTTATGAAGTAAACTTGCATTTGAAATAACTTAACTCAAATATATTGATAAATAACTAACTACTATATAGTATGAAATAAATACATTATATAGAGAATTATGAATTCTTGTGATTATAAGTATAAAATTATTTAATGATGTATTATAATTATTGGGGATTGGCATCCTCCTAGTATAAAACATTACAAATTACCATTCCCAAGGGAAATCCAAATACTAATTATGAATTTTAAGACAAATCAAGTAAGGTCCAAAATGGGGACATTACACATCATAAGGGTGGTTTGCAGCTATTAATATCAACATAACATGTCCACAACTGAATGCAACAAAACATTTACTTAGGGGCACTACTTAGTACTTCCAAATATTACAAAGAAAACTTTAACAGAACTCTTAAGGAAAAGCACCTTAACCTAAAAAAGTGAAGTAAATTGGTTCATAATTAACTTGATATTCAAGTGAGTGATTAGCTAAACTGGATCTCACCATCCCTTATGAACTGTTTCAAGGTTCTATCAATCTAAGGCTGCAAAATTAGGTTACTATAGCAACATGGTCATCATTTGCATCCTATATCCAATATGCAATTATGTGCTTGCTCACAAACATGCCTACAAATCCTCTATGTCAGATTTCATACACCAATGTTACTAATAACATGTGACTCTTCTTCATTCCACAAGATCAATAGTGCAATAATGAGTGTATGTAAATTGATTCAGCTTCTATTTGCTATTCTGAACAAGTATCATACTTGTGATCAGTGGAAAATGTTGCTAGCATGCTTTCTTAAGTGCTTGAGTTAGTGAAGAGCATCTTTCTAAGAAAATATGTAAGCAAATGAATCAATAATAAACTTGGAAAGAAAAGCATGGATTCATCCTGTTTCAAAAACTAAATTGTTTCTACTTAATTATGAGACATCAAAAGCCAATGACACGAAACTAGAAGTAAATGTTCAACCAACAGAACACACTAAAACAGGAGCTAAAAGCAATGGATATTTTTAGGTTCAAACATAACTTTACAAACACATGGTAAATCTAACAAAGAGAGTTGAACCAAAAACACAAAACCTGCAATAGTCATAATCAAAACAGCCTTCTGATTCAAACACATGAAGGTAGATTAATTCATAATTCATATACATGACGCACTACTAAAAATGCATTCCTGCTGTGCAAAATATGCAACTTCCATCAAATCTGTAGTCTTTTACAAAATGTTCAGGAAGTATGGTTAATCTCACCATGGTACGGGACTCCAAGCTTATAATCAGATAAGCATGAAACTCATCCTCATCTGAATTTATTCTTGATGAATCAGATGAAAGACTCCGTGAACCCTTATGATAAACTGTCCAAATTCCTTTGCACCCAGGTAGCTCAACCTGTAATCAAATGTGATAAATGTAAATTCCAAGTAGCCATAATAGTCTGACGGCACTGGGAGACCTCTCAATAAAACAATAAATAATAAGAAATTTATGAGCTCAAAATCAACATTGCTGAATCAACTCTGTTTTTAATCATTTTGTTTCAAAATTGAATCCCATTGAAATACAAAATCATAGTTCAGTACAATTGAAACTTGAAAATTTCTTAGCAGTTAGGTTTTATTTCTATTTGGGCCATCATATATCCATATGCTTATTCATATCCATATGAGCACAGAATTTGTCACTATTTGGGCCATCATATACTTGCATGCTTATTCATATTCATAGGACAATACGATTTATCACAAATTAGGCTATCAAATAGTCACATGCTAATTCATATATATAACAGTATAGAATTTATCGCTATTTGGGCCATCATACACTCGCATGCTTATTCATATTCATACCTATATACCATATCACCATGGATAGGGTTTAAGCTTTAATAACTTTAGTCTTTAATGCTATATGCCTGTCATTTTTTTATATCCTAGGGTTCCTTTAAAACTCATACTATTTTGTAACTGGATATCATACAATTTTCATTGACCTACTTTCTTTACTCATGGACACTAATGTAATTATGTCTTCTTATTATGATTGTCCAATCAAATTAATTCCCATATGCTGTTAAGGAAGTTATAAGACTATATATGCATAACTTGACGTCACTCTGTGTGATGTACCTGATTTCTAAAATTAAATTCAATAAATAATAACATAACAATAATATCATAATAGTGAATAAATAATAAATATAATATTAGAATAATAAAGTAGTAATTAAATAATAAATAATAATATAAATAAATAGTAAGTTATCTATTATTTATATAATATATAAAATAACATAATCTATTATCTTCCAAAATGCACGACCTTTAGGAAGTAAACATATAAAGGGATCATATTCTAAGGAGTTGATTAAGAAATATTTATGGGTTCCTGACCAGGTGAAATGGTGAAAAGGATCGAGGAATGATAATAAAATGGAAGAATGGTCTCATACCCAAGTTCACATTTGGCGAAGAATATCAAAGACAAACCTTCTAAGCGCCGGTATGCATACCGTGCCACAGATAGGAGATCAAAGATTATAATCAGGAGGGAAAGATTATAAGGATTAATTGATATATAGTTTGGAAACTCTTCACAGTACACATTCCGGAAGCCTGGTAATATTTATCAAGGCTATACATCTTCCCAACGGCTTGTGATATGCATATTTGCTAAAGACGAGCTTTCAGACAGAGGTGTACGGGAGTCTTCTTGTGCTGGACGCACACGTTTTGCAGAGTCTGATGCAACCAATACCATCGTGGGTTCAATGTTGCACCTCAATTAAGGTTAGAGATCATATTGAAATGGCAAGGTTGGAGCCTTGCAACATATGGAAGAATTCACCGGTGCATCCTTGATAATATTGGGTCATCAGGATGAGTTCTTGCATAGGCAAAGATTGGCCATAATAATTCTGTTCAAGCTTGAAGCTCAGTCTGTCTCAGAACATTGCTATGGTATATGAAAATTATACTTCAGACCTTGTACAGGCCCAGATTTGCATTGGAGACCTAGTCATATTCAAATCAGACATTTAAAAAAGTGTTGGAGATGAATTGGGTTTTGTTGCATCAGTTTGGACACTTGTGACAGCTTTCTGTATGTACTGAAACCCTATGAAAGCTCAGTCCTGATCCTTCAAAGCAACTCAAGACAGTTTAGTAATTGCTGGGTTAATGAGGAGCCAATCTGAGCTGTTCGGAGGCATTGTTTGTGTGATTGAGGGAGGTTTGAATGTGTTTTTGTGGCCACAAATAAGTGTATTAAAGGCTTTCAGACCTGCAACTGTGTGACTGACCTTAGTAGTCCTGAAACTTGATATTTCCTTGCTCTTTGAGGTGGGTTACAGTGCTGGGTTGGCACTCAGTGGTTGGGTGACCCTTTGAGGTGTCATGTCCCCTCTTTAGTGACATGTCATTTTTCAGTGGATTTGCCTATCATGGACTCTCATAGGCAGATGGTTTTGGTGAGAGAGTCATTCTGATGATTATTTGGGGATTGGATGGTCTTATTTGCTCTTGGAGAGATGGTGTTTATCATATTTTTATTATAATGTGTTATGTGGGGCCAAAATGTTATAATTTTGAGTTGAGTTGCACTTTTTTATTTTATAAAGTTACTTTTTATATAAAAGTGCATTATAAAGAGATTTTATAAGAATATTTTATGGATACTTCTAGAAGTTCTAGTGGCTTCTTAGAAAAGTGAATAAATAGAGTGCTTGGCCTCTCATTTGGACATCCCATGACTTGAGTTTACACTACTTTTCTCTTTGAGCATTTGTTGTGCCATCTTAGTATGCAAATTGTCATTTGATCTTTAGGAACGGAGTTTCTTAAAGATTTGCATAACTGAGGAGGTGAAATATCCTTTGAAGGGTTGCACTTTGGAAGTAGTATTCAGCCATTTCAAGTTGAGCTTATTTGGAGTCCTCAGACTTACCTGAGGGTTTGAGTTTTCGATTGAAAGAGGAAAAAAAAGCAGATCCGAAAAAGCAAAGCGAAAAAGCAGATCCGAAAAAGCAGAGCGAAAAAGCAATCCGAAAAAGTTTTTGCTACAAATCTAATTCAGTTTTCAGATTTTCAGGATAGGGTTTTCGAACCACATTTTTGCTCATATCTTCCTCATTACTCAGCATATCATTCTGGGTATTTTTGCATCGGATTTCTATCGTCGAGGACATAAAGATAGGTGCATTTTGGAGTCCCAAAATGCCATGATTTATTTTTAAGGAATTTTCAAAATTCCTAGACATTTTCGAAAATCTGCAAGAAAGTACATTTTCAAATTTGGGGTGACTTTGGCTTGGGTGTTGGCATCTTCAACACTGGTAAAAATTATCGCAGCATCTACAATCAGGTTCCTCACTTCTCATTTGGCATTTGGCATATTTTCTAAGAAATGTATGTTTTCAGCTGAGTACAAAATATAGCTTCAACACTTTACTATTTTACATTGTACTTGTTTTTGTTTGCCATCTAGCATTATTGGTATCAAAGGAAGGCTAGGATTTTGCAAGTGAAAGGGCGTTGTAATTTTTAGTCTATCTATATTGCAAACCTAGGGTTTGATGATCATATTATGGCTGAAATATGTATGGCATTGTTGCAAATTGTGATATATGAATGGCATATGGTTTTGAGCAATTTCCTACATCATTGATAGTGTTTTAGATGGTATTTGGTTGCTATCTATTATTCTGAAATTTTGGGACAGCGAACTCATATATTGCAAAATAATTTTCTATCTACATTTTGAGTTACATTTTTGAGGGGTTTTTAGTGGCCTATTCGTAAGGGTCATTACAGAGTAGTGATGTTTGTGGGTGTTGTTGAAGGTTTCTTCATATTGCTTTGACCTACAAAGCTATTTTCTGATCTGCAACTACTGTCATAGACTTTCAGCCTTTTAAAGGACATTTTCAGGTGTTCATTGATAAGCATTATTTGGTTGGCTGGAGGGTCATCCCCATGACTGGAATGTAGTTACCCACTCATGACGTGTATTGAGGAATTTTGTCTATATTTGGATAATAGATAGTGGAGTGGGCTGGCATGATCATCAGTCACTACAGAGTACCAAAAGCTGAACAGATCTATACCCAACCTTCCATTACTATAATAGAGATTTGAAGAATAATGATGCTGCCAAACCTTGTGTACTGTAACAGCAGTTTTGTCATCTACTTCACCATCCTTGTTTGGAAACTTTACATCAGCAGAGTCTCTTAGTCTTATTGTATGTTCATGTTGTGAAATCCATTGCAAACATAAAAATGAATAGAAAAAAGCAATGAGGACATTACACTCTGCATTTTCAACAATATTGGAAAGGGTTTGGAGAAAGAGTTACTGAAGCTAATTTATAGTGAATTCTTCTGAAACATCCAAGAAAAATGATTTCCCTAAATGTTTACTAAGTGGTTGCATGAAAACAAAATTGTTCTAAATGAGCAGAAGATGAGATCCCTATTGGAATTTTTTGTTTATAGAGCATTTTACAAATCTCAGAATGCATAAACATTAATTATAATTGGAACGGATCACTTACAAATTTACAATCATAGCAATACTCATTCTTAAGAGTAAAGGAAAAACAATAGAGAATCATCAAGAATATACAATAAAGCAACATTACAAAGAGTTGACAAAGAAAGAACAAAATATTGATCAATAAAGAGTTTAACATAAAAAGACTGAACACAGAACACATTTCAGTATATACGACCTCATCAACAGAGCCAAAGTGAGTTCAACTTAATACAACAGCAAGCATTCCAAGTCAATTCAATGAGGATGAAATACAACACAGGCCATAAAGAAGTTATCAACCCAAGGATCTTTACAAGATTACACCATGTGGAGAGCAGCATGGCAATTATTTAATCGAAGACAGAGTCATGAGGCCTTGCAACAGTTACATGACACAAAGCTAAGTTACCAGATCCTTGCATTTAGTCCCAGATCCTGATTCAGGTGCAAGTCTCATTCTGATTCTGCCCGGATTCCGGCAAGATTCTAGACGAGTATCCAGATTCCGACAGGAATCCAGACGGGCATCCGGATTCCCTGTGGGTTCTGCTCCCACAAGAAATCCGGAATCCAGATGATGTGCAAAACCTACAAGGAATTCAGATGTCCGTCCGGAATCCGAATCCGGGCGAAATCAAGAGGAATTCACGGTCACCCAAGGCAGTGGGCACCCAAAAACGGGCCCCACGTGCCTTTTTCTAATTTATTTTCAAATCTAAAAAGCATCTAATTTCAACCATAAAGCATGCATTTGATCATTTAAAGATCATTCATTCATCTCTCAAGCATTTTTCACCTTTTCCTTCGTTCTACAGCTGTACCATTTTTCTATGAATATACATGAACCAATGATGAATGAACCAATTATATGTTTGTAGTTTTGAAACAGTGATGAATGAACGAATTATATGTTTCAAGTTTTGAACCAATGATGAATGAACATGTTACATGTATGAACCTATACATATGTAATGTCGCATTTTTCGTGAGCATCAATGTTTGAGGGATTAGGCTATTTCCTGACCCTTGTATGCTAATTAGTTGGATAGAGTATCTCAATTGGTTGAGCCAAAGGCTAGTTTCCCACTCCAGTGGTCTAGGATGTTCAGGATTGCTCTTCGTTTGAGTCAGATTGACACATTTACTATTTATAGTAAGTGTCAATTTTGCGAAAGTCAAGGTTTCTATCTTTAGCAGGGCGCTTGAACAACTTGGTGCTAGTGTTGAGATTTAGTACCGTTGACTGGAGCAGTTATTTAGAGACTTACTATTTAAGGTTAGTTACTGTTGAAGAGTTGCTATAATTGGCAAGGGGCTCCCAAACTCATGGTATGCATAGTGATTGATTCATTCATCAGCTGGCTCAATTTGAAGGACAAACAATTTATAGTAAGTCAATTATTCCCATGTTGCTGTTTTTGGCAGTGCACCTGGACTTGGTATTAGCTAACTTCCTCAGATGATTAAGTGGAATAAGTTATTGGCTCAAGTTCGAGGTATTAATTATTAATAACAATTCTTTATTAATAATTAATGATTAAGTTATATTATAAAGTTATTTAATGAGTGGGGCCAAGAGACTTTAAAAGTGTATTAGATGATTATAATATTAAAGGGGGCCAATTATTTAATGTTTTACTAAGTCAACGTGAACACATGAAAAAAGAAATTATCATTTAATGATTTAAAGCAAAAACCAAGTAGTATCCCATGTGAGGGGCATTTAATGAATTAATTATTAATGGTGAAAGTCAACCTACATCAAAAAAACCAATGCATTTAAGTTATGTGAAAAGTGGAAGAGAAGCTACTTGGTCAATTTGTGAAGAAGAAATATTATAAAGAGCCTTGGAAATAAATGGGATTCATTCTATTGTGCATTTGCTTTTGTTGATTTGGGTGAAGTGAAGAAACAAGGGTTTGAAGAATTTCAGCATGGTGGAATTGTGAATTCTACACAGGCTTCAGCACTTTGAATTGGTGAAACATCCAACTAATTGTGCAATCCAGTGATGGCTTTATGCAGAAGCCATGTTTGAGTTTAAGGGTGAAGAATTGATGTTTTGAATCCAAAGATATCTCAAGAATTGCTACAAGTTGAAGGAATTGGTCTGTATGTCAAGTTTTCAGCCATAAGAATTGGCGTGATTCATCAATAAGGCAGCCACAGTCCCATATAGCAACCACGTGATACAAGGAAGGTTAACACAAATGTCTGCAAGGGTATGCTTAGACAGATAGATGACTCTTGGTTGCATTTCTTCAACTCAACTCATAGCTGCAATTTCATTTGGGTGCCAGTACTCCTGCGATATCATTCAGGTTCCTCATTACAACTATAAATTTATTTCAGATTTGATATCTGCAATTGATATGTATTGCATATAAGGGCCTTAACTCTTAAGATAAGACCGTACTCAAACTACTATTGATTAATAAATTAAATAAGGCACTCTTAGTTTGGCATTTGCAAGTATTTAGATTACCTTTCAAGTATTGTATTTATTTTCAAAATATCAAAAAGCATACATTTCAAGTAACCAAAAAAGTGTTTAAACATTGCAAAGACCAAACAAGAATCAAAGCTTGCATGCAAAGTGTTTGACAAAATGTCAAACACCCAAAAATTGAAACAATTCAGCGTTTGTTGGAGTTAGAACTTGTTGGGGTTCTCACAATGGTATCAAAGCGGTTTCCTACCATCCTATGGGGGAGGCCTCTTACATACAGGACAGAGGATTTGTGTGAATCATGGGTAAAACAAAGTCTATATAGGATCTTATGCCAAAGCTCGTGCATGCCTTATAGGATTATAATAAAGCCTTCCAAGATTATAATAAAAATTTATCCGGGTACTACAACATCCGAAAATCTTGGATCCTTTGTTTGCAAAGAAGAAAGAGGCAAACACTTATTCAAATAACAATAATGGTTCTGATTTTTATGACAGCAGTCCCTTGCTTGAGCATAATGATGGCGTTGATGTCAAGGCAAGCGTAGATGATGTTGTGGGTGTCACCTTGAGTCTTGACTCACAATATGGGAATGTCAATTATGAGGATTGCCTGGAAAATATGAGCTATAACAATTCTGATTTTCATGACAGCAGAGAGTTGTATTTGCCTCGGTAGGAGACAGCGGAGTTTTCACATGTGCATGTTGTTGGTACTCGAGATTTGGGTAATAGTGATGTAATTTATGATGAAGATTCATGCTGCAGTGAGTCTGATTGTTCATATTAGACCTTACAAAATGAATCAAAATTTCCATTTGTTGGTAATAGGTCCCAGGATCATTCTTCAGATGCACTTGCAGTTACATGGGAAGTGGGAGTGTGTGAGGAGACTGTTATAGCAGTAGCTTCCACTTTATCAAATGAGGCATTCGTTGAGGTGCTTAGTAGCAGTACCTCGATTATTGATGTGTGCGGTGATGATAGCACACATGAGGTAAGTAATGTAGATACAGCCTCATATCACAGTGCAGATTGTGGGTCAGAGAGCTTGCATGGGAGTCATGAATTTCAGAGACATCATTTGGTTGGGCAACTAAAGGTGAATGACAATCAGATTGCCACAGCCATTGAGCATTTTGATGTTGCTCGTCAAATGTTAGCTATATTTGGCTAGGGTACTCATATGTCAGATGAGCACAGTGATAGTGGCCTTTCCCTTGCAGAGTTCCATTCACTACTAGAAGCTATTGGGATGATGAAACATAATTATAGCAGCTACTTGTTGATAGGGACTTTCTTCTCAAGTGGGAAAGTATTTGCTTTGGTGCACTGAAGGGAAAGGAAGAGGAGGTTGTTGAGCTCACGCATGAGCTTGAGGTGACTACGAACTTATTGGAGAGCACCCAGTTGGCCCTTCAAAAATCAAAGTCACAATTAGAGGAGTAGCTTGTGGAGTTGAGGTTGGCATAGTCTTCACCAGCTTCAAATACAGTTCAATTTCCTACAGGGGAAGTTGGTGATGATTTGGTATCCACCAGTTGTGGTGATGGATGCATTGAGGGTGTGGCTACATCCATCAAAGATTCTGGTGCAGTAGTTTTAGATGGGATGAGTACTTTGGTTGAGAGCAATAGAGAGCCACTAGTAGCATTAGGTTCTCTGAGGTCAATACAATGACAGATGATGCAGGTTCGATTGTTGATAGCTCTTATGTGGCAATCGTGGATTCTCTTGAGAGTTGTGTGATGGTACACAATGCAACTCTATCATCTTCATAGGAAATTCACAATGTCATCTGGTTGGCAGAATGGCTCTCATGTTGATTTGTTTCCCTCTCTTGGAAGCAAATCACTTACTTCATCTCATGCAGTTGATGGTGGTAGACAGTTGGTTGTGTCGCAGAGTCAGAGAGATCAACTGAGGGATGCAGGAGAACAAGTTCATTCTACCTCATATTGTTTCTACTACACAGATTTGTTTATTGAGTACCTACTTGAGAGTCTGAAATTTCAGGAGGGACCGTTTGAGAGTCCGCAATTGTAGATACTCTGACTACAATGCTTCCTCATAGAGATTTTGTGGTTGGGTCTAGAGAGAGGGTTACCAGAGGCCCTGCCCAATCAGTTGTTCGGGGTCAAAGATTGTAGCCATCTTTTGATTCCTAAGTTGTTGGTGATGAGCCATTGACAGAGATTGGATCCTTTTACCGTAACTACACAGTGAGGAGTGCTCATCATTTTTTGTTTGATCCACATGTAGAGAACTTGGCGATCCATCGATGTGGATTGGCTCTAGGATTATACCATCCTTTGTGGACGGGTATACGCCATCTTCAGTAGATGGATTCAGTAGCTGCAAGTTGGTCGGGGGCAACTTTGAAAGTCATCACATCCCTCACATCTTAGGAGAGGGTAGAGATAGTGATTGTGATACAGACACCTTCAAGAGCTCTAATCTCCATAATATGGTTGGATTTCACACCCATGGGGTACTGATAAACTATAGAGGGAGGTTTGGTATAATAGATGTTTCTGTTGTCAGGTAAAACTAAGTGTTGTTAGTACTTGTTAGTTTGGTCGAAGGGTAGGTAGATGGGAATGGTCGCAACGGTTGGTGCTAACACCCCTTTGACCTTTATATATGTCATGTACTTGCATCCGAAATATATCATTGTAATGTTGGCATTGTGGTCAATACTGTTGTGCATTCTAGTGTCATATGTTGTAAACACTTGATGGAATTAATAAAGAAGCAATTGTGAGTTCCCTGATATTAATGTGTCTATTACATTTCCTGTATAGTCTCTATTTTCTCAATTGCATTAAACTACACCCTATGGGAAAAACATCTGGCGTCATTGCTGATACGAATCTGGGAGTGATGGAGTGTTGCATGGTGAAGGGAATATAATGGGCCAACCAATGGACGAGGGTACCAACAGTCACGAAAAAAAAGGATTTCAAGAATTGCTTGAAGGTGAAAGGGCATTGATTGTGGACTTTGCAATCATTCTGCAAGCATCAATCGAAACCCGCGTACAAAGGTAAGTCGCACGAGAGGAAGTTCCGGAGGGTGCAATGTGGACTTCACTTGGCGTAAGCCCCGCAATAGATCGGTTGATGTGCCGTTTTCCGAGACTGTTGGCACAAACCTTCTTGTCCTTGCAAAACTCACGAGAAGAGATCAACAAAGAGAACCGCCGCTAGCAGATTTTGCAATGGCACGAAGAGAATAGCCAAAGGGAAGAGCGTGACGAAACCCGAAGGAGGCAACATATCCTCAACCCCTTTGAGAGGAAACATTAATGCCCAATCTCTTGAATAAGGATAGGAACCGTACCCAAAAATCGCAAGAAAAAGAGTTTGAGACTTATCAGAGGACTTTGAGATTGAATAAGCAAGCGGAGAGAAGGAGAATGTTGGAGAGACTTGCCAACAGACAGTCTAAAGGGGAAGGACTACCCGAAGGGAACCTAGGAAGTATCGAAGGGAGTGTGCGGGCCGAAGGTGGTACTAAAGGGCACGAGGTGTACGATGACGAAGAGGGTACCCGTACCGAAGGAGTGGCAGAAGGGAACGTGGCATTTGAACTAATTGAAGAGACTCGACACCGGTTGAGGCATCTCACCTTTACACCACCAGGAAGGAGAGGCTCTCATGAGGGGGCATGAGAGAATCAAAGGGAAGTAGGGGAGACCAAAAACAAATGCGTGTGGGATACCAATGAAGCCGAAGGTGTCGGGAGGACACGGGAGCACGGGGATCAAAACGATTTGTTAGGTTCCACTATACCTAACTCGGGAGTTCACACCGGACCAAACCCACAGAGGAACACTTCAATGGCGAAACAACACAAGTTACCGAAGTTCATAGGGGATGAGAAGGAGGACCCGGTAAGACATTGCAAAACATGCGAAACCATCTTGTCAGCCAACAAAGTGACTGGCTATAATTAGTGGGTAGTATAGTTCTCTACGACCCTCCGCGGAGTAGCCATAGACTAGTTCTCCGATGTTAACAAGACGAAGGTGACTACCTGGGATGACTTAAGAACAACTTTCTAGAAGGAATTCAGACTTCTTCGGGACGACAATGAGATCGTCTAGATCTACAATACGAAGCAGGGAAAGAATGAGAACGTACGGGGGGCGACTAAAAGAGTTGCTGGGAAAAATGGAAAATCAACCAACGGATGGCTTGAAGAAGCATTGGTTTGTCAAAGGATTAAAATCCTCCCCAAGGAAGAAGTTGAAGATTATTCCTCCTGCATCGTACGATGATGCCTACAACAGAACAATGGACCTGGACAGTGAAAGTAAAACATCAATGAAGAAGAAGAAATCATCAACAAATGATTCTTCGAAGGGAAGCAACAACGACAAGGAGTCTAGCAAGAAGGTGCAAGAGCTCCGAAAGCACATGCATCGCATGATTGAGTTTAAAGCCATGAAGGGGAGCACCAGCAAGTGTGAAGTGGAGTTATGGTGCACAGAGTGCAAGGAGGGTCATACTTAGGGCTATCCTAAGAAGGCCTTATGCGATATATGTCAGGTGATGGGACACTCCACCAAGGAGTGCCCATACAATATGAAGACAAGGAGCGGACAGGTACTCTTCACACAAGAGCAGTCGTCGACATCCACAGCAACAGGTGCCTCTAAGCAACAAGCCAACACAATGGCATCATTCGGTGGCTACAGTAACAACCAACGAGGACGAGGAGGCAACAATATATTAACAATAACAGTCGAAGTCCGATACAGTATGATGCCAAGGGTCGGTCAACGATTCGATGTCAGGCCTGTAATCAGTGGGGGCACTTTGCCCATGATTGCCCGAAGGAGGAATCCTCTCAACACTTGTGTCGGTGGTGTGGTCCTAGCGACCACAAGGATGCCAACTGCCCCAAGATTGGAGTCAATTTCTTGAACATCGAAAAGTTGGAGGAAAAAGAAGGGATACTGGCCATCACCCGTGCACAAGCGAAGAAGGCAACATACCCAGACCCCCATACGGAGGAGAGGGTACAAGAAGCAAAAACCAACATTGAAAGAGAAATGATGGTTGAACGAAGAGGAACTCAAGAGATGGCAAGCACTTCATCTCGTACAGAAGCAGAGAAAAACATCATGAGGCAAATATTGCAGATGGAGGTGTCGGTGAAAGTGAAGGACCTTCTTGAAACAATGCCATAGCTAAGAACTGCCATGCTAAGCACCGTTCTGATACCAACCCGTGTGCCAGAGCGCACAAAGGATCCCATCAATCCTACGACATACCCAATGTTGATGCCTGTGAATAGTGGCCGACACCCTGCAGTGATGGAGATGGGCATCCTCGAAACCATCGTCGCCGACACTATTGTTGATGAAGGATCGGGGAAAAATGCGTTACCGAAGGAAACGTGGAAGAAACTCAAGTAAACGAAACTATGGCCGCCAACCTTCAATCCAGTGGGTGTCAACCAGCATGGCATCAAGCCGATCGGTACTGTGATCACGCAGCAAGTAACAATTGGCACCCAACCCTTTGTCTTGGATTTTGTGGTGATCCCCCTAAAAAAGAAAGGGTACGATGCTATCTTGTGAAGAGGGTGGCTCGTCACGACGAAGGTGAACCACACCTAGAAGCGGAACACCTTGTCAATGGAGAGTGGAGGAAGGAAATTTGTCATCGACCTCAGAACCCAGATGGTGAGTGAGGAACTTGCATCTTCTTTGGAGTCGCAATGAGGAGAGTTGAGTGGAGTAGACGAAGGAAAGCATAGGATGGAGTTGAACGACGAAGGCGTCTCGGAACTTGAACGATGCTCCGAAGATGGCATGGATTCGATGAATGGACTCTTCCACTAGCAGATGGAAAATTATGAATTATTCCAGTATAACATGCTAGGTCGATTAGGAGTCAGAGGACTTGTTTCCGCCAGAGTACGGGGAATACAAGGAAGGGGAGGCCCAAGTCAATGAGACTCCGGCACACACGTTTGACAAGGAGAAACCCATAAAGTACAAAGAGCCCTCGCTGAAGATCACAAACCTCGGAGACGGGGCAAACCCCAGAAATATATTGGTAGGGGATGACTGGAATCCGGTGTTTAAGGCTACAACATTCAAAATATTCATGGAGTACAAAGATGTCTTCGCATGGATGTACAAGGACATGAAGGGAGTGCCTCCTGAGTTGTGCGTAGATTGCATTCCATTGCTACTTGGGCCCAGCTAGTACGAAAGATAACTTACCGAATGAATAAAAATTATACCGCTAAGGTAAATGAAGAAATAGACTGAATTGTGGAGGCGGCCATTATCTTTTGGGTCTAGACCAGCGAATGGGTATCCCCCATCGTCATCTCACTGAAGGAGGCAAATCAAATCCACATCTATGTGGACTTTCGGTCCTGGACGCCATCACCATCAAAGACCCCTTTCCCATACCATTTACAAACAACATTCTTGAGGAAGTCGTCAAACGTGAAATGTATTCATTCAAGGGTGGGTTTCGAGGTATAACCAAATCTCCATCGTCAAAGAAGATAAACTGAAGATCACATTTGTGGTGGAGGACAGTGTTTATGCGTATAACCGAATGCCCTTTGAACTCTATAATGCGTCAGTGAACTTCAAGAGGATAATTTTGCACATCTTTGATAAGATATCAATAGGGAACTTCAAGGCATTCCTCAACGACAGGTCCATTTACAGTGGACAAGGTCACAAGACACACCTGGTAGCACTACCGGAGTGCATGGAAAAGTGTCGGAGGGCTAGATTGGCATTGAATCCGAAGAGGTGCAGGTTCATGGTGCCTCAAGGGAAGTTGCAGGGCCATATTGTCTGCAAGGATGGATTAAAGCCGAACCCAAACAAGGTGAGGGTGATTGTGGAGATGGAGCCCCCCATAGACGTCACTGGAGTAAAGTCCTTCCTTAGCCACATTGGGTACTACAGGAGATTCATCAAGAATTTTGTGCAAGTGTCTTACCTCTTAGACAAATTGACACGAAAGGGCAAGCCGTAAACTTGGGGGACGGCACAAGCTGAAGCCTTGGAGGAGATGAAGACAAGGCTGGTAGGTGCTGATAGTACTAAACCGGTTACTGAGAGGGGGGCTGAATCAGTAAATATTATCTTTCTACTTGTTTAAAACTTGTAAACAGATCATTAAATGTAAAACAAAATATAATCAATCATTCACAAGCATAAACAGATCACACAGATCAACTCAAGTATTTATACGTGGAAACCCTCGGTTAGAAAGAAAAAACCACAGTGAGACAGAGCTCACAACTTCACTATAGCAGAATGAAAGCGCCCTGTTAGGAGCTTACAAAAGCACTAATTGAGATGCTACCTGGTTAAGGGATTTTACAAAAGATCTGTTAAGATCTAAACTCTGTTAGGAGTTGCCTAGTTACAGAACTTTGAACATCTACAAAGTTGTTACCCTGTTAGGGGATTTTACAAAGAACCAATTAGGTTCACCCTGATAGAGGGATTTCAATATGCTTTCATTCCTTATATAAGTAATGATCTTATTTTGACACTGTCTGTCAAATTAGATCATACCTGTTGATCTCTTCTTCGGTTTTCCTAGCTGTTGATCTCTCTTTCTTTCTTCACCTGACTGAATGCTCCAATATGCAAAGTTTTGTTCGGTTCTGTCCTGTATTGTACTGCATCCTTTGCATTGGGTCTGTCCTTTGCTTCCTCAGTTTTGTCCTTTCCTTCCTCTGTATACTCTTCCCCTTTTTGCCTCTAGAGGACAAAGGGTAAAGCATATCTTCACAGTTGAAGCTTGGTAAAGATATCCTTGTATATTGAACTGCCTGAATGAAGGAATGGTGCCCATTCACCGGTTAAATATTTTGAATTCTTTTGGGCTACTGTCAAAGAAATAATGATATTCTCCATGTCTTCCATAGTTTTGTAGGCTGGCTCATTGCTTAGATCTTCAAGACAAGATGCTATTATATTCATGATGTAAAATGTGGGTGCCAAAAACACTTGAAATCCAATAATATCTTGGATCCGCTTATATTTCTCTTCAGCAATTTTTCTGAGTGCAAGAGTTAAACTTGTCATTTCTCTGTTGTAGGATGTTGCAGTCTTGCTCTTAATATCAAACTGAGAGGACAATGATTTAATCTCTTTTGTTATCTTGGCAGACTTTTCTGACAGATCTTGCAAAAATACTTCAAAGTTTGATGTTTTGCTCATCAAACTTCCTGCTTCTTGAAGTTGCTATTGGAGAATTCTCAGGTTTGTTGTCACATTCTCCTTAATCTCTTCAACCTGTTTGTGGAGTATCTCCAATCTTTTCTTCTCGTAATGGTCGATCGCCACTATTTCCGGATCTGTGAGATCCTCACCAATTGCCTGTGCCAACACTTCTAGTTGATCGATGACTGGTTCATTGCTATCGACGTCAGTATCAAGAGCGAAGTTGCACAAAATGTTCTTTACAGTGGTTAGGACCATGTCCTGTTTTCTTTTGAACAGCTCTTTGAGCTGTTTGGTTGACATCTTGTTGATGTCTACCACTGTATCGGTAGTTTTACTCCTTTTTGCTTCCCTCTCCTCGGCAAATGTCAACCTCCTTTTCGAGGAGCTTGGAATGTCTCCTTGTTCTTGTTGTCCTTGCTCTTGCTCCAGTTTAAGTTGCTCGGTGTGGACTGGGATGTCTTCGTCTTGTCCCTTATTATCTTTTGTTCCTTGATGAGCTCTGTTCTCCAGTTGAACTTCTCCTTTTGGTAGATTTTGTTCTTCAGAAGGTTTTTCCACGATCTGAGCTTCTTCATCTGGTTGCTTATTAGCATCTTGTTCTTGTTCTCCCGGTGGGACTTCTTTTTGTTGTTGCTCCTCAGCTATATGAAGTTCTCCCATGGGTATATCAGTTTCTGTCCGTTGTTCAACATTTATTTGTGCATTAGTTATGAACTCTTCTGTTTGAGCTTTTTCCTTTTCAATAGAAGATGCTTCACCAGTTGTGGGTCTAATCGGTGTTGCTTGCATTTGGGCAGTTTGATCCTAAGGACCTAGTTTATCCAATACACTGAAGTCATACTTACGCCAGTAGTCTAGAGTTGCTTTGTAGACTCGATTCTCATATCCGTTTAAAATTTCTGCAACTCTGCAAATGTCTTTAAGTTCATGGATGCTTCTTCTAATAGAAGCTTTATTCTTTCTTCGTTGAATCCAGGTTTGACCTTAAGCAACATTTCCCTTGTGATTCTAGTGTTTATGCCTAGACCGGTTTTCCATTTTGATTGTAGCCTATTATTCAGTTCTGGTGGGAACTTGGACCTGTAGTCCCTTGGAGTCCTATTATAATCCATGAAAGTTTCTACTATCCCTACAATTAGCTTTTGTTTGTCCTCTTCGTTTAGTACACTATGCCACTTTGCAGCATTATCTACTTCTCCAAAGTCCATTACCTCAATAATTATATCATCAACATGCATGGGTTTAATGTTACCTTTGCTTGAAGAGATGAGAACTGTTGGATTCGCCGCTTGATCTTTGGTTAAGTCTACTAATGACGGTGTTTCTTCTCCAAGTACTCCTTTCCCTTTACCGGTGTCAGCTCCCGGTTTAGCTGTTGTTCTTTGAGCTGCTTCTTGTTCTGATTGATGCTGGGTCTGGAGAAGTTTGGTCCATAGTGCTACTTCTTCATTATGTACTTTCTCAATTTCTCCAATAAGCATGAGACCTATCCTTTTTATGGTTGCGAAGGTTTTCTGATGAAGTTCATCTTGTTTTGTAGCTTCTTCTAGAGTAAGGTCATTCTGGACCTCTAAAAGAGCTTTTATCCTTAGCTCCTTTTCTCTATCTTCTGCGGCTTTCCACCGGGCTTCAATATTTTGTAGAAGATGTTCAGGTAGAGTCATGTGCAGTCCACCAGGATGAAGATTAAATTTATGGAGGCAGAATGCTACGGCTTCTTCAAGTTTTCCTTTGTCTTCATCATTGGCTAGATCATATCTTCTTCTAACAGAACCTAAATGCCCAAATTCTTTCAGTCCTGCCACAATTTTGTCAATTGTGGATTTGGCTTTTCTAGGTGGATCCTCCTTTGCCATTTTACCGGTATTCTTCTTTCTAATCAGAGGAGCTATGTCCTCGGTCTCTGTCTCTTCTAGTTCTTCCTCTTGGATGCTGGGCGCCCGTTCTACTTTCTTCCTCTGACCCTTGGGCTGTTCTGTCATCGGTTTTTTCTTTGGTGTGGGCGTCCTTTTGTAGACAATCTTGACTGGTGCCCTTTTTGACAGATTCTGAAGAATCTCAGTATACGTGCCGAACCGATTGGCACCGAGATCCAAATTTGCATAATTT
The DNA here is from genome assembly GCA_027943335.1 of Chamaecyparis obtusa. NCBI lineage: Eukaryota > Viridiplantae > Streptophyta > Pinopsida > Cupressales > Cupressaceae > Chamaecyparis > Chamaecyparis obtusa. The sequence goes on along the minus strand of BSBK01003708.1, from coordinate 333,411 downwards.
AGTGCATCGGCATATGCCTTAGCAACCTTGGCAGAGATCTCATAACCCAGCTCAGGAGCATACACATCTCTTGGTTCCACTACTTGAATGATGCAGTTGTCGGTGGTAACCAGAAAACATACATCGTCCTTGTAAAGGTCAACAATAGTTGACGGTACTCTTTCTCTTTCATGCATCTTCAATTGAAACTCTTTAAAATATTCAGTCATCGCTTTGCTTAACTGATCTCCCAGTTGGTTAGCCATTTCAATGATTCAATGCATGACTGGTTTATCGGTTGTCCAAGTCACTTCACCGATACCTGGGAAGAAATCCAAGTAGAAAAAGTATAGGCACATCAGGAGGGTTCCATACTTCATGGATTTCTTTTTCACAACTCCAAGCCTCTTCATGTTTTCAAATATTTGGCTCTGAAGCATTGCACAGATGTCGTATTGGGCATTCTCGTGCATGAGGTGGTGCGTAGCATGAATTGCACCACCTGGTATGCTGTTCCAGTTGCTTGATTGATAAACCTTGTATCCAATGACAGCAGACGCAAAGCGTACTCCATCATCTTCAATGTCATTCACAGTCATAAGTCGACCATCAAACTTCGACTTGGTCAGCTTGTTGATGACGGTATTGGCGATGGTGCGAAGGATTAGCGCTCCCCCTTTATCACTGTATCCGATTACTCTGTGGAGATCTTCTTTGCTGATCTCGTGAAGACGGCTCAGTACCAATCTTACTTGGTCTTCTCGGAAGATTGCAGGGTAGCATACACCATTTATTAATCCAGATGATACTAGATTGGTGTATTTGTCAGGAAGTTTCCCTTCTTCGCATAGTGACAGATACTCTCCTTGAATATAAGTTTCTCGCAGTTCTTCCTGTTTGGCATGAATAAACGATGTAACATCCTTGGTCAAGAGAACTCCTTTTGGTATAGAACAGAGCACTCCAGCCATGTCGTTTTCTCTATTCTGAACCGGCAGGATGTTGTATGCTGGCATATCCACCTGATCTCCTTTGATCAATTTTACGGTAGCAAAAGATGAGGCCATACTTGCTAACCGGTAATTTGCTGAGAGTAGCTTAGATCGATATTGCAAATAGTGATTCTCAATGATCAAGGCGCGAGAAAAATATTTAGCACAAGAATTCGTAAATAATACAATAAGCAGAGTGAAAACTTGTGAGTAATTCTCCTTTCTTTTAGAGTTAGGTTATAATGGTAATTACCAAACGGTAACTATTTGTTAAAAGGTTATAGTAATAAATGCCTTACCTAACTTTACTTTCCATTTTCCCAACCAGTTAATCATAATTTTCCTTACCGGTTTTTTTCTTGCAGACCGAGTGAGTCCGATTCTCACCAATCATACCGGGAACGGTAGGGAATCTACCGGTTCCCTCTAAGCCTTCACGGATCAGTTTGCTGATGAAATATCGCCATCAGCAGAAGGTGATCTTTCCTCTGTCTTCTCTTCAGCGGGGCTCTTTGATTCTTTTACTAACCAAATTTGTTTGACTGATTTCTCAGTCTTCTCTTCCCTGTTGGTTTTTTCTTCAGGTTTGACCGGTCCCTTCTCCTTACTGGATAACTGGTTCCTGCACTCTTTGGCTTTGTGTCCAACCTTTTTGCAGTGATAGTAGACTACCCTAGTTGTCTTTCCTGGGTACATTCTTCTTGTGTTGGTTGACTTGTCCCAAGAGCCATTGTAATTGTGTGATCCATGGTTCATACAGTTGACTGTACTCCAGTTCTTGTTTCTCTTGGTGAATACCGGCTTTGGGGATCTAAATGCCATTGTCTTGGATCTGCATTCTTCTGCTTTGTGTCCAAATTTGTTGCATGCATAGCAGTAGCCCCTGAAGCTTCCCCTGCTACTGCTGGAGTAGAATATGGGACTGGACCAACACTCACTGGTCTTGTGACCATCTTTACGGCAATTCTTGCAATGACTGTTATTGGTCCTTACCAGTGCATTTCTACAGTTGTTAGTTTTATGACCCGGTTTCCCACAATGCTTACAAGATCTGTTAAGGATATTCTTAGCTTTTTGTGCTAGTGGTTTCTTCTTATCCTTTTTGATTGCATTTGCCATAGAAGGCTCACCATTTTCATTGGTAACTTCACCGGTGAATCCAAGACCGGTTTGATCTTTATGCCTTCTTTGAGCTTTAAGTTGCTCATCAAGCTTGGTCGACTTTTTGTTGTATCTTTTCAAAAATTCATTTGTTTCTTCAAGTTCGTTCATTTGTTCCCTCAGTTGATACAATTCTAGAGACAGTCTATTGCATGCTTCATTCCTGTTATGCCAGCCTTTCTGCATGTGAGCATTTTCTTGGATGACACTCTGCATGTCTTCTTGAAGTTGTAGGATGATAAGTTCATTTGCTCCTACAGCTTCCACTGCCCAGTCCCTTGCTTTCTCAGAGGTTGTCAAGGACTTGACTGCTGAGTTCCTTTCATCTTCAGCTTTTCTCCTTTTCTCGATTAGTTCAGTCATCCTCAAGGGATTGTCCTCTTGATCTCTCTTAAGATTAAAGATCTGATCAGTCAGGATCTGATTCTTGTCCATGAGTTCAGATACTGCCTCCTCAAGTTCATCAGATCCACTTTGCCTAGAGAGTTCATCAATGGTTTCATTGCTCTCATTTAACTATAAAGCTAGCTCCTTTCTCTTTGCAAGTGATCTCCTCAATCTATTCTCCAGAGATGTAATGATGTCATTAGCTTCCTCGAGCTGTTTTTGATACCGGTAAACTTCCATGATCTTTCTCTCAAGCTGTTAGGCTTGGTAGTATAGAGAACTGAGCTCTGATACCAATTGATAGTACTAAACCGGTTACTGAGAGGGGGGCTGAATCAGTAAATATTATCTTTCAGCTTGTTTAAAACTTGTACACAAATCATTAAATGTAAAACAGAATATAATCAATCATTCACAAGCATAAACAGATCACACAGATCAACTCAAGTATTTATACGTGGAAACCCTCGGTTAGAAGGAAAAAACCATGGTGAGACAGAGCTCACAACTTCACTATCGCAGAATGAAGACACCCTGTTAGGAGCTTACAAAAGCATTGATTGAGGTGCTACCCGGTTAAGGGATTTTACAAAACATCTGTTAAGATCTGAACTCTGTTAGGAGTTGCCCAGTTACAGGACTTTCAACATCTACAAAGTTGTTACCCTGTTAGGGGATTTTACAAAGAACCAATTAGGTTCACCCCGATAGAGGGATTTCAATATGCTTTCATTCCTTATATAAGTAATAATCTTATTTTGACATTGTCTGTCAGATTAGATCATACCTGTTGATCTCATCTTCGGTTTGCCTGGCTGTTGATCTCTCTTTCTTTCTTCACCTCTATGCCTGCAGCACTTCTCAGAAGATATCTCTCCTTTGCTCTATGCAACCATCAACTACCAACAACAACTTTTCTTTGTGTCCTATGACCTATATTTATATTAGAGTTCATCGTAATGAAACCCTTAACTCATAGAACCGCCAGGCTGCAAACTCCGCATTAAATCATGCTATCAGCAAAAAGCTATGTGCTTTGATATGGAGTTTACCTTCCAAAAGCATCCGCAAGAATAAAGCTAACTCCTGTTAAAAAGCTAACTCTACTTCTCAGTCGTGGATGTCTCATATAATTCGGCTTTTGACTTAAAATATAACTCAAATTGATCCATAAAATCCGGATCGGATCTATCTTGCAGTTAGACCGGTATACCCTTATACCCGGTTTGTCCCTGTATGCTTCATAAGACCAGTTCTACGTTCTTGATTCGGTCTACCGATGAATCTATCGAAATAGTCAACGGGTGCATACATTATGTTCTTCATCTACCGGTGTTGTCTAAGTAATGTGAGTGACCGATGACCCTTTACCGGTATGAGGTTTGTGAAATACACTAATGACAACTCATATTGCTAACAGGTGCGTCGATCCTGGCATACCCTAAAAGTTATATTATAAAGTTACTTAATCAGTGGGGCATGTGACTTTAAAAGTGCATTAAATGATTATAATATTAAAGGGGGCCACCTATTTAATGTTTTCCTAAGTCAAGGTATGATTAGAAGGATAGACAACTCTTGGTTGCATTTCTTCAACTAAACTCATAGCTGCAATTCCATTTGGGTGTCATTACTCCTACGATATAATTCAGGTTCCTCATTACAGCTATAAATTTATTTCAGATTTGATATGTATTGCATATACTAATAAATTAAATAAGGCACTCGTAGTTTGGCATTTGCAACTATTTAAATTACCTTTCATTGATTGTTTTCGTTTTCAAAATATCAACAAGCATACATTTCAAGTAACCAAAAGGTGTTTAAACATTGCAAAGACCAAACAAGAAACAAAGCTTGCATGCAAAGTGTTTGACGAAATGTCAAACACCCAAAAATTGAAACAATTCAATGTTTGTAGGAGTTAGAACTCGTCGGGGTTCTTACAAATACATACATACATACATATATATTTGAATGAATGAACCAATTATATGTTTGAAGTTTTGAACCAATGATGAATGAACATTGAACATGTTACGCATACATACATATATAGACATATATATACATGTGAATATATATATATACATATGAAATTATCTATATGTATAACCGCAGTAATGGAACCTGCCCAAAAAAAAATTTGCCGAAACCGGGAATTCGAATCTGAACACAAACCCGTATCGGTACCAGAATCGGCAACTTAGCAAAAAAGCTTCAAAACAAATACCTAAAGAATGGTTTTGGAAGCTTCACTACAAGAAGCATAAATTTCTCCAAAGAGCTGCAATTTTTTAACACAAAGGCCCATTCAAACATCTACAAATGCATAATAACTTTCAGGAGGACAATGCCACTTGTCCCATGGAGCCATTTGCTTCCATTTGACCCAAAGGATCACAATTCAGGAAAAAAACACTCCAAGGTCGGCTGCCCCAAATCATAAACAAGAGATCAAAAAATAAGGCCCTTTTTTTGTGTAGACAAGAGTGGAGAGTTCGTATTTCCACACTTCAAAGTTTCAAACATAAACATCATCACATCAAGGCCAATCTTCAGCTTCCCAAAAAATTAGGTAACTAATTTGGTTTTTAAGTCTTTCCTCTTAGCTGCTAGCAAAAGATATTGGTGAGTGGAAAATCTGTCTTAAACGCTAAACTTAGAAAACAAAAGGAGCATATAGTTGATACAGTGACATCAAGTCCATAAACAGTTTAATACTAAACTTTAAAATATGGAAAACCTTCCCTGCAATATTTTCCAACAAGCAACCTCTTGGCTCATGGAAAATAAAGTATCTTCTGATGGTGTGTGTGGCATGGAGAGCCTAGAGTATACTAAAATGAATTCACCCACTTCTAAAACCATTTAGTGCTCAGGATAACTACTCAAGAAACAATTGTGCAGTTGTGAACACCAGGTCTCAAACGGTAACCTCTTGCTCTGATACCATATCATACAAAGAACAAAGCATTCGAGATGAGCATTGAGGGATTCCCTTGACCCAAGCCAAACACAAAACATATCATGAATGAAACTGTTGTAATATGGAAGAACCTTCATTTTTACTAAGTTTAACCTAGACTGTCAGATATCAGAGAATGTGACAACAATGGGCCACAACAAATGTATTGCCCACGGCACTATCATGATTCTTCCAATGATATTTGTTGTTTAACTTCAAATGGTGTCTCAATGTCAACTGACTAATGCTATACTTGTGAAATTGGTAGGCTCACAAAGATCCTACCAGGGATCAAATCTTCTTGAATACATTGGCCCAAACCTGCAAGTGAGGAGGCAAGGTTTGAGTTCCAAGTGAATTTGGCAGAATGTATACCCTTTGGTCCTTCGCTCTGTTAATCCTAACCCGTTACTGAGAATGGGAGTGAATCGGTAAATGCAATTTCTAATACTTCTTCACAAATAGATATTCTTGCTACTCCAGAAATTAAAAGAATATTACAACACCCAGAAACAGAAATTGAATACACAGATCAAGACAGCATATATACATGGAAACCCTTGGTTAGAAGGAAAAAAACCATGGTGGGACAAAACCCACAAGCTCCACTACTGCAGTAATAAAGTTGCCCTCTTAAATGCTTACAAAGCACTGGTAAGAGTGCTACCCGGTTAAGGGATTTGGTAGGACCTATTAGGATCTTGACCCTATTAGGAGTCGCCTTGTAAGAGGACTTAGAACACCGATAAAGATGTTACCCGGTAAAGGGATTTATACAAAGAACCTGTTAGGGTTCACCCTGATTGAGGGATTTAAATATGCTTCTCAATTTAAAGCAATGATCTTATGATGACACTTTATGTCGAATCAGATCATACTTGTTACCCATTCCTCTACTTGGTTGTTGAATCTTCTCAGGCTGTGATTCCTCTCAAAAGATTCGGCTCTCCTCCTCTTCTTTGCTCTATGCTCGTGATATTCAACAACACATCTTTCATATCCTTTGACCTGTATTTACAAGAAATTAATCTTAATAAAAATACATCTCATAGTTCCGCCAAGCTATAAACTAACCCATAAATCATGCATGCAAAAAAAGCTTGCAAACTGATCCTGAGTTTACCTCAAAACGCTTGTAGAGAAAACAAAGCTAACTTCAGTTCCACTGAAAAAGCTAACTCCAGTTTAACTGCAAACGCTCTGCATAATCCGGTTCGGATTATCATGCACTTAGCCGGTGAAGAGCTTGTATCCGGTTAGTCATCTGTTCCCTGTTGTATCCCATGACCAGTTGGAAAAACCTAGACCGGTATAAGCGTGACTGTTTAAAGTACACCGCCTTCTTGTTTAGTTTACTGGTTCACAATTATGAGTACCGGTGTGATGTACCAGTGTTCCGGTGGGATTGATGTTTGCCTATGACTTTACCAATGACAACTAAGTTTATGTCAACAATCTTCCCCTTTGGCATTAGTGGCAAAACGTATCAATACACATCACCTATAGACTTCCCCTATAGATTTCCTTGTCTACCTGTAGCATATTCTAACACATACTGTCATCTCTCTCCTCTCTATTCTTTCATCTGCATTGATCTCTTCTCATCTGTATTACATTTCTTCCCCTTTTTGCCTCCAAAGGACAAAGGGTTGTTACTCCTTACATGTTTACATTTTATAACTGTAACTTATTGGAGATATCCTTATAAATTTTCTTCACAAAATCAAGTAATGGCTTCCATATGCCTGTTACATGATCTAATTTTTTCTTTGCTGCTTGCAGTGAGACAATTATATTTTCCATGTCTTCCATTGTTTTGTAATCAAGTTCATTGATCAGTTTATCTGTATCTGTTGTCGTTGACTACATTAAATCAAAAGTTGGTGCAATGGACAACTGGAATCCAATAAGATCTTGGATTCTTTTTGTATTTTCTTATGAAGCTTTCCTTAAGGTTAGAGCAAGACTTGTCAGCTCTCGACTATACTCTGTTGCAAAAGAGCTCTTAGCATGAAATTAGGATGTTAGAACTTTTATCTCTTCTGTTGTCTTGTTCGTTCTCTCAGTTATGTCCTTAACAAAATCATCAAAATTGGAAGTCCTTGTAATCAACCTTCCTGCTTCCTGTATCTGTCCCAGTAGCTCTCTGGAACTTGTAGATACAGTAGCTTTCAGTTCTTCAACCTATTTGTGAAGAATTTTTATTCTCTTCTTTTCATAGTGATCAATTGCAATTGTTTCTAGTTCAACGACATTTTTCCCAATTGCTTGCACTAGTATCTCCAATTGATCAATTACCGGTTCATCTTCATCTATATTTGTATCAAGTACAAAATTGTACAAGATATTTCTTACACTAGAGGGAACCATATCCTGTTTTCTCTTAGTGAGTTCTTTTAGCTGCCTTGTTGACATTTTGCTTATGTCAACAACTGTTTAACTAACTTTTCTTTTCTTTGCTTCAGAATCTATGGCAAACATTAGCTTTCTCTTTAATGAAGATGTACTTGGAACATCTATTGATTCCTTCTGCCTTGTCTCCTGTTCCGGTTCTTCCTCTGCAGGTTTTTCCTGTTCTGCTGTAACATGCAACTCTTGTTTTTTAGGAATTTCATGTTGTAGTGCCTCCTCTGGATGCACCTCTTCTTCTTGATATACTTCCTCTTCCGGATGGACTTGCTCTTCCGATGGTTGCTCTGTTTGTTGCTCTTCAGCAACCTGTTGATCATTCAAAACAGTTTCTTCTTTATCTGTTTCTTTTTCTGTAGTCATCTTTGTTGATGACTCTCCTTGTACTTGTTTTTCTGGTAGAAAACAAATATGTTCCTCGTATCGTTCAACAATGGTAGAGGGAATTCTTTCCCTATTGTGCATCCTTAGCTGAAATGCTTCAAAATAATCTGCCATTACCTTATTAAACCGGTTTCCCAAGTTATTTACCAACTCTCCTATTTGAATCATCACCGGTTTATCTTCTTGCCATGTTACCTTGCCTATGCCAGGAAAGAAGTTTTGGTAATAAAAGAACAAACATACCAACAATGTACCATACTTCAAAAACTTCTTCTTGACCAAGCCAAGCTTCTTCAGTTTTTCAAAGATCTGCCCCCTCAGCATAACGCATATATCGTATCAATCATTGTCGTACATAATCCTGTGCGTCGCGTGTATTGCATCTCCCAGTATGCTATTTAGGTTACTCGACTGATATACTTTGAAGCCAATAACCGCTGAGGTAAACCGAACGCCATCGTTTTCCATGTCATTCACAGTCATCATCCAACTGTCATACCTTGACTTCGTCAACCATGTGACTTTTGCATTAGCTCTAGTCCTTAGCGTTAGAGCTTCCCCTACGGCATTATAACCAGTCACCCTGCGTAGGTCTTCTTTCGTGATCGATGTGACCGCGCCTTTCGCAAGCCACATTCCTGGTTTGTGAACCCTCCTCAAAACTAGTCTCATCCAATCCGGTTGAAACACGGTTGGATATTTCACTCCATTGATCAATCCCGATGATTCAAGCTTCGCGCATTTGGTTTGAAGCTTCCCGTCTTCGCAAAGTGAAAGGTATTCACTCTGGATGAACGTTTCACCCAATTCCTCCTATTTGTTGTGGATGAATGTCGTTACATCCTCTGTCAACAAAACACCTGCAGGCACAGACGATAGAGCTCCCGCCATATCATTTTCTCGGTTCTGCACTACCATAATGTCGTAAACTGGTCTATCCAGTTGATTAGCACTGATTAGGCTTGCTACAGAAGATGAGGATGCCATAATACTAGACCGGTTTTAAAAGAAAGTTCTTGATAAGATTCACGGAATTCGCTAAGCAAAGAACGTAAATCACAGCAAGAAAAGATTACTCAACCTTATGAAATCAATAATCACAGTTTGGAATGTAAAGTGAAATAAGTAATCAGCTTTCCCTTTTATAGACTTAGGTCGTAACGGTAATTAGCAAACGGTAAGATTTGTTAACAGTTACTGTATTAATTACCCTTACCAAACCTTTCTTTCGACAACCAGTCCGCGGACTAGTTACATGTTCGCATGTCCTCGGTTGCAATGTCCACCTTGCTACTTCAGCAACACTTACCTGTCCAGTTTACATGTTAGACCGCTGACTTCTTCTTGGTTGCACTTCTTGACTGAGTGAGATCACAGCTCACCAGCTCCTCTGGGAACAGTAGGCTGGCTACCTGTTCCCCTTAAGCCGTTAGGCTTGATTTGCTGAAGAGATATCACCATCAGTAGATGATGACGTTACCTCAGATTTCTCCTCAACGGAACTCTTTGTCCGTTTTACTGACCAAGTTTTCTTTACTTCGCTTTTGGTCTCTTTACTCAAGTTATCCTTTTGGTTGGGGAACAAGTTCTTCTTGACCGGTTTGGCCGGTCCGTTTCTTTTGTTCATCGGCCGGTTCCTGCATTCCTTGGCAAGATGCCCAATCTTGTTACAGTTGTAACAAGTCATTCCGGTTCCTCTCCATGGATTGACACTTCTTTCCCTATCCATGGGTGAGTGACATCCAGAGTTCCTATCGCCTGATGGCCCACAGGTAGCACAGTTGGTTGTGCTCCAATTTACATTCCTATTATGGAATACCGGTCTTGGTGGGGATTTGAATGCCATGGTTTTGGACCTGCATTCTTTCGCTTTGTGTCCAAACTTGTTGCATGCATAGCAATAGCCCTTGAAGCTTCCCCTGCTTCCACTAGACACACTGTTGGAGCGTGACCTACACTCAAAGGTCATGTGACCATACTTGTAACAGTTGTTGCAGTAGTTAGAAGTAAAAGGTTTTACAGGTGCATTTTTGCAGTCATTAGATTTATGACCCAGTTTGCCACAATGTTTGCAAGAGGGTTTGAAGGTCTTCTTACCTTTGTCTTCTGTAGGTTTCTACTTCTCCATCTTGCCTTGCTTGTCTCCAGAGGACTCACCGATTTCTTGGTTTCTTTGACCGATGTACCCAAGTTCTGTGGGATCCTTGTACCTTCTTTGAGCCCTCAGTTGCTCATCAAGCTTCTCTAAGCTTTCATTGTACCTTCTAAGTTTCTCATTTCTCTCTTCAAAAGTTTTCAGTTGTTCCTTTAGTTGATACAATTCAATAGCCAACCTTTTGCATGCATCATCTTTGTCATGCAAGTGCTCATGCATAATTGCATTCTCTTGAGTTGTGCTCTGCATTTCTTCTTGAAGTTGTAATACGAGAGCATCACTTTCTCTTACCGCATCTTCCACTAGTTTTCTTGCTCTTTCAGCAGTCAATAGTGCTTCTAAGGCACTGTTCTTTTCATCTTCAGCTTTCCTTGTGTCTTTGATGATTTCAATCATCCTCAAAGCATGACTTTCATTATCCCTTTTTAGATTGGAGATTTGATCGGTTAGATTCTGATTTTTCTCCATGAGATCAGAGACCGCCTCTTCTGCTTCATCAAATCTACTCTGCCCAGAGAGTTCCTCAATGGTTTCATTACTTTCACTCAGTTGCAGAGCCAACTTTTTCCTCTTTGCAAGAGACCTCCTCAGTCTATTTTCAAGGGAGGCAATCATGTCATTGGCTTTCTCAAGCTGCTTTTAATACCTGTAGCCCTCCATGATCTTTACTCAAGCAGTTAAGCTTTATATCTTTGAGAACCTAAGCTTTGATACCAATTGTTAATCCTAACTGGTTACTGAGAGGGAGGGTGAGTAAATGTAATTTCTAATACTTCTCCACAAATAGATATTCTTGCTAATACAGCAATTAAAAGAATATTACAGCACCCATAAACAGAAATTGAATACACAGATCAACACAACATATATACGTGGAAACCCTTGGTTAAAAGGAAAAAAACCATGGTGGGATAGAACCCACAAACTCCACTACTGCAGTAATAAAGTTGCCCTCTTAGAGGCTTACAAAGCACTGGTAAGAGTGCTACCCGGTTAAGGGATTTGATAGAAGACCTGTTAGGATCTTGAACCTATTAGGAGTCGCCTTGCAAGAGGACTTAGAACACCAATAAAGATGTTACCCGACAAAGGGATTTATACAATGAACCTGTTAGGGTTCACCCTGATTGAGGGATTTAAATATGCTTCTCAATTTAAAGCAATGATCTTATGATGACACTTTCTGTCAAATCAGATCATACCTGTTACCCTTTCCTCTACTTGGTTGTTGAATCTTTTCTCTGTCTTTCACCTCTCGTGACTGTGATTCCTCTCAAAAGATTCGGCTCTTCTGCTCTCTTTTGCTCTATGCTCTTGATATTCAACAACACATCTTTCATATCCTTTGACCTGTATTTATAAGAAATTAATCTTAATAAAAATACATCTCATAGTTCTGCCAAGCTGTAAACTCACCCATAAATCATGCATGCAAAAAAAGTTTGCAAACTGATCCTGAGTTTACCTCAAAACGCTCATAGAAAAAACAAAGCTAACTTCAGTTCCACTGAAAAGGTAACTCCAGTTTAACTGCAAACGCTCCGCATAATTCGGTTTGGATTATCATGCACTTAACCGGTGAAGAGCTTGTATCCGGTTAGTCATCTGTTCCCTGTGTGTATCCCATGACCGTTTGGAAAAACCTAGACTAGTATAAGCGTGACCAGTTAAAGTACACCGCTTTCTTGTTTAGTCTACCGGTTCACAATTATGAGTACCGGTGTGATGTATCGATGTTCTGGTGGGATTGATGTTTGCCTATGACTTTACAAATGACAACTAAGTTTATGTCAACACGCTCTAAGTCAAACTAAAGTGCTTATCCATGCGACCTGGTTACTAGATAGACTAACAAGATGTTTGCTGCCTTGAATCGGAAAAAGAAAAAAGTGTCCTGACAGCTCCAAGGATGCCAAACGGATAATATATATTTTTTATCTTAAAAGTCATCCTTTATAAAATATCAGAAAGTTTCAACAATGCAGGCAGCGGGAACGTTGAGATAAAGGCTCTCAATGTTAGAAGTCAATAGAAGGATATCACTGGCAAGGAATTTTTTTGTCGAAGTTTTCTGTCAAGGCAAAGGCAACAAAATATAGTGAACTCATTTGGATGAGGATTCCAACATAATCCACAGTATGAGCCCGCCACTCAATCAGATCTTGTGAATCTTGGTCTGCACATAAAACATACAGACCCATGCATCACTCAGCTCCACCTTGAGGACGCAATTCTTCTGCTTGAGGATCAAATGTAATAAGATTTTGGCATTTTGCATAATCCAAAAATTATTTAAATGCAGAGAGAATATCACCACATGGAATGACATGCATTTCATCATAACAAAGTTGTTTGCTAGATTCTTCAATCCTTTAGAGATGAAGTCTTCTGTGACTTGATGTCATTACTGATGCTTCTGAAGCTTCCCTGGTTCCTTGCTACTACAGGGTTGCTATCATATCAATCTTGTGATGTCTCTGCAGTGGAGATGACCTCTTACTGAGATTAAAGGTAATCTTTTCTATCAGCTTGTGTTCCTCAATTACCAGGCTGACCTCTTTCTTGATTGAATTCACTAGTTTAATAATACTGCAATACAGACCTTTGAAATATCCTCAACTGCTTAAATATATTGCAGCTTGTGTTTGGTCTGTTTGGTTTCATTTCAGAAACAAACTCAATTTCCTATGTTGGGCACCAGTTTACACCTTGAATAAGATGTAAATCCATCAGTACTTCCTGGTATAAACTGAAAAGATAGGCTTGTCAACCTAAGAAGAAGACCATTCCTCCTTGATCTTGGGATTGAGTGACTTGTCAATAAATCCTTCAAGTTAACATTAGGATCATATGACAAATAGTGTGCATGCCAAGTCTGTTAGGACTGTTTAACATGGGACAAGGAAGCATCCACATGTCTTGGTCACTATAGTACCTTCCATCTATTCCCATCCTCATCCTCTTCTATTATTCCATATACCGTGCTATGTTCTTAATGCAAATTATTTCTAAGATTTATAATTCTTCCAGGGGTTCCCCTTTACATGTTCCTGCATTTTTTCTTTTTTTCTTTTTTCTTAAAAATACTATTGCCCAAGCCTCAATAACCTCCTTGGGTTTGAACTGCGCATTTCTTCAAGACCTTGTAATCATCATAGCACGTGTCCAACATCTCAACGAAGAAGCAAAACCAATGAGGACCAACATAACATGGGTCTAGTTTTGAGTCAAGACTAGGATCTACAAACTTGAGGTGGTGTGCACTTGGGAGTTCACCTTACTCACTTTCCCAAGGATTTTGGTTCTAAAAGACTAATGAAAAAATCTTAAATCTAGCTCCTTCCATATAGATGAAAAAGAGCTATTGAACTTTCTCAATTATTGCAAAGGAATAAAAGCAGTCTGATTCTATCTGTATAAAGAAATGAGAACAACCAAACTTTGTCCATGCACAGAGACAAATCATCCGGTACAAACCTACTGAACAACTCAGCCTTAGAGTTTTTCCTAAACTAGGGGTAATACCACAAACCGTAGGAGCTCTGATGAACTTGACCAACTTGGTCTTACATTTCTTTACCAAAGAAGGAAAAATCTTGTGCTTGCTGTAATTTTGATCATCCAAAACTTTTTTGTCGTGTCAATCACATCCCTAGCTGACAAAGCAACATGTGTTTCATTCCCACACCATTACAGGTATTCCCAGTTGCTCCAAAGTACCTCTAACAAACAAGGAAATCTCACTTGTATATTATGATTTTTATTACCTAGCATACAAAAGAGTCCAAAACCGTTCAGAAACAACAAGGTCATGGCACAAACATATTCCTTCAAGGAAAGGAAAGCAATAACAGATAATCAGAGAACACGTAAACCTAATTGTCAAAAATGTATCATTCAGAAGACAATAAAAAGCTAAACATAAGATGATTGAACTCCAAATGTATTTTTACCTTATGGACCTCATCTATGGAGAACACGTACAAGCTTGACCTTTAAAGGAACTAAAGGAAAAAAATATAAATACTATGGCCCATATGGGATAATTAAAAGCATCCTCTAGTGTCTCTCCACCAAAAAATTAATATTCATAATTCCTCCCAACATCTGAAATTTGAATATAGACTGAAGACTCTATATCCAAGTTATACTAAGGAAAAAATTGAACCTCTGTGATCAAATCTGGACGGATAGACTGTTGAAGAATGCACAAAGAGCCATTCTTTCCATGCCCAGAACAGCATACCTGCAGAACCCATACCACCTGGAGTGTGTCAGTACCTTATTTCTGATATTTTTTCTCAGATGAAACACAAAATGAAAGCATATTCTTCAGTATTTTACAAAGAAAACAAAATATTTATTTAAAAATTACAAGCAATCAGCACGCATCAGGGCATATCATTCCCCTTCCTGCATCATGAGTGCATTTATTCTTCTAACTTATTCAAATGACAAATGGACTTCCTGCAAACCTGAATGGCGCATGAACTTGAATAGACAGCATATAGATAGCAACTCTAAGTTTCCATCATTTAGTAATCAAGACTATAGTCACAAGAATCAGAGCAAACAAACTTATTATCAAGATATATTGGTAGGAAATTTCTGAAATATCCTCATTGCAAAAATCTGCCTTCAATTATTAATTTATTATAGATCAGACAGGGAGATGAGTCACTATAGATAGAGAGAGAGAGAGAGAGAGAGAGAGAGCATGTATGCTCATGCATGTGTGGGCAAAGATGTGCACACATGTGTACACACAAATGTTTGTGGGAGTATATTCCAATGTGCACGCACATTTACACACGTGTGCAGGGTGTGTCTGTGTGTCTATTCACCTCTATATGCATGTGAGTGTACGTGTGTGTGCAGATGTGCATGCATGTGTGTGTGTGTTAAGGTGTTTTTCTGTTTCATTGCCAACAATTTTTAGCAGTTTGATGTATGTGCACCATCATAGACACCGACAAAGGAATTAAATTGCCATTTACCTTCCTTATCATTGAAATATGCAGCTACTTTGTCTTGGACTATTTCACTAAGCTTGTAATTGTTTGATGTCAAACAAGTTGGTAAAGAGCCATATTTAAGTATTCATGGAGCTGCTTAGGAGTACAAACAGAGGTAGCCAATAGGGAAAACGTCACACATGTTCTATCAATAACAATGCATATATATGAAACAACAATTAGTATTACTAATGTACCCAGTTAAGGTCGCACTTTTACAGCTCACATGATAGGAATGAATTATTCCTTATCATAGGAGAAGTAAGTATTATCATAATCCATATTTTGGTGATTCTGCTTTAAAGTTTATAACTTATAGTTTCTTATTCAAAGGCTATATTCCACTAACGTAAGTATAAATATAAAAATGCAAATAGCAATTTAACTTATAAGTATGAATAAAATATATATCTAAAATTAGAACAATCTACCATCCAAATTCATAAAACAGGTTTACATTAATACCACCATTCCCCGAAAGACCTTACAACATAATATAACACAATGAAAATAATTAGATGGTGCACTGTTGAATGTTCAGTTGTCCTCCTAAGATGTTATGCTAACAAACACAAATTTCTTGCAATAATTAAACTCTTTAAATCCTGGGTATTATTCTGCAGTATTATACAATCTGTAACAGCCTTGCAAAGAACACTAACCAGCTCATAGTTGCTTTGCTTTGCAACACCCACTGCATTAACGTCTGCATTGCTTCTCAATCCAGAAGCAAAGTCCTTCAATGGACCAACATTAACCAAAGAGTCCCTAACAGCAAATGAAAAGGCCTTCTGCTGCAAAATTTGACAGTGTAAGTTACTATAATAACCATAAATTTCAGAATCTAATTGATTAACCCAAATACTGTATCTATATCAAATAATGATCACAAGTAAAGCATTAGGAGCTCAAGATTAAGTAGAAATTCACTGCCAGTTAGTAACATTTGAGCCAAGTACGCATATCTAAGGAAAACGACCTTACAACCTTTAAATGGTATATATTGATATACTCAATATTACTACAAGCCCTCACTTAACATGCAAACTTTTCAATGAAAGGAATTCCCCATTACATGTGAATAATACTTTATTAAATATCATCTGATTTAGCAAATCCCTCTTTGCCATAGCCACTACAACCTCACTAAAATTTCAAATATGCATTTACATATTCTATCATTTTCCAATTTGCTTAAATTTTAATCTATGAAGTTCCTAAACAATTTAATAATCCCGGAACATCTATTTCAAACAACACCAAATTTCAAATTCATTAATCCATTTAAAGGAGTGTTGTGAGATTTTATGAGCAATAACAAACATTTTCAACAAACACTGAAATATTAAACATGGTCAATCAAACCTCAACGGCTTTACTGTTCTACTGTTTTTCTTCTCTGTTATTTTTATAACTGCGAAGACCCTAGAAATTTAATACTATAATGGGATTTACTTTTGGGATAATATCAATCAACCTTGGCCATTCCTCAACATTAATATAATTTCAGTTTTTTTCTGTTTTTCAATCGAGAATAAGTTATCTCTTTCAATAAAAACAAGAAATGAAGTTGAAAAGGGTAAAACAGGCAGGAAAAAATAATTAAAATTAAAGACTTACTCATAAAAATCCAAATGTATAAAAGACATTACAAAACTGCGATTTCTGAATATTTCTGTTCTACAAATGTCAGAAATAGACTGAAAAAGAAAAAAATTAAAGAAAGAATTGAGAAATGGGAAACCAACCTGTAATGAATCTGAGTTATTGGGAGTTAAGTTGTAAAGAGAAAGTTCCTCGCCAACAACATCTTGAGAAATGTCTGAAGATGCTCGTCGTAACCTTTTCGCTAAAGGAGCTTCTCCATCATTATCACCAACCTGTTAGTTTATTAGATTCTTAGAAATGTCGAAAACCCAAACAATTTCCATCAAAGATGGGAAAAAGGAAAATGAATGAATATATTGCAGCAATAAACATTGTGGAGCCAATTTCTCAATTAGTATTTATTCAACACACCAGAATCTTATATCATACTGATCTGCTCAAATCTCAAATACTCCAGAATCAGAGGTTGCTCAAACAAAAATAATGAACTAACTCTCACAGTTGAGAAAATTATATCATAAACTCCTCCATATACTTCGAGTATGTAAATAAAGCTAGTGGAATTACTCGTGCATTTGTCATGATATAGAAATAGAAAAGTTAGTGATATTGGAAATTGGCATAAAAAATTATGACTATTATGATATGTGAGACATAAATTGTTTAGTTAATTAATTCCCAGTTATTATTAATGTTGTAAATGATAAGGGCTTTTAGATAACAGCTTGAGAAATTCGATTAATTCGATGGCTTCCCTGGAAAAGTGGGGTAGAAAACAAGTTCAAGGCTAAATTTGATTAAAGCATGAAAAGCTTTGTGAAGGAAGGATTCAAGAAGCATACAATTACGAGAACAGGGTTCATCCTCAAAGTGACTTCCCAAGTTTGATAATTAATAAATAATATGCAATCATTTATTCCCACCTAGCTTGTCATAGAATTCAAAATTTCAATCCATGTAGTCTTTCTTGTCAGCAGCCAACTTTGCAGAGATGCACAACAGATATCTACTAGAACCTTCATATTCGATTAAAATTGTACTTCCTACATGTTGCTCTCTCTCTCTCTCTCTCTCTCTCTCTCTCTCTCTCACACACACACACACACACACACACACATTTAAGTGTGATGTATTGCTTTAAGGTTGCTCACATAAATATATACCAGCACGGCAAGAAATAAAAAGGGGCAGTGTTCAAACATTTAAGCCATTGTATTCTTACAATGGAGATACAAGTTCAAATCCCCACAATGACATGTCAAGTGCCAGAGTGCATGTTACAGCAATATTCCAACAGCTGAACTAGTATCCCAGCAGTTGATGACCTGTTAGAATTGTGAGTCGCATGGTTGGACATGTTGATCCCTAGTGTACAATCATCCAGGGTGTGAACCCGAAAATGAAACCCTCGCTATTTTGTGTTTTATAAAATTATTTAATTTATAACATGTATGAAATTTTAAAAATTGTATTGGGGTGGCCTGCAAAAGAAAACCCGCAAAACTAATCTTATAAAAACTATTAAAGTTATTATATGATATATGTATATAAAACAAAACAAGCAACAGCCCATAAAAATGAACTATCAAAGCCTTCTTCTCAAAACATAACTGGGCATAAGTGAATACCTCTGCTTTTGACAATCTTGAACTTGAAGAAGACGATGCCATCCCACAATTGAACTGAACTAATAGGCTATCACCCAAGCGACTCCCAAGAAAAAAGAATGCATCCCCAACCGTTGACATGCACTAATGAGAATAATTTACATGAGTAAACAAGCAAACCAACCAAAATCTGCATATACCAAACATGTAGACATCTAAAACTATTTGAAATTATTGAATTAGAGAGATAGATTTAAGAAATAGTTTTCTGCATAGAAACTAACTGATGCCAAGACAGAAGCCTTGGACTTTGATAGCTCCAACTTCTGTACAGCCCTGTGAAAAGTAAACCACAAGAAAAAACAAATTGCATCATCTCTTTACATATATATCTTATGGTTTAGATTTAATTAAGCAACCAAGTACAAATATCATGACATGATGGCAGAGACTTAGATGTTTCATATGTAATACAAATGATAAACAATGCATAAGAATTTCAAATTGCCATTTACCTGCCATCATAAACAAGTGAGAGCAATAAAAGAGTTCCTGTCTTTGTTGAGAATAGTGCTACATCACTAGAGATCCATGTTGCATGAGCAGCATCAAGCTCCACATCAATATTGGACCTTGGTGTCTCTGGGCTGAAAAACATGAGAAAATGTCAAATCTTAACTATGTTGCTTCATAGCAAATACACAATCATGGAAATAAATATACACTATCCTTGTTAAAAATAAATGAAAATGTGGCTCTCTGGGAAAAGAAAATGAGAAAAAATAAATGGAGATAATAATACTACATTGGCATAGTTGGCCAATAAAGCCCTCCTCTCAAAATTTTTATGGCTCTAGTTTTAACAAAGTAATGCCCTTTTGACAGTCCTTAACAGAACTTCAATATGCTTTTTGTTTTTTTGGTGGCCCAATATGTATCAGCAATATGCCATCACAGTTTATCCTGAGCAATGGTTCATTAATCGGTCTGAGAGAGATTGCCTATAATCTAATTTCCTTTTCTGAGCACTGTTAACCGCAACCAGGTAAGTTCCTTGACAGAAGAATGTTTGTTGTTCCTCAAGAGAAATATTTTGCTGGTGTGTCTGAGATAGCATCTAATTTTCCAGGTAGCTTATCTGGTCTGCTATATTATCAGCAAGCTGTTGACAGAGCCCTCTAGCCTTCCTAGTTTGGTAGTTTGAATTTAAGGATCATACTCTATTATTTTGGTTATCCATTAAGCCCCTTATTCAGAAATTTCTCTCCATAGAATTCAAATTCAACAACATTGCAATTGGCCTCATAGTCCTTATAGGCTTGGCAGACAAATGAGACAGGTAGCTCATTGCTATTCTTATCCTTCTGAGACAGCATGGCTGCAAAGCTTCAGTCATTGCCCAAGAAATATGATATGAATTCTTTTGGAAATCTAGGCTGGTTAAAAGTGAAGCCTGCCTTGGCAATTTCCTACTCAATCATTTCAAAAGACACATTTGTCAATTGTTGCACAGTTGTACCCATACCAAACTTTTCATATTGTGTCTTGTTTCAAGCCAAAAATCCATTGTTTTTGGTTTGTCAGTGATAGTTGAGTCTTCCAAGTGGCTGTGAATGTTGTCATTCTCACTTTTAGGTAAAATCTTTGCAAGGCTAACAAAAGGAGTTATCCAACCTGTCAAGCAAAGTGAACATAAAGGCTTAAAGCCTTAAACAATCAAGGAAAGATAAAAACATATTATAATAAGAAAACCGTAATGAGGGCTCCTAAAGCATGCTTAGAAAAGGATAGATACTTCTACATGATTTGAAGCTGAAAAGGTGCATAAGTCAGGAGCATGCCCAGGAGAGTTTGAACATGAAAGCGCTCAAAATAGGGTGCGTAAGTGTCCAGGCATGCCCATGAGGAGAAAGGTCACTTTAATGAATTTCAAGTTGGATAAGTCCTTAGCAGGTCAAAATACATACTTTTGAGGGTGGAAACGAAGTAGATCAAAAGGTGTGCTTTTTGGTCACTTCAGAAAAAAGTAGATGTACTATAGCAATTCAGCTTCAAATCAGAACAAAAGGAAGATTTTTACACTTAGTGAAAGTTTCAATGTCAAAATAGAATAAAAAATGCATTTTTGGAAAAATAATCACTCGAGTGAAAATTCAAACATGAAAAAATGCATTAGATCCCCAAAAGGCATGCCTCATTCACTTAAGTGAATTTTCAAACATGAAAAACTGCTTAAGTGACCATGTCAACTTAAAAATAGGGAAAAACAAAATTTAAAAAAACAAAAGTTGAATTTTAGGTTAAAAAGTGCATAAGTTGCCCAATATTGTCGTGTTCCCTTCTCAAGCATAAATCCAATGAAGACCCTTAGTTGATTATTTTATTTCACATAGGCTAATGCCATGGTGCAAGGGAAATAATTTAGTAAGTTAAGTTGTCAAAAAATTAACTTTAAGTTATACTCAAAAAGGCAACTTATGTTTTATTACTAAAAAACATTGTTCTAAAAGACAAACAAAAAGTGGCACTGTGTATGGGGTCCAAATTCAAAAATAAATATTTGGAGGTTAAAAAACAAAAATGAGAAAATAATAATCATCTTTCCTCAACAAGTCTATGCAAGGAGCTGAAGAATGGAAAGGGTCATCAATTTTATATTTTTAAATTCATTTCTCTTGAGAGTGAATATTATCTAAGTTGTCGGTTCGGATTCAGGTACGGATTTCGGTTCGAGATTCGGGTTCGAAATTCGTTCAATTTTTTGGGGGGTGGGTTCAGATTCGTTTTGGTTTCGTCCGTACAAGAATATATGTTTTTTTTTAATATATATATATATATATATGTAAATATATATGCATCCAGATTCAAACTTCCACATCAAATGTTTTGGATATATATATATATATATATATATATATAGATATATGCTAAGTCACAAGGTTCGAATTCGAATTCGAGTTCGGCAACAATGAAATTCGAATGAAGTTCAACCAGGTAAAAAGTTCGGAAAAAAATTCGGCATTAAATTCGCCTTATATAATTTTTTTGAAAAAATATAAGACTATAAGTAATATACCTATCCAACCAAAATATTATCAAAATAGTTTAATATTGTTAAATGTAAGTAATATAATGATGTTTTTTTTAAATACTAAATTCTATTTTAGTAAACCTAAAATAAAAAAATTAATATATTTTTTATTTTAACTTTAAAAACAAAATAAAACACTAAGCTTTATTTTGAGAACATTATATATATATATATATATATATATATATATATTATTTTAAATAATTAAAACAAAATAAAAAATACTAAATTTTATTTAAAATATAAAAATATTTGATTTTATTTAAAAACAATTTTTTAAATTCCTAGCATGAATATTTTTCAAATAAAACTTAAAAAAGAAATCACAAAATTTTATTTTTCAAAACATCAAAATTCAAAACAACTATATAATTTTTTATTTTTAACTCCAAAAAAATAAATACAAATACTGAATTGTTTTCTACTAAATATTTTTAACTTTGAAAACAAAATAAAAATATTAATTAAGTTATTTTAAAAGAATAAAACAAAAATATATTATTTTTATTTAACTTCAAAAATAAAAATAAAAATACTAATCTTCATTTTATTTAAAAATATGATTAACAAATAAATTTAACGGAACCTAAACTTCAACTAATGTTGCAGCGGGGGAAATCGCAATAACAAAGGTCGGAACCTAAATTTAACGGTTGTGCAATGGTCGCGGAAGCCGAATGGAGTATTGGTGATGCACGGTTGTACAATGGTCGTGGATGCCGAATGGAAGTTTCAATGCTGAAGCTCGGCCGTCTTTATTCACTGCTAAATACAAAGTCTTTCCTTCAAAGCTCGGCCGTCTTTATTCACTGTGCCCTAGCCACCGATGACAGAAAAAACTAACGTAAAACCCTTAAAAAACGTTACAAAAATATTTTTTAATAAAACTGAAACTTTTCGTACGAATTTTCCTCCGAATTTCAACGAATTTCATGAGTTTTTTATAAGTTAGCCGAATTTCGAACTTGAAGCCGAAAATTCGGCGAACCTTGTGACACAGGATATATGTATATGTATATGCATTTCTAAAAGCAATACATATCACTGTGATTAATGATTCCAGTTGCATTGCTAAAAGCAATACTATCAGCCTCATTAATGTTCTAGTAGAAGATGATGGTCCCATTTGGTCTCCTTATTGCTCCCGTGCTAATTTAAAGTCATGTGAACACCTCTAATGGTTAATACTTCTAGAAGTTAACACTTGTAACAAACTGTTGTTCGCCAGTAGCAGTCTATTGACACCTGCAGAAATTTGTATAACGCCTACAGCCAAAAACTGGACTCTTTTAGCGGGTCTGTAATTCCCTGTTAGCTTTGGTATAGGCAACCTACGCCATATTGCACAGAGTATTTTAAGCCTCTTACAAAAGGCCTCAACTAGAAAGTCACCAATTCAAACTTCCACATCAAATGTACATATATGCACAAATGACATATAAAACAACCTTTTTGGTTTTTTTAGTGGTCACTTTAAGGGTTGGAGGGTTGAATAGATTTAATTTGGCAAAAAAACTTTTTGAAAAAGTCAACAAAATGTGTTTTGGGACCAAATTCGCCCAAAATTCTCCGAAATTTTGTTCAGGTTCCTCTGCTGGAGACCAAAGTCTTCCAAAATTCGTCTGAATTCTACGAGGATTCCTCTGCGAGAATTCCTAACAAATTTTGGTCTCTGCAGAAGACTTTTGACTGAATCTGACAAGGACCGGAGTTTTAAGCGAACCAAACCAGGAATTCCTAGGTCCAAGAGCGAATCTCATAATGTAGAATATTATTCATCTTTTATGCCTAAGAGGAACACCCTTTGGAAAAGAGTGGATTTGAGGATGGAAACCCTCCTAATCATTTGACTAATTCCATCTTCTCATTCTACTGATTAGATGCAGAGCTCTTCCAGTTAAAATTATTTGGTAGTGTAGATTTTCAATATATTGTTCAAGTTTTGTAAAGTTTCCTGCTTTGATCTCTGATGTATCATTTCACTAATGATTTTTTAAGTATCTATGGTAGATTGGGATCTCATTTTAAATTATTAATATTATTTGGGTTGCATTGGCTCGTTGTTTCTTATCACAGTTATATGGCTTTAACTAATTGCTTCCAGCTTCAAATAAATATTTAAACTGAGTCAAAGGTGGCCTGCTCATACTACCTAAACCACATCCATCTCTTAAGTCATATAGTGGAATAAGACACACCGTGCAACTCTATGGAAGCAATTAGTGACACAAGGAATTTAATCATATGTTTGTGGCCACCTATCGTATGGAGGTTCTGATCCCTACTTTGAAAGTTTTGATTCGTTAAATTTGATTGTGAATCATGTATAAGCGCCCACTCTATTGTGGGAAGAATATTTCTTGTAAGACTAACTCTCTGGATCTATGAAAATATTTGATGATTATGTATTACAAGAGCTTTCTGATATTATTACACCAGATGAACACCTTCAACTTATCTTCATAATTATTTATAGTTTACACTTACTGTAATGTCCCCAAATTTTGGTGCTTGTTTCAATATTATTCAGCTCAGTGTCCTAATTTATTTGTGGTGTGCCTTCGACAGATCATTCAAGACACTTTGATTCACAATTACTATTTTTAGTAAGTCATGTGGATGTTTTCCTCATACTAAGACACCGGACTTTATAGTAAGACACCGGATGTAAGAAGGCTTTATAAAGGGGCCTCATCCTTCTCCAAGATCATTACGTGTGTATACTTGACAATTAACATTTCTCCATAGTTGCTGACAGTGACAATCATTCCCAAAGATGAAAACCCTTGGAATTTCATAGGTTGGACTGAAACCCAACTCTACTTGTGAGGTGGATTCATTCAAAGTTCACTATAGAGCTTATACACAAAATTTTGGACACAAACATGGAGACAAATTGCAGACTAGAGATCACATGAATCTATATGTTCTTTTTGGCTTGGAGTGATCTCTTATGGAGCATATTTGGAGGTGATCACAGGTGGTATTAGAGTTTTTGGTGGTATGGTTGATTTAATATGAATATTTCTACATTTGGAATGGCTAGGGTTTGAGGAATAAAATGCAGATTGGGATTCAGACTTCACCAGGCTTATATCAATTTCCATTAGCAAAGGTTTGGTGGTCTTTTTCGCATCATATCAGTTTGTAACAGCATAGGGTCTCAGAATTTCCATTTATAACTTAGACGGCTGCATTGGAAGTGATCATTCACAGGTACTGGAGGTTTGTGGACGTTGCCGTCACTTACAATCTGAATCAGAATTGTTTTAGACTTCATCGGCTAAGTTGCAGACCATTCCTTCTCATATCGAGCTGCATATTATATCATATAGAGCACAGGCATACAAGCAATCCAGGTATGTGAGGAAACGAATCAGTCTATGTGAATGACAATGTAATGCATTTTCCTTATCTTATTACAGTCTGATAACATTTTCATCAAATCTGATATTAAGTGTAATCGATTCTGATTTATGCCTAAAGCATTATCATTTCTTTGAGGTTGTATTGTCAAGTTTAATGCAATCATTGTTATCATTTTCTATGCGATTTTATTGGTTTTGGCAAAGAACAAACACCCCAAAATATAAACAACAATCAGAAAATCAGAGTACAGTGAGTCATTTGCCAAGTGTTTGACGAAACGTCAGACATCTAAAATTGAGAAAAGTAGTTCAGAGTTAGCAAGGGTTCTTACATAAACAGCTTGGCTATATTGGGAAATAACCAAAAATGACTGCATTTAAAATATTTGAATAACCAATCATTTTGGAAAAGTTTTGATAACATATTCCTCTATGCAGAATAATCCACTTCTAAAATAAATTCAAAATGGGAAAGCTAATCAGTACAAACCTGCCCTCTGTAGTCATTGCGAAGTCATTTAAAGCAAGCGCACATGATGCAGACTGAAGAAATAACACAAGAAGTGAAATTTCGTCAGATCAAAAGAAGCTTATAAAACAGACATAATATATTGAAACACCTTTAATACAAATTTTCTCAAAAAATCTAAAAGGACCAAAAGAATTCATATAAAATTAAAAGAAGCTTTCAATCAATCCATGATAGTTTTCCTTCCAATTTTTACTTTACCTGACTATGATAATGGAGACTATTAGCACACATTACAATAACACCACCAATTGGAGAAGGCACAGCCAGAAGTCTATAGGCATCGTGTGGAAGGTTCTGAGCAACATAAGAGTAGATGAATCCAGTTACCATTACTAACTAACAGTATAATAAATGAAAAAAATAATCCACTTGTAAGCACAGATATTCCAAGCTAAACATCATAATACCATGTACACACTAGTCAACAAAATGCATGCTGTGGAATGAAATCTAGACCAAATCTTTTGACAGTTAAAACAATCTGAAGGCTTAACTTTTTCAATTCTAATTCACAAGCCAGGTCTAGGGACACACTTTTTATCCCATGTAATATGCAGCCCTGTTTGCTACTAAATTTTTAGTTTGTCCTCTCTGAGATGTTTTGTCAAACAATTTGCATTCATGTAACCAAGAGAGAGAGTTTTGCTCACAGGAATATGTATTTCAATTCAAAGTGTTTCAATGCAACAATCCAATAGATATTCAATTTGTTAATTGCAGATTTCTTCAAATGAATTAGGACATATAGTACATACATAATAGGATTGCCACAACTGAAATAGTTAATGTTGCTTCTAAATATACAATAGCTGAAGTAAGAATACCAAGAAAAAATATAAGATCTGACCTTTCATTGTAATATCGTTGAAGCATTAGAATTTCATATCAGTGACTAAACAATGCAGATACAATCTAAAATCAAATGGCAAAGCCCAGAAATATTAAACAGCAGAGATAGAAGCTCAGAATTCAATATCAATATTCACCAAAACCCACATCCAGGGCCAAGTGGCAACAAATTATCTGCAAAAATCATCTAATGGTATATCTGAATTCTGCAATGTATAAAAGATCCAGCTACAATGTCTGAAATAAACCCAAACATTATCAAAAATGCAGATTTGAAAGTTTAAAGTTTAAACATTCAAACCTCTACAACCCAGCAGCCAGCTCCTTACATGTCCACAATCAGTGGTAAGGAGAGTTTGGTGGAGATTGAAAGGAAGCCAAACTTCATAGACAACCCTCACGTCATTTCATACAGAAAACAGAACACTGAAAGCTTAGATTGTAAGGATGGGCAATGCCTCGTGAATCTATCCCCGTCTATACATAAATCAATAGTATTGAATCAGCATTTAACATCTCCAAACATCTATGGCAAGCTAAAAGAAGTAATCAATTCAGTGGATCTAGGTACACCTTGGCAAAATCTCTGTCTAGAACTAATGACCTAATATAGAAAAAATGATAAGCACCTTTGATAAAAGAGACCAAAGAAACTGGAAAGAGGCCTACCAACATTTTTATATAAACAATTGTATCTCCAGTAGATTTCATTACAGAGTATAGACTAATACTAGAAAACAAAATGCTTATCAATATCCTCCGAAAGAGAATGGAAGCAACATGATCTTTTGCTCCATAAATATGGTGATTTGTCTCAACATAAAGTTGATGGGAGGACACCAACAATTAACCAAGGGAATCCTTAAACCATAAGACCAATGATGCTAAACATATGGAAGTAAACAATGGTCCCATCAACAATCCAGAAGAAATGCTCTATGTAGAAAGCCAATTTGAGGTTGACAAAATTTAGAGAAGAGGTCCAAGTAACCTATAACTGCCATTGGTAAATGCCTTCTCTCACAAATCTATTGAGCTCCTCTTTAATACATACACTTAATTTTTTTTCATTGTGTTTCTGTTGAAGAATTTTGACATACAATGCTTTGCCAATACAAACAATATTCTGATCTGATTCATTCAAACACAGTACATGACTTGCAAAACATAATTTATGACATCTAAACTGACAACAGCAATACCATAATTTATTGCTTAATGGTTTTCAGCCATTACAATAATTAAATACCTCATTGTTGCAGCTAGATCAGTCTTCTCAGATCTGATATAATGAGAAGATTTAGAACAGTCAGTAACAATGGCTTAGCAAATGTCTTCTAGTGACTGAAACCATAGATGCAAAACTCGCAGAAAACTCGGCAAGTAGACAAAAACTCTCATTTTTTTTTCCTGGGCAAGCATTTACCAGTTTTTCTCGCCAGAAAACTCACAAGGTATTTAGTAAAAAATCGCCGTGTCTCGGGGAAAACTTGGCAAAAACTCGGTGAGTCTTGAGTCAAAAACTTGGCCGCAGCAGTGTAAAAGGGTCTAACGGCAAAAATAAAGGTTCATTTAATTTATTTGGCTCTCCTTTGCTGCTCAAGATACAAAACAGCCTCCCAAGCTATTGCAGGGTTATTTGAAAGCATTTTAGTCAGCTTGAAGTGGATTTTGAAGCAAAATTGGATTCCCAAGTAGGTTTTCTGATTTTTTGTTCTTTCTTTTTCAAAATCATTTTATCTCCTTTTTGTTACATCCAAGTTTGTAGAAACTCAATAATGGCATTTCCTAAGTACTCTAAATTACTTTGAGTGTGATGAACAAGATTTAACACAGTTTTTACTGATTTTTTCACTATTTTCTCAAGAATCTCAACTTTACTTAAAAATTTCAAACCCTAACACTTTTTTCTTTTTTTTTTCTAGTGTCAACTATATCTAAAATTATTTAAACTAGTTTAGTTTGTTTGCTAATTTTTATTAAAATATTTTCATACAGTTTCAATTTGTATGTGTAGGTTGATTGATAATGGCAAATGGAGAAGGATCTACAACTAGTTCAGCTTCAGGGCCTGCCTCAAGAGACACATGCCCATTTAGATATGTACGCACGCATACCAAAGGTGCTAGAGTTAGAGCTTGGAAATATGTCTTTGAAGCACCAAAGTCTAGTACTGTAATTTGCATTAAATTGAGGCATCAACCGCTTGAATTACCACCTTGTAGGCATCACTAAGCATGATGCAAGGTCTGTCAGAAGGCCACAAAGGAAATAAAAAGATAAATTAATGCCTTGTTTGCAGTCCAAAAAGAGAAAAAATTTCAAGGGAAAGGGTAAAACTAGCCATGAAAGCAAGCGTAGCTAAATCTCAAGGCATTACAATTGAACTTAACGAAGCAGCAGCACTTGAGGGCATAATAGGTTTTTTTTGTGGGCCACATATCCGCAAATTCACCACCACCTTGGCCACCACTTCTGCTACTTCCAGTAGAGCACCACCATCAATGCCACAATATATAGGTGATTATTTTGTGCAGAAAAATACACTTGGGGCACAACCATCATTGGAGCCAACTGGGTGGAATAGGGAGGTGCATGAGCATATAGACATTGTTTGTGCTGAATTTTGGTACTTCAAAAACATCCCTTTCAATGTGGCAAACAATCCATATTGGCTTAATTTGGTTATTGCATTGATTGTGGCTAGAAAAGGCTACAAGGCGTCTTCTCATGCAAACTTGAGTGGGAGGTTAGTCCAGTTGTTTTAGTTTTAAAATGTTTTAACTTTCTACTTTTAGTTTTGAAGCTTGATAACTTATGTTGAGTTTTGATTGTTAGAGTGTAGACTAAAATTATGTTCTTTTATTTTTATTATAGTAATAACTAATTACTAATTTTTGTTGAATTTCAATATTTTTTTTATCAAAATTGTGTACTTGATGTTAATTTCACTTTGTACCCTTAGGTTGCTCACAAATGTAGTCGATAGGGCAAAAGAAGTGGTGGAAGAGCAAAGAAAAGAATGGAAGGAATTTGGCTGCACTATTCTTTTTGATGGGTGGATAGATGGCAAAAACCACACCATCATTAGATTTTTAATTTCTTGCAAGAATAATGTGGTGTTCTTGAAATCGGTGGATGCCTCCAACAAGGTGAAAACTATTGAAACTTTGGCTCTAATGTTGGAGCAAGTTGTCACAGAAGGTGGGAGTTGAAAATGTGTTGCAAATAATAACCAATTTTGCAGCAACATATGTGGCAACTGGTAGAATACTCCAACAAAAACACAGAACACTCTTTTGGACACCTTGTGCAGCACGTCCTTGACCTTCTTTTGGAGGACATAGGCAAACTAGATTGTGTGGCATCAATTGTAGAGGATGCAAAGAGGATCAGAAAATACACCTACAATCACCCTTAGGCTCTTCGCTTGATGAGAGAACACACCCGTAGGAAAGTGTTGGTAAGATCAGGTGTTACAAGGTTTGCAACGATTTTCATAGCATTGAAAAGTATTCTTAGTTCATTGACAACTTTGAGTCAAGCATGGCTAGACTCAAGTTATTTGAAGAAGCGAGAAGGAGAGAATGTTGCATACATTGTCTTCAACAACCTATTTGCACAAAGAGCTTCAGAGATTGTTAAGGTAACTTAAAAACTTGAATATTTAGTTTTCTAGTATTCAAGTCTTTCATTATTAACTTGTAACTTTGATGATTAATCTTTTTGTATCTTTCAATTGCAAGTGTCGGAGCCCTTAGAATTCTCCACTTGGTAGATAGGGATCAAACCCCAATGGGGAATCTTTATGAGGCCACGGAGTCTCAAAAATTACTACAAGGGGACAGCCTAAAATTTGACCCCATATGGGAAATTATGAAAGGAGGTGGACCAATCAGCTCTGCCAACCGAATCATGCAGCAAGATACTTCCTCAACCCTCGTTTTCTCTTCTTAAATTCCTACTCGGATCCCAAGGAGAGGTCGTTAAGGCCCTCACTACATGTATTCAAAGGATGACACCCAAGCTTGAGGTGAGAGACCTCCTTGTGTCCAAATTGGAAATTCACCAGAATGCAAATGGTAAGCTATTCTCTTCAAAGTTGGACAAGAGAGGAAGGACCACTCAAACCCCAAGTATAATATTTGGAATTTTGGAGTTTTTAACATGCATGATAAGTAGATAAAAATTAAAATATGTTTTCACCTTGCTTTCTAACTCTTCAATATTTTATTTTACAAATGCTTGGTGGCAAAATTAGAGTGGAAATATCCCAAATAATAAAAGATTTGCCCTCTGAGTCTTATGTCACCCTTGTAGTTCATCCAGTTGTGAGCGTAATTGGAGCTTGTTTGAGGTCGTCCACATGAAGAAGAGGAACAAGTTAGCTCAAAAACACCTCAATGACCTTGTCTTTGTGCAATATAATCTTCGGTTGCACACAAGGAAGGTAGAGGAAACACAAACTGGTCCAATTGATTTGGATGATATAGTTCCTTACAATGATTGGACATCATAGGAGCAGCCTACATTGTTTACAAAGGATGAGATCTATGATTTGGAGAAGCAGGCTATGGAGGAGGGAGGTGGATTTGCACTGATGACATTGAGGGTGAGGAGGTTGAGGCTGATGAAGAGGAGTCATTGTCACTGCCAATGGCATCTACATCCAAGATGGAGGTCGAGCCATAGCCAATCACACCAAGCAAGGAGGCACATCCACAGTGGACTCCTAGTACTAGACCCTCTACCTCTCCTGTAGTTTTTACTAGAGTTGGGAAGGGGAAGAGGAAAATGTAGACTATTTTAATGTTGTATTTACTTCTAGTTTTACAAAGACAATTTGCTATTTTAATTTTACTTCAAACTATTAGGCAACCAACCATAAGCATTCCACATGACGATGTCATTGTACCCAATTCGCGTTTAAATCTATCTAGACTCAACTTGTTTCTTTTGTTTACTCATTTACTGACTCATTAGATGCATCTCCTCATCGAATTTTGCAAAAAAAAAATGCATTTCTAATTAAATTAAAGCAATTTTTTAAGTTGCCAAATTTTTGTTGAGTTTTTTTTTGGGCCTTGGCAAAATTTTGCATTTGGCAAGTTTTCAACAATGACAGAAACAATACTCTAGGTGGATGCTATTAAGTCAAAATCACCTTCAAACTTACCAAATGGTTTATAGGAGTGCTCAAAAATGTACAAACACCTTTCTTGATGGATTAATACTCAGAAACTCCCTCAATTCATGCCTGTAGCTAATTTTCTGCACTTGTTCATGGACGGCCAGCCTATAGACACCTCCAAGCTCCCTCCAAACATCACCACACACATCTAAGCTCCTGTAACTACTCGAACACTAGACCCCTTAGTTGAGACGATTTCAAGTCCCCAAAAAGTAGAAAGAACACTTCAAGACACCACATGTGCAAGGGCAAGGATGGGAGCTACCTCCTAGAAGAGCAATCTCTTCAATTAAATCATTTGTTCACCAAAGTATGTATATAACACCTAGATATGGGGCACCCAGATGCAAAAAATTCAATGGTTAAATACCAAGAAAGAGAAAAGACTTAATGTGGAAGATATTGTTGTTGGGAAATAATAATAATGTTGTTGTTAAGTGTCGTTATGTTTGTTAGTGTAACCGAGGGGTAGGCAATTATGGGTTGCAACGGTTCACCTTGCACCCACTCGGTTCTATATATGTACTTCTCTGGGATGGAATAGGATATCAGAAGGTGGAAGTTGTTGTTACTGTTGTGTCATATTGCTGTCATGCATTGTAAACAGTTGATGAATTAATACAAAAGCATTGAGTGTTCTTTGGTATATCATGTTATCTAATATTTTATACTATTATTGTATGCATTAAACTAGTTACCCATAAGGGGTAAACATTTGCCATCATTCCATTTGGTTGTACGTTGTCGGAGACGACTTCTTTTTTGGGGGGGATGATGTTGTCGGGAAATAATAATAATGTTGTTAAGTGTCGTTATGTTTGTTAGTGTAACCGAGGGGTAGGTAGTTATGGGTTGTGACAGTTCACCTCGTACCCTCTCGGGTCTATATATGTACTTCTCTCGAATGGAATAGGATATCAGACGGTGGAAGTTGTTACTGTTATGTCATATTGATGTCATACATTGTAAATAGTTGATGAATTAATACAAAAGCATTAAGTGTTCTCCGCTATATCATGTTCTCTTATATTTCATATTGCTATTGTATGCATTAAACTAGTTAAAAGTAAGGGGTAAACAGATATGAACAAAAAGATGATATTGTGAATAGCTGGAATGGTACGGCCAGCAAGGGAAAAAGTCTTCAAACCACCTAAAATTCAAGCAACACTCTAAAAAGGCATTAAACACATCAAAAACTGAATACCCAAATCAAAGTACTTCATAAATCTTCATTCTTATCAAACCCTTATCACCAAACTTCAAGCCAAAATTACTGAAAACTCAAACTGCAAGCGACAACAAGCTAGGATGGATCTTTCACCACTAAAAAGAAAGGAAGTATAGAGGATATTTGTCATCATTACACTGTCGTCTAGGCCGCCTATCACCACGGTTCCTCATACTATCTCTATGTCATGAACAATATTGATGTAGAGCAAAGGCATCTCTAACATGCTCTAGAAGGCGTGACCACTCATCACTAGCTGCCATAACATCCTGAAACTCCACACCCTCAAGTGGATCAATTGGCGGTGGTTCCTCTCTAGACAAAAAATGGCACTGCATAGGCTTGTCGACTGTCTGTGTACGTGTCCTATCACATGTTGGAGAGTCAAATGCACTATCAATCGAAGATGGGGTTCTAGTGCCCCCATGACTCAATGCAACTAATACGGATGTGTCATGCCTGTCTGGCCTATCACACCTACCCCTAGGGAAATCCAATTCTAACCTATCCAGCATACCATGAATCATGTCTAATGTGTCTACAATCAACAACTGAGTATTAGCGAGAGTTCTCAACAACTCACACCCATCAAGGTCCTCTAGTTGATTTTGTCTATCCCGTAGATGGGGACTCCTGCTACCATCCTGAATGTCACCCATAACTACACAAACTGGAATACAAGTATCAACAACATACCATCTGTGTGCTCTCATGCGAGTATAATATTTGTATGGAACAACTCCTTTGGGATGCATTAATGAAGTCACTACCCCTCTGGCTGGCAAGATCATTGCTCTGATACCACTAAAGGATCTCAACCAAATCCGATCCAATTTTTTCTAATTTGTTTATAACTGCAGATTGGGGTTTGTGTTTGTTTGCAAAATGTTTTGGTTTGGGTTTTCGATCCTAATGATAGTAAGAGGATTAACCATGAAATATATGCAATAAAAGAAGCCTTTTGAACCCAATTGGCAAATATTTAGAGAGCTTGATATATAATTCTGAGATATGATATATTTATAACAGC
Organism: Chamaecyparis obtusa; assembly: GCA_027943335.1. NCBI lineage: Eukaryota > Viridiplantae > Streptophyta > Pinopsida > Cupressales > Cupressaceae > Chamaecyparis > Chamaecyparis obtusa. The sequence continues at coordinate 299,454 of BSBK01003708.1, read as the reverse complement.
AAAAACGGTTTCAATTTAAGATTTGAAACACCATATGGCAAGAATTGCATACCCGGAAATCAGCACTCATCCTTTTGACACTTTTATTAATGAAACCAAAATAGATTACAATGAAAGTACCGTCCAAACTTTGAATATGGAAATATACCAATTCGCTTATTACAAATATCAAATATGCCCTAGCTCTAGAGACGCAATAGCTGCTCCAGCTGGGTCTATTTATTTGAGCAAAAATATGCAAATTAACAAATATCGAAACCTTCAGATCTGAACCTGCAAGATGGATTATGATCTGTACTCAAAACTTTTCCAAGGCGATGCCAAACCTATACAAAACTACCTCCAAGCTTGCACCCAGCAAAGACAAACAAATCTAATTTTATTCAATTACCAAACCCTACACCCTAAGTAGAAAAACACTATCTTCTAACACTGAGATAGCCCAATCAATGAATGAATTTATGAATTCTTGTAATCCTCTTCACCACAAACCCTAGGCGTCATGTCTCTGAATGTTCTAATTGGTAAAAATCAACTTGTTGATCCGATGAAGTGCAAATGGAAAACTTGTATAGATTCCCCTCAATGGTGAACTGGGCCTTCATCCAGTTCACTATTCTTCCATCCTCAAAAAATACTTGGCATGAGCTGCCAAATGTGAGAATTCTGAAAAATAATCAACCATAAAGTACAAATAGAAGAAAATGAGACTCTTTATAAAACTCCTCCCACTTTGGAACCCAATGCCCCAAATAGCTTCAATTAATTTTGCTTTCAGGTCCAATTTGAAGTCCAAAAGTGGTGTCTAAGTCTAGGGAGCATTATAATTGCACTTTATATAATATTTCATTAACTTTATTTGTGCAATTTAACTTTACAATGAAATATTATAAAGTTATTTTATAATTTACTGTTATAAAGTTACTTTGATGAATTTTTCTATTTTTAGCAAAAGTAAATAATAAAATAACATTATTTGCTCATGAAATAAGCCAACCAAACATCAATCTCTAGCGTATAAAGTCCTCTCATGCCAGGAGTGTCATCTTCTATCCACTGGAATTGCCTACGGAGATAGATAAAAGGAAAATCTCATCAACTGAATGATCACCTAGGAAAGAGGAGACATTACATTTAGTGTAAGATTGATTTCTGAATACGTCAACAATCCATTGGTAGTTAGAATTTGATAAAAAGATGATGGTGGCTTGGCCTCCCAAGTATGAGGTTCGCCACAATACAATTCCAATCTCTAGGATGTAAAAACCAAACCTTCAAGTGCAAGTTCTTAGGAGACTTCTCGAATTTGGAAGGAGACTAGGGTGACGTTGCCGTTGAAACTCCAGCATGAATCAGCTCGCCAAGATTATTGTTTGAGAAGATAATTGAATACAAAACTTCCCTAATGAACTACTCCTCCAAAAGCTCCTTTTTATAGTGTCTTCACAAGGTTTCCCTCTAAACTAATTTGAATTGCCATCGGGAATTAGATAAATGTGACCCCAAATAGTAAATTATTTGACACAACGAGCGCTTTATAGAAAATTATTAATTTTTTAATCCCTTTATGGTGTAACCCTAACTTATGAGAATTTGTAATTTTGAATGTATTGACTATTAGGGGATGCTAACCTATTTTACATCTTACTTTTAATATTTTTTTAGGGGAATCAAAAGAGTGAATATGCATATTCTTTAAGAGGCATGCAATGGAGGCAATATTTGCACTACGTTGAGGAATACTAAACCTGCAAAAAAAAAAGAATCAAATAGACCATCGATTTGAGAGACAGACTCTTTAACTTTATAACTATGTAAAATGAGTAAAATAGGAGAGTTTGTTAACGAAATAAACAATAGAAAATCTGACATAGGGAAACAGAAACAATGGCTCAAGTTTAGCTTTGCAGACCTACTAAACTTTGTTGGGAAAGGCATGTATGGCATACACTTATATGCTAATGTTGTTTGCTAGTCCCATCAACCTTTCATGCTTATAAGTATCATTTCTCTTCTTTAAAATTGACAAAATGAAAAGTTGCATGGCCATGGGCTAAGTCAAATCCCTTTTCGAATTCTTACTCTTGCCAAACTTCATCCAAATTTTATGATTGCTGAACTCAAATTTGAATTTGAACCTTGTCACTTAGGCCATGGATATGGATACAAATACATATATGGCATTGGATACAGATATGGCCATTTTTTAATTTCAATAAAAAAATAAAAATATGTAAACATATTAAAATTTAAACATTTAAATACAAAGAACTAAATAAGCAATACTAATATAATCTTTAAAAAAATATCCACAAAAAAAACAGAAATAAAACAAAATAGCTTGAATGAGGTTTTTCAAATTAAGTTTAGGAAGTTCATGTCAAACTTTCTAAAAATCAAATCGCTTAGTATCTGACACGGCTGGAAAATTAGTGTTGTTTGAGCACCTATGGATATGGTATCCAATGCTTATCCAAGTCATATCCGTATCCGATATGGCAGCACATGCGCCCAAGGAGGGGCATAGGTGTATTTGGCTCCTCAAACAGAAAGCTATCGGGCTAATAACTAACAGAATTTTTTAAACCTATTATAAAAAATAAAATTAAAAAAAGCTATATTAATTTTGCTCTGCATTGTCGTAGCTGGAAATATGTTGAAAACATTCTAGAACACCCAAATAATGAGAAGGCAGATGTTCAGTGTCTAAATATTTGTCAATCATCATCTGTTCCGCCTTCAAAAATACATCTTAGCTGCTAACTTTCTCCATCAGGTCAAGGAAAATTATTTTGGCATCAAGCACGGCTGTATACAAAAGGATAAAATGGCTCTCCTAAACTAACAACTCACGACATTGATGTTTCTCTCACCAGCAGAAACATCTCAATATCAAATTTAGAACAATTCACATGCATTTTAAACAAGCTGAGGCTAGTCTGGATCTCCAACTTCGCATCAATGATGGGCCTGAAATAGTTTGGGAATTTGTCATATACAAAGTTTGCAGTCTATCTTTACCTATCCCAATAAACCCTTTACTGTACAACTTCCAAGGCATTAATATTGTTTTTCTAAAAATATGAAATTGCCTACATTTAAGATGGTTATTTTGGGATGACTACAGTCTCTAAAAGAATGGGAAAACAAGAAGCAGTTATCGAAAGAGGTAATGCAAAAGAAAGTTGTCCTAAAACTGAGGAAGCAATAAGGTAACTCAATCTGTGAATTACAGACACATATCAATTCACAAGCAGAAAACAGAAGTTGGAACTTGCACGCATCTTCCAAATTACTGGTCAAGTAAAAGTTGCCAACAAAGAGGAAGAGCAGACAAAGAAATCTGTCAGTACAGTTGAATGGGACTCCTTAATGCTCGAAATAGAAGATGAATCCATCATAAATGAGACTGACAAGAAAGGAAAATGCCCTTGTTAGGAAACTTGTTGTACTGTACCCAGCATTGGAAACTCTAATCTAATGGATAAATTGCATTATCTTGATGGTTTTCCTATGAGTGGATATCAAAAAAAAGTTTCTTGAGAAAGCCCTTAGCTCCTGCAAAACACTGGACTAGATATTAGACTACAGTAGCCCAATTTTGATTCAAAAAACCCAACCCAACTCTCGACACTGGTATGTATTAAGCTTCTATGGACACCATTGTCTACTGGAAAAAGTTCTTCCTGAATTATTGCTGCAGCTTAAAGAGAAGCCCAAGGATTGCTGTTTCTGGCTATGCTAGAGAGCTGTGAATGAAATGGGATAGGTTCACGCCCTGGATCAGTCTATCTTAAAAATTGACAATATCACAACAGGAGACCATAGAGCAATTTTTCAAGAAAAGGTTAACTGGATTATAAAGCGCCTGCAATATAGAAAATCATGAAAAGAAATTATCCCGCAGGTTGAAAGATATGACCCATACAGGAGCAGACCAAATAAGAGGATGCTGCTTTAAAGTCATGCTGATACTATGAGCTGAAATCATGCACGTATGATGCTTCCATGCTAGACGTCCTGCCCATGTTGGCTCCCTTTCATGAAGTATGACCATCACAGGTTCAATATATCCTATGAAACATGCAAAGAAAACAATGTCAAAAACTGTGCTACATTTTCAACACCTATATTCAATGTAAACAGCACATCTAAATAATCAGTCTCAAGCTAACATTATGTGTACTGTATCTGCAGGAAAACAATTCAAGCATCAAACCGGGAAATTTCAAGATAGATTTGACACATTTCAATCAATGAAAAGTTAAAAGAAAACAGCACATCTGAAAAACCAATCTTAACCTAAAGTTATGTGTACCATATCCTAGGACAAACCATGTTGTGCAGACAACAGTTTTCAAACATCAGAACTGGAAATTTTTATGATAGATTTGACACATTTACGTTAAAGAAAAAAAGCAATGCCAAAGTTCCGATTACACTGGCCTTAGAATTAGACTTTTAAGCAAAAAAATAGATCTCAATATTTGACAATAAAAGAAATTCATGATATTATAAGGAAACTGGAGTAGTTTCACCCTAATAAAGTCCACTTGATAGATGAAATGCAGATGTAAACATGTTTGCAAAAATATACAATTTAGTTGCACAAATGATGATGAACTTCACCAAAGACTGAACAAGAAGTAGGCCAATCTAGGTCCCTTCCTAGCACATTTTCCTTGATGTTTTTGCAATATTTTATATTTTGTCAACAGATAATTATAGATTAAAAGAATATCAGTAGTCTACAAATACTATCAAAACTAATTTGCCAATTGACTGCCAATGATTTTGTAGCAAATTATTTTTCTTAAGAGATTTAATTCAAGCTTAGTGGATTCCACTCTGTCCCATATGATTAAAAATTAATGGCAATAAAATTGGTGAGTATATGAGTTGTGTTATGTGTTTTTAACTCCACATTTTAATATTTAGTCTTTGCATTACACATTTATGATCAAATCCAGCACTAGCTGATTATTTAGCTACTTGAGGGTGCTTGGTGTATTCAGTCTGCAAGTGAATATGTTCTCAGTGCCAGGTATATCCGTTTAACTCATCACTTCATTCATGAGTTTATTAAAATGAAGGGTCTGCCTTAATGAATTTATTAACTGTTTGCAGCACAATACACATATAAAACCACAACAAATGGTTGTGATTGACCAATTCATTAGTTTGATAGAGGCACCCTACGCACTAGTTCAACCCACACTGTGCACTTGTTTTAAAATCGACTGAACATATTATTACCTTAGGGAAATATTCACAACATCATTGCAAATTAGGGCTTTTGTTAATGGATCAACTTTTGTTCTCTTCTAAGACTTAATGAGCTTTTATAGTTTTATGGCATTGAAACCATAACTTTTACACAACCAAAACCCTAGGTCTGTGGTTGATTTATTGACATTTGCAAGATAATGAAGATCATTGTTAAATGATTTTGAAAAAAGAGTTCCTAGAATAAATGATGGACTGTAAGTGTTTTTACTAATGTTTCAACCCCTTTACAACCACATTTTGACAATGACAATAATGAAGTCATTGTGGAGATTTGATGCCTACCTAGATAAATCTGTTGTCACCTTTGATCCCCACAATACCATTTGTTTCCCTTGAGACGACAGAGTTGTGTCGATTGTTGGACTTTAATGCCCATTGGGGATTATCTTAATTACCCTCGAAATTCCACAACTGCCTTGTTGGCGAAACATCCAAAAAGGGTCTTGTTGTGGAATTTTGATAGCATCTTGATTAATATTCACACAACTTCTGAATTCCTCCACAACTTGTAAAAATTATGCGTATGTCCAACATTCTCAATTTCTTTGTGTCCCTTGACCATGTAATTCTTATTCATCTGGTAGGGTCTTTTCCTACCGGTTGGGCACCTGATACACAAGGGATGTTGTGTACATGGAGCTGCAATGGTATATCCTTAATGTCCTTGTACATCCAAGCGAAGGTGTCTTTATACTCCATAAATATCTTGAATACAGTATGGGGTCCCAATCGTCACCGACCAAGATCACTTTCAAGTTGCCATCGTCACCCAAATTCACCTTCTTCACACTCGACTCTTCATATTTTATTACGTTGTCTCTTTCGAAGTGATGAGTCGGTGCATCAGCCACCTATGCTACTCCTCTGTACTCTTCATACTTCATAGGAAATGTGTTACTTCCATACCTTGGTCGATTTCCCCAATCTATAACATGTATTTATGGTCGAAGACTTCATAGTCTTCCATTTGTTAGTGGAGCAGTCCATTTAGCCAACTCGTCTCATCTTCAAAACAATTCTCCAAATCAAGCACTCCATCATTTGAAACCATGCATTTCCTTTCTTCGTCCATTCTCGACTCTCCATCTTCAAACTCTGATTCATAGGATGTCAACTCCTCGCTCACCACCTAATTTCTCTGGTTGATGATGTACTTCCTTCCTTTACTCTTGATCGAGAGCATGTTCTGTTTCCAATTGCGATCCACTTTGGCAGCAATTGTCCATCCCCTCCAGAGCAATACATCATACGCCTACTTTTGCAACAGGATGGCAACAAAGTCCACAAGGAATTGGTGTGTCCCAATTGTCATTGTTTGCGCCACCAATGTTCCCAATAGTTTGATACTATGTTCGTCAGCACCCACCAAGTGGAATGTCAACAGTCAAACTATTGGTCTTCTGAGGCATTTCCAAGTGTCTTCTTACAGCACATTCTCTTGAGCCACCATCAACGTTGGTGTTTGTCATGTTCAACCCCTTATTTCCATTTCAATGAAGGTTGGCTATCTCCCAATGCTCACCATCCACAGCATGGGATTAGTAGTTTGATTGCCTTCAATTTGAGGTTTCGCCATCAATTCTTCTTATGGCTTGCATTGATTTTGGCCAACTGTGTTGTCATTGTTGTTTGCAGCACCTGTTATACGACATTCTTCTCAAACTCCAACACTAGTGAGGTACTTGCAACTTCATTGGAGGTTCTTCTCAAACTACAACACTAGTGAGGTAATTGCAACTTCATTGGAGGTTCTTCTCTCATTTACCATCGGCCATTCCCATTGGCTTCAACTTCTTGAAGTCTCTCCTCTGTATGAGCATCTGGGTACATTGCCTTCTTTGATTGTAATCTAGTGATCACCAAAAGTTCCTGGTCTGAATCCTACATAGCTAGAATTGTCACCCCTTTCTGCTTTGGACAATCAGTATCTTCATGACTACCTGGTCCACACCACTTGCACAACATTCCTTAATTATTTTGACTACTTTGACATTCTCAAGCGAAGTGACCCCATTTTTTGAACTGCTAACACTGAATCATTAGTCTTCCCTTTGTGTTATATTGTGAACTACTTATAAGGCCACTCTTGTTATTGTTGTATCAGTTATTGTTTCCTCACCTGTTGTGGTAACTACTAGGCAATGCAATAGAATTGGTTGGTGGTTTTGGAGGTGTGATTGGTGGGGTTGATTGTTCCACTTGAGTAAAGAGCACTTGTGTTCTTCTTGTCTTTAGATTATTGCACGAGCATTCCTTGATCAAATGTCCCAATGCCGGATAAATGTCACAAAACAAATTTTTCAGATATATTTATGTGACCTACTTTACAATTGGTGCACCGCAATTCTTTTTTCCTTGGAATTCTCCTTCTTTGATTTCAGCTCCATCATATGCATCATGTATTGTTGAAGAGTTGGGACAATTTTCAATTCATCTTCACTGCTAATCTTTGTACTTTCAGCATCATTCGTCTTTCATTTTCCCCGAGAGGATGTTTTGGCTTCGCTCTTGATGTCCATTGCCTGGTTAACCATCAACATACAATGACGGAGGTAGCAATATCATTTTCTTGCATAACGAGGGAATCAATCCCTCAATGTGTTGGTTCTCAAAACCGACTAATTGGAATTCTTCAAGTCTTGGTAACTCGATGATCCAAATGGTTATGGCCAACTTGACGGGATTAGTCCCCACAGTCCAAATCCCCTGCGCTTCTGGCTCTGCAAGGCCAAGGCGGGTGCACCTGTTCCTAAATCGACACACTCAATCCCAGGATGTTTATAGCAAAACAATGTAATTATTCAACGCAATGAGAGGATCCTTAATTGCAAATTGACAGGAAAATCTCAGCTTTACAAAATGATATTATATCGCTTAACAACACCAATCTATAACGTTTCAAACTCTGTATTACAAAAATAAACAATTATGTGATTATATGATTAATTTAAAATAAAAGAGTAATTGTGGATTTTAAAGATAAATGAATATAATATATCTTCAAATGGCAGAGGGTAAAACAAATGCCAGCATATGAATAATGAATTTAGAGTAATAATAAAGACCAGTGTCTAAATTAATGGGCAAAAAGAGTCAATATTTAAAAGTTGAACGTACGACTCTATAGAATTTTAATAAATTTAAACTATAAATAAATTAGTAATTCAGATGCGACAGATTAACTATATTAATGCAATTTTAAAATAATCCAGGATGCGCTTTAACTCCTTCAGTACGGAGACAAACTAGACATAAATAAAAGAACAATTAAATGTCACAATATTTACGTTTATTAATTTTAAAATGCAATATTAATCTAATCCACTTATCTGGAAAATAAAATATTTATAAAAATTATTAAAATATTAATAAAGGACACAACTAAGAAATAAATTAAACAACTCCAATCTGCACAAATAAATTAAACTTTCTTACAGATTATGCTTGAAAACAAAATCAACTCAGGGACGCTCCTTGCAGATGATCAACCCGATCTATTTGTATCAATGCTTAGAAATAAAATATAATTACTCCAATATCAGGAATTCACCAGCTTAGTTCAAAAATCTTATTTCTCTACCAAATAAAAATATCATATATCATTTCTAGTTTTTTCACGGGCTCTCCTCCTCTTTTCGATTTTACATTCTATATTTATATATTCATGAAGAGTTATGCGGTTGTCTTTTATAAGACACACCGCTCCATAGAATTAATGACATACTTGTCTTTTGTTTTAATTATATTTCAACAGAATCAAAACTTCTTCTTACGGGCAATGATGTGAGCGACAGGTGGCGGATACAGTCTTTTGGACCGATGCACCTCTTCATAACAAATAACATCTTCTCTGGCCTGCTCGCAATTACAACTAAACAAAACCAAAATTCCTCTGATGGCCTGGTTGTAGATGACAGGTGGAGGCAAACCTTTGTGAACAGATGTGTTTTTTCGTAATAAGTAATCAAATAATTGTTAACTCATAGCATAATTGCATTTTTAAAAAAACCGAATCCAGTAACGTAATAAGACACTTGGCGTGAATGGTAAAAGTGGGTGATACAGTTATCGTCTTTTAATCTTTTGTCGGCTTATTAATTATGTTCAAACAATCACCCATGTGTCTTCAAAGAACTATTTGAATAAGGATGCCAGCGATGATAATGACATGTCTATTTCATTCCGAAGCTTATAACTTGGTCACACTATTTAATTCGTGTCACCATATTTTATTTCAATTTCACGCAAACATGTGTTTTGAAAATCCCGTGTGGCTCTGCTTTGTGAATGCGTCTGACACAACACGACTACTTGGTGAAGCGCTGCCGTCCGGTATGACTCCCACACGAACTCAAGCTATCTCCATTGTCTTATAAGAAAGACGAGTATGTTCATCAATAAGACAATCGGCATATGAAATAATCCAATTATTTTATAAGCTCCCGCAATTCACATGTTTTTATGGCCTCATGCTTGTAATCCTCTTCCGCTCGGGCTCCAGACTGTTTCCTATTGCTTCTTTTATTCCTGCATTTTCATTTCCATGTGCTCCTTGCGTGAACTGGAGATCTCCAGAGATTCATCCACATTATGAACAACCTGGCACAATCCATTGAAGACAATGGCTTCAACACACTTCTCTGTTGGCGGCAAAAATGGTGTCCGATATGAACACTCTTTGCAATGAATGGTTCCTCCACATCCATGCCGAGATTGCTAAAGCTGTACAGGAGTGATCTTCTATCTCTCCATAGACATACTTCAACAGCCATGCTCTCCTCCTACATACTCGACAACTCTCAATCCTCCTGCTCATATCTCCAGACCTGCAAGAAGAAATATGCAGTATTATAAACTTACTAAAACTTAATTAATATATGGTTTACGTTTTGATCTCAGCTCCCCAAAGATATTCGGCTTGAAATGTATTGGAGTCTCCTGTGCCATGTGAAGGTTTGTGAGTCCATCGTCTCTATAATCTCCTCTGCAACCATAGCGCTTTAGCCTCTGCAAAGGTTCCCGATAATACTATGTATTGATCGTATGAATAAGATTGACTTCTGCGCAAACAATCTTTGATGTTCACCACCAAATTTTAATCTTTGCTGGCGCATTCAAATACAATAATATTTCTGCTCCAACAATTATATTAGAAAGAATGGCTCATATAGTTCGAATTGCAGCTTCAAGGAATAAATCTTCAACATTTGGCAATGATTCGCAGGCTCGAAGAATATAACAAATCGATCCTCAATGCTTACAGATATTTTCTGTGCTTCCGTTATTCGATTTATATTTCTTGGATGCAAATCTTTTGATTCTGCTATATTTTATACACGGGTTATTGCACAACGTCATATGTGAAGTCTTCAATGTTATGAAGCAGATGACATTTGTTTTCAATATTTGAGAAGGATATATTCCAAGATACTCTACTGAACCAAGATCGCTGATTGATCCGGACACTTCAAAATACTGCTTAAGATTGATATTGTCCAAATATAATTCTTATCAATAGAAAATCCTGTACAATTAACATAAAATATATGAAGGAATAGAATGTATCATAAAATAATTAAACCATAAAAAGCTATACCACAAACATTATTATCATCTACAGCATGGCAATTAACTTAATATGAAAGCTTGGTTTTTAAGGAAAAAGATTAACAAATTTCAAAACGTAGAAAAGGGATAAATAAAATGGTGATCAAATGGATGCCCTGATTTCATAATATCAGGGCTCCATCACAATGAACCACCTTTACTTCAAGCCATTGGCTAACTAATTCTCCAATTTGACATGCAATTCTTTGAGTCTATGATTGTAAGCTCGTACAGTTTCATGCTTCCCTTATTTATTGTTGTAGATTTTGGCCACAATTTCATTATCAACTCATTTCTCACCAATTTAAACTCCACTTCAAATGGCTTCTTTAGTGCTTGCTAGGAGTCGTCAGATTAATCATCCTACTCTGTGAACCAGTCAATGGCTAATCTCCATAATGTTGTCAAAAACGCTCTTAGCCAATTAATCCATGTCCTCCTAATTGCTTGTTATCCAAACACATCCTGCAATGTCATACCAAGTCCTACAACACATTTCCTATGAACTTGGGGTGTTTTTGCTTGTCGACATGTGGACTTGCTGGGGGAGTCACCATCTTTCTCAATCGATATGGACCCTATGCCTTGGACATAGTTGGACTATTTTTCCCTTGATGTTCCAGTACGCCATTTGCACTCATGACCACATAAGAGTATTCTACACGTCCAACATCAACATCCCTTGCACTCTAGTTACCTTCCTCTTCATTCATAGACTCTCTTCTCCCTGAGGTCTTTGGCTCAATGCCCCGAATTCTCAGTCCTAGTATGGATAGTTGCTCTATGCGGTGTAAATTATCCTCCAGTATCTCCAAGAACTCAATCTAAGGCTTTTCTTCTTTGTTCTCTTTGTCTAGTACCGATTATATGGATGGGTTGCCCTCTGCATACTCAGATTCAGGATTTTCTTCTTCATCTAATACTGACAATACAAACAAGTTGTTCTCTGCATACTCAGACTCAAGATTTTCTTCTTTGTTTGATATTGACTACACAAACGGGTTGCCTATTTGGTCAAGGTCTTCATGTGCTTTGTCCAGGACTAGTAGACATCTTGCAAGTTCTACCCAATCACTCCTCATTCACTTATGGTCAGTAGAATTCGTCCTCTCCTCCTGACTAACACTTCATCTGAGCTTCTCCTTTTGTTTTCCTCCTATCTACAAATTTGACTAATGCTTTGACTTTTGCTTCTTGGTTGACTTGGGTTTTCCCTCAATAAACTTCATTTTTCGCTTCGACAATTCTTCTCAATCGTCTTAGTCATTCTCTCTATTCTCTTAGTCAAAGGGATCTTCCGAATCCCTATGCGACTTCCTAACTATTTGGCATACATCTTCTATGTTTATACAACTACACGGGCATTAATTTCCGAGGGTACGTCTTCTAGTAGTGTCACGTTCTTCTTCATCTCTTCAGTCTCATTCTTCATACCATTGCAGCATTTGTTGCCTAGGTTGCTCTCAGTCCCTCTCATCCCAAAGATCTCGAAGGGTAATGCAATTGCACGCAAGCAACCTAGGCAATCTTTAGAGAAGATGGCCTGCTTTGTCATTCACTATGAGGCTATCTTGGATGGAACTCTCAAGGACCCCTCCCTCGAGAGCCTCCATCCAAACATACGAGTTTACGAATACTTCGCACAAGTACACCAAGTCTTGTGTCAATAAACCTTTTGTCATGTATTCATCTTATTTGGTTTCAATTACTTCCGGTTCTTCCATGGCTCAGCCCATTACATCACCATATTGCCTATCTATAAATTCTATTTCCTATGATTTGTATCAACAACGATGTCAAATGTTTACCATCTAATTCACATAGTTACAAAAGTAAATGGAAATGTACATTAACAAAATAAAGAAAAATAACAATATACTTACTGCACATGATCCGAAGATGCTTTTTGTTACCAAGCAATAGATATGCAATCAATACATCACATCAAAGGATAGGTAGATATCCGGAATACAACCAACTACAAAATAAGTAGTGTACCAGGTTGGTTAAGGCTACCAATCACCAATTACAAGCAACTGCCAACCAAGTAGTCGAAAACTAATCATTACAAAACATAACAATATTTCTTTATCCGACTGCCTTATGTACTTTTGCCAACCATAAAACAGTTTTGAGTCTTGATTCTTTGAGCTTTAAGCATTGCTTCAGAGTAGTGTAACAAGACTCAGACACCGCTCAAACTTGCCAAGCTGATTTTTTACTCAAACTCGGACTTGGCATCTGGACTAGACAAAAACTCAACAAGGACTCGACAAATTGAAGAACCCAAGAAATTCAAAAATTTTAAAGGATTTAAAACTTTTTCATCCATAATTTAACAAATTAACATCAAAGACACAATAATTGAGATAAATAGAAGCTACTTTGCACACATACACAAGTTTATGAAGGAAATAAGTTAAACTAAATAACACATTAAAAATATAAATAGTGTCAATGTCAAATGTCTACAATATCCATGGAATATGAAATCCATGGAATCGAAAGTTCAAAACATATATCAAAATAAAAGCTAGAGCTTGCATTTCACCTATAACATCCTAGGGTGTTGCTTTGCATGCTTTGGCATCATGCCCTGATATAAGAGCAAGATGATATTTCAATGTAATGTCCCTTGTTCATTCCTATGAGTTTGAGACTGATTTCAAAAAACTCCATCACACGAACCTCAATCTTACTCTTAAAAGGATTTGGATAGTGACAACATGCTTATTGAAATGTCAACTCCTTTTCTTATTAATGCAAGGGTAATAATTGTTTGTAATAAATACCCTTATATCCAACTACCTTTAATCATAAGATTGATATTTTATTGCTTATGAGATTATCCCAAATCGTGCTTATATGATCCGTATCTGTTGTATTTGGTAATTCCCCTTTATATCTTAATTCCTTCATGCAAGGATGCATCTCCAAAGAGGTATAGCCATTGGAATAGACATGCCTTTCTCTAAAATCAGTCTTTATACTATATTACAAGCAATCTACGTGACCAACCTTCACAACAACGACAAATAACTATTATGCACCCCGAGATATTTCAATGTAGCGATTGAATCTGAAGGATTATATTAGATGTGGATATTCTAAGCTTGGCCACTGGTCTAAAGTTTGGAATGAATTAGGTTTATTATTGATCAACCCAACTGCTTGAGAAATACTAAACCACTACTTAGAGACTAGATCGCTGTTGCATTGTGAAATATGCGTCACGATATCCATGTTTGTTCTCGTTTTGCCCCTAATAGTGCTCAGTGATCCAAATGATATTCATTTTAGAAGACCCCTAAATGTCTTGTTGACTCTATTCCTCTAATTGCTTGCTCTTATGTAATGATGCAGCCACCATGGATACTCTTCTCCATGTAACCCTGATTTGCTACTTATTGTTGTCTCTCTTCTTATCATTGTGCTTTTTCCTAGTCCCATGGCTCTGTTTTAGTCGAGCCTTATTATTATGTTGGTATGTGTTATCTTTTTTGGTTTATTGTGATTACCATCGATACTCCAACTCTGAATCCCTACGTATCACATATTGCATTGCTACTAACACTTGACGCTGAGTACTAATTCTTGTTCATCCAATCTTGGCTGACGTTGATCTACTGGTCTATTCTCTAAAACCCCAATATTTTTCTAAAATCCATTTTTTTCTCTCTTCCTTGTGTTTGCAAATGAAAGAATGCTCTTTTTGTGTCTGAGAGAAAGCTATAAACATAAAAAGTCAAAGTAAAACAATTAAGAAAAAAAATATTTCACTTTATAATTTGTGTTTGTTGTGGCTGAGTTAGGAGCTCGAGACTCGGCGAGTCAGCCGACTCGCCAAGTCATCCCAAACTCGATTTGACTCAACCAAGTCTAGAAGGCTAGGGTTAATTTGACCCATTTCGGTGGATTCGCCTTTGGACTTGCAGCGTCCTATAGCTATGCTTCAGAGCAAATAGCATCACCATAAATCACCTTGTGAATGCTAGAGCCGTTCAAATACCTTTTTCATCTGGGTCCAAATAGGATGTAGGAGGTCATACTCTATTTGGAGTGTAGATTGCATACAAGAGGTCATACTTTATTTGGGGTGCAGGCAGTTCTTTGAGGTTGAGAAGAGCACTTGAGAGTAAAGATATCAATATGCCATATAGCGACAATTTAAGATTTCAAGCTGAAATGCACATTCTGAATCAATGGTATCTCTAAGATGGAAATTATCAAAAAAGATTCTTGGTGTAGACAGACTAGGGTGTTAAATTTTGAACCAGAATGCAAGAAAGAAAAACACAGGAACACAATAACAAATGACACAATAAACTATCCTGAGAAAACCCTCCACTTGAAGGTGAAAAACCGAGCCCCACAAAAGATAGATCCTTTATTGAATGCTCAAAACAAATACAATGTCCTCAAGCTTAATCAGGAGATAGAATAATCAGTGATTGTTATCTCTTAACAATCAATCAATATGCCTTATACACAACTCAACATCTTCTAAGCAAATACTGAATAAACTATGCTTCAAGTATCTCATAGATACTTCTAACAATAAGAATGTCTTCCACACATAAATTGGTCATGCACGATCATATATAGGCTGATTTTGTAGCATATATCGCATACATTATACATTAGGAACATATGAAAAATATTCTCCAGACACGGAAATCACCAAACTTCATACACAAAAGTCTACCAATTCTCAGAATAGTCACCACACCATGATTGATCAATACACATACGTACCACAGATGCTCAATTAGATACGAAAAGACTTTCCCATGGAATACAAACAAACAACAGTTACACATAATGAATCATCGGCAGTTAAGATGCCAGATGTATGCAAGTTAGTCATAACGCAAGCCACTCGGAATAAGAAGGATCCACGATATCATGTCATCCTATACCTGTCTTGAAAAAGCGACAAATAATAAGAATGATAAATGATAATAAAGGAAGGCCCAATAACAAATAAACGGTGATCACAGTTTGAGTTTCCATCTCAATAACTCTTACACATAGTTACCATAAAGTTGGGTGGTGACTATTAAGAAATGTTGTTTCACCTACAACAATACATATAGCCTCTGAAACGAATACCATAGGAAAGTGATCGCAATCACGATAGAAATTCAGCTGGAAGTTTTGTAGCAGCTCCCAATGGTACATAACCACACAAATAAAATACATCGCATAGGAAAACTGCGAAGTGTAGAATGCCAGCATCACAAGAGATTAAATCATAGAAGGATAATACAGTCCAGCACTGTAAATACACTCTAAGAAAACTTGAGTACATTAGGATCATCACGAAGGTATGAATGATTTCTCTTGCAGCATATTAAACCATTAACACTCCCTCTTAGCAAAGGAGAGATCATTTATATGTTATGGAGTCTCTCAACATGACAAACACAATGGCTACATCCATACATGTTGATAACAAAACTAAATCACGGATTCTCTCAACGTGATAGCATCATGGATTCACTCAACATGATGTTCATCGTGGCTACTCCCATGAGTGAAATAACACAAGCTCTCATCACGGAGTCACTCAACGTGATGTTGACATGGAATCTCTCAACATGACATCCACTATAGCTACTCCCATGAGTGGAAAGAGCAACAAGAGTTTTCACCTCAAATTTCTCCATCTCAAGGAAAAATGCATTACAAGGGCTTGCACCTCAAACTTCTCTCTCACAGAGAAGAATGCATTAACAAGGGCTTGCACCTCAAACTTCTCTCTCACAGAGAAGAATGCATTAACAAGGGCTTGCACCTCAAACTTCTCTCACAGAGAAGAATGCATTAACAACATGAAATAAGAATCACTGAAGTTGAGACTCTCTCTCAGCAAGAGCATCATTCTCCACAATACCAAGCTTATCTCGAAAATAAGAAAACTTCACTCTAGGAAGTGGCTTGGTGAGAATGTTTGTTGTCTGCTCATTTGTGCAAATGTACTTGAGCTCAATTGCTTTCCTTTGAACCATATATCTTAAAAAATGACACTTGATTTCCACATGCTTGGTTCTATCATGAAACACGGGATTAACCAAAAGCTTCACACAGCTTTGGTTGTCACTAAGAATCACAGTAGGTTCCAAAGGCTGCTCAAACAGTCCTGCAAGAAGCGTTTGAAGCCACACTGCTTCTCTTGTTGCCACACAAGCTGCAACATATTCAGCTTCTACTGTACTGTGAGCCACACATGATTGTTTCCTACTACACCAGGAAATCATAGCTGAACCTAGGCTGAAACAACAACCGGAAGTGTTCTTCCTATCAAACACACACCCTGCCCAATCTGAATCAGAAAAACCTTGCAAGTTCAGATCTTCAAAAGAAGTATATTTCAAACCATATCCCACTGTACTGCGCAGATATCTCAAAATATGTTTGGCTTCAACAAGATGAATCTGTCTAGGCTCACACATGAACTGATTGAGAGTGTTAACAGCATAACATATATCAGGCCTAGTACTAACCAAATATATTAATGATCCAATTAATTGCCTATACATAGTGGGATCAACAAAATCTGAATTGGCTACAATCTCATGTAACTTTTTCAGATTTGCTTCCATAGGAGTTGATATGGAATTGCAGTCTAACATACCAAATCTTTTCAAAATATCAATAGCATATTTCCCTTGACTCGGGATAATCTCATTTGGTCTTTGTCATACTTCAAGTCCAAGGAAGTAGTGCATAAGACCAAAATCTTTCATCTCGAATTCAGAAGCTAACTCTTTCTTACATTTAGCAATGAGATCATCATCTCCGATACAAAACAAATCATCAACATAAAGAACTAAGATTAATGCTTTATCATCAATTACCTTGAAATAGAGATTTGGATATGCATCATTTTTGAGAAAGCCCAAGCTCAATAAATAATGATTAATTCTTTCATACCATGCACGTGGAGCTTGCTTAAGGCCATACAAAGCCTTTTTCATTTTGCACACATGTGATTCCTTCTCATGAATCACAAAGCCCTCTAGGTGCTCAATGAATACTTCTTCAATTACACCATTCAAGAATGTTGTCTTCACATCCATTTAATGTAGTTTCCATCCTTTAACTATTGCAACAGCAATGTAAGTTCCGATTGAAGTGCAACGTGTTACAGGATCAAAAGTCTCCTCATAATCTATAGCTCCTTTTGAGAAAACCCTCTAGCTACAAATCTAGCTTTATATTTTTCAACACTTCCATCAATTGCATGTTTAATTCTGAATAGTCATTTAGAAGAAACAATAGATTTACCTTTAGGCCTAGGCACAATGTCCCAAACATCATTCTTGATAATGGATTGATACTCCTCCAGCATGGCA
The DNA here is from genome assembly GCA_027943335.1 of Chamaecyparis obtusa. NCBI lineage: Eukaryota > Viridiplantae > Streptophyta > Pinopsida > Cupressales > Cupressaceae > Chamaecyparis > Chamaecyparis obtusa. The sequence goes on along the minus strand of BSBK01003708.1, from coordinate 281,200 downwards.
TCCCTCCATAGTTGCTGTTTTGAAGCCTCCTCAAAACTTGAAGGCTCAGATTCAATAAGATGACTCATCAAAGCAACATATCCTGCAAACCTATGAGGTTTCTTAATTTCTTTGAAAGTGTCACATGGGACGGCAAATTTCTCAGCCTCTTGCATAGCATGCCTGGCCCACAAAGGTCTCTTCTTGTCAAATGAAACGTTACTTGGACTGGCAGTGGAATCTATAGGATCAATAGAATCTTCTAACTCAAGATTCTCCCTCTGAATCTCAGAAGGGGAAGCAGGGACAATATCTATATCTTGAGAAGGCTCAAGATCTTCTCTATCAATTCCATATTAAACTCTTTAGATCTTTTGCAAGCTACATCTTCTTCAAATGAAACATCTCTGCTGATTTCAATATGCTTTTGACCCAGACTGTAGATCCTATAAGCGTTTGATGATTCACTGTAACCAACAAAAATACACTTCTTGCCTAGAGGTTCTAACTTAGACCTTTTATCTTTTGGTACAAGTATGTAAATTGAACACCCAAAAATTCTGAGATTACTAACTTCTGGTTTAGAACCTGTGAATGCTTCTTCGGGAGTCATATTATCTAGAATTTGATGTGGACTACGATTCTAAACATAAATTGTTGTCTTGCAAGCTTCTGCCCAAAGAAAGGTTTGAAGGCCTTGATCATGGATCATGGTTTTCGCTGCCTCAACAATAGACCTGTTCTTTCTTTTTGCAACTCCATTTTGTTGTGGATTATAAGGGATACAAAACTCCCTCTTAATCCCAGCTGCAATACAAAAAATTTGAAATATACCAGAAGTATATAAACCCCCATTGTTAGACCTTAAAACTTTGATCTTCTTATGGGACAAATTCTCTACAAGAGCTTTGAACTCTTTAAATCTAAACAGCACTTCATCAGGCTCTTAAGCTTTCAAAAAATAAATCCATTATGAGAGAAGTCATCAATGAAAGTAACATAATACCAAAAACCACTTAAACAGACATGGGACAACACAAGTCAGGATAAATTAGCTCTAGGATTTCCTTTGCTCTACTTTCACTATTATGAAAAGGAGTCCTAATGTTCTTACCTAGAGCATAGCCTTTTCAAACAACCTCATGATCTTGGTTTAGCTTTGGAAGACCAATGACCATCTTCTCCATGGAGGAAAGAGTTCTGAAATTTAGATGACAAAATCTTTTATGCCATAGCTCACTACCACTCAAGGAATCATATGCTAAGGCATGAATAGGACAAGCTGAAAGTCTATATAGACTCTCATGAGGAACACCAATTTCACGGGCTGTCTTAATGCTAGTGTTCTTCTTCCATGCAAGAACTTTGCTTTCAGCAAATGCAACTTCGTATCCTTTATCTTCCAATGCTGAAATAGAAATCAGATTTCTCTTGATTCCAAGAACGAACAGCACATCACTCAGATGAAGAAGAATTCCTGAATCTAAATGAAAAAATGTAGTTCTAGTACCCTTCACAAAATAGCAAGCATCATCACCAATATTAACTTGTAAATGAGAATCCATTTCTATTAGATTAGAGAGATGCTCACGATAACCTATAATATGGTGAGAAGCTTCACTGTCAATTAGCCAAGTATCACTATCAGTAGGAACATTACTTGAAAGAGAAGAAATAAATAAGAACCCCTCTGAATTTTCACTTGACTCACTATGAGGGGAAGCATTTTCAACATTTGTAGCAGCAACTTGATGCTTGGGTCTTGTTGAACAATCTCTAGCAAAGTGACCATGCTTGTCACATCTAAAGCACTAAATCCTAAAGAGATCCTTCTTCTTCTTGGGCTTAGGAGTTGAATCAGAATTCTTACCTCCGAACCTCTTGAAATTTCTTTTTCTTCCTTTCCCTTTAGAAGTATGAGCAGCAAGGACATGATCTTCATGGTGAGATTTACATCCACTTTCTCTAGTCTCCAATCTGCATTCCTCTTGAATGCAATTAGCTCTCAATTGATCAAAATTGGGTAGTTCATCTCTTCCACTAATTTCTTGAATGAAGGATTCCCAAGAGTGAGGAAGGCCATATAATAGTATAGCATGAATAATAGAGAGAGGGTGCTATGCAACAGGTACGAACTCTGAGAAGGCTGACGTTTCACCTTCCTTGGGGTCTGTGCTCGGTTTGCGTGGCACCTTTAGTGTTTTTCGTGTGCTGCGTCATCCTTTTTGTCTTGGTTTGTGTTCCAATTTGTGCCTTAGGTATTTTTTTTTCTTTTGTCTCCCTTGTTTGTGCTTTGATATTTTTTGTGCAGTTTTGGGTTTGGGTAGTCTTTCCCCGTCCTAGGTCGCTCATGTGAGTCTGGGGCATGTAGGGAAATCATGATCAAAACATCCATGGGCAAAATGATATTGAAATTATTATGGCCGAGGGAGACAAAATTAATGAGAATGCAATTTCTGATAATAACAAGGTGGATAAGGAGATTTTGGTGCCTAGTGTTAAAGAAAAACCTTCGTATAAATCTGTGGTTGCAGAGGTTTATGTGTTGGTGTGCCCGCCTTCTATGAATTTTGATGGACAATTTTCCAGACAACCTATTGCCGGAGGGCTTGGTGAAGTGGGAGGGGCCACAACTAATGGAGGTGGACGAGCCGAAGGAGGTGATGTCGTCGTTGGTGACCCCGGAGGAGGATCAAATGGTAGATCTACTTCTCTTGCTTTGAAGACTTTGTCTCTTTCTCTTAATGAAGACATGGTTAAGGCCATTAGGGTGGAGCAGGCTAGATTAAAAAATATTGCTATCTTTTTTGTATGTATGGACCGAGACTCTTTACCCTCGTAAATTTTTGTGATGAATGGCTGGCTCACGTTTGGGGGAAGAAATTTGGTATCAATGTCATTTTTTGTAGAATGTTGCAGAAGGGCGTGTTTTTTATTTTTCTAAAGTCTCATAACATGCAAGAAAGAGTTTTAAAAAAAGGGTTTTGGAACGTGGGTCACTCTCTATTTCGTGCCTTTCCATGGTCGCCTAAGGGCAATGCTGAGTAGGTAATTGCAAGGTCCACACCCAATTGGGTTGAGATCAAAAATCTCCAGGCTGAATTCGGGCCCTTTATTTCTCAGATTCTTAAACCTATAGGTTATGTTCTTCAGGTTGAGGAATCTAGGGTTACTCTCCCGAATTTAAATGCGAGCATCCTAATTGCTCTCACCCCCGATGTTGAAATTTCCTAGAAGTCATTTCCTTAAATTTTGATCATGATTTTTTCTCATGGGAACTGTCCTTACTGGGCAATTTAGGGGCTTGCTTCCATTGTAAGCTCAACGAACACAATAGGAAAGATTGTCCATCTTTGAAAAAGGCCCAGTCTACAAATTTTGATGTTTCTACAAACAAAGAAATCAATGGTAATATTAGTGATGGTACTAAAGTTGATTTGAATTCTAAGGTAATTGCTAATGATAATGTGGTTGCTAATTATGGTTCCCGTGTGGTTCCCCAAGATTGCGCTTCTGCAGACCCTAACCATGGCCTCAATACATTCTCCACCCTAGCTAACCCCCTCTTCGAAGAGGAATATGTTGTCTTTCCTGCCACGCCAGCCACAACCCCAAACGTTGCTACCATCCCATCATCCTTGAACGGGGATAAACCAGTTGATAACCCCGTGCCATGTTCTGTGGTTGGTCCCACCAGATTGTACACCCAACAAATTGCCCTGGATGCGATTAAAGTTAAGGCTGTCAAGGAAAAGAATGTGATACAGATAACGAAGAAAGAGAATTCCCCTCTGCCTTAGTCTATGTCTACAAATGACAATGTTGATCAATTCACTGACTATAAACCAAAGAGTAATGAAGTTCCTGAGTGCTTTAATAGACTCTATAAGAACCAATTACCCTCATCCAAAAAAATCCATGATGATGAACATTCATAGTTGGAATGTTAGGGGTATGGAGATGGCAGATCGAAAATATGTTGTTAGGAGGTGGTGCAATAACTTGAAAGACAAAGACATTGTTGCCTTCAAGAGATTAAAGTTGTAGGATTCCAAGCATACACTATGCTCAAAATTCTATGGGACCAAGCCACGCGCTTCCATTCCAATCATGAAAGAGGTAAAGGTGGAATCACTATTCTCATTGGCCCTAAATGGGTTGATTATATTCTTGATCATGGTAGTTCTCCGTGTCAAAGGGTGTTCTGGATTACTTTTAAGTTCAATAACAGTATCTTTGGTTTATGTAATGTATATGCTGCCAATAACTATAGAGAGAGAGCTAGTTTGTGGGACTGGTGTACTTCAAACTTACCCAATATTCACTGGCTTTTCGTGGGCGACTTCAACATGGTGGAACACACCAGTGACAAGCAAGGCGGTTTGAAACATTGCTGGAAAGGGAATGAATTCTTTTTCTGGCAAAGATTTATCGGGAAATTCAACTTGAAAGATCCTCTTGAAAAGAGAAGAATGGATTATTCTGATATTTGGTTTACCTAGTGTAATAATCAAAGTGGACAACATAGAGTTTATTGCAGACTTGTCAAATTTTATAGTGATTCTTTTTTTCCTACCATTCACATGGTAGTCATGCTCCAATCTGTGTCATGACTGCATCCATCTCTGATCACTCTACCATCTCTGCCTCTATGTTGTTGGATTCAGCCCTGGCCCCCCCAGTGAGGTCAAAGAATTGCAGCCTCTTCAAGTTGAATGTCTCCCTCCTCGATGATATAGATAATGGAAAGGCTACAAAAATGGCCACCCACCTTTCCAAATTTTGTAATCCCCATCTCCGGTCCAGAGATCAATGGGATGCTCTGACTAGCACTTGGAAACAATTGTATCAAGTTATTGGTAAGCAACTTGCTATGGATTGAAGTAGGGAAGAAACTTATTTGCAATCCAAACTCAATGATATTGAAAAAGATCTTCAGCTCAAATTTGGGGATCCTAAGTTAGAGAAAGATATGATTGATGTTAAGCATCAACTCAAGGTGTTCCAGAGATACAAGATCAAAGGACAAAAAATCAAAACAAGGATGAACTAGATTCATGAGGGGGATAAAGGATCAAAATATTTCTTCAATATTATTAGGGCCAAGAATAAAAGGGAATTGATTGAAGAGATTCAGAGCAACTCTGGTAATACCAATGATCATATGGCAATAAAGGAGGCATTCTTTAAGTTTTACAGGGACCTTTTCTCCTCAAAACATGGCAAGGACAACCAAGATGCTCTAGACAAATGTCTCAAGCTTATTCCGAAAAAATTGTCCTCTAGGGAGGCTGCTACATTAGATAAGAACATATCCTTAGAGGGGATCCAAGTTGCTATTGGTTCTCTTGCTATTGTCAAGTCTCTTGGGCTTGATGGTCTCCCTACAGAATTTTATAAGCAGAACATCGAATGGATCGGAGGTGAGCTCTTGACACTTTATGAGGATGTTTTTGTTAGAGGGTCACTGGGTGTGAGTATCAACAGAGCTGTCATTAAGTTGCTACCCAAAACTGGAGATAAAACCCTTGTAAAAGAGTGGAGGCCTATTACTTTGTTGAATATGTCTTACAAAATTATAGCCAAGGTCTTAGTCAGAAGGAATGCAGATTTGCTCAAAAATTTCATCTCTATTACTCAAACAAGGTTCATTCAAGGGAGATATATCCTTGAAAACCTCATTACTAGTTGGAAGGCCACGCATTGGGCCAAGTTTGATGGTCAGAATGTTGCTATGGTTCTGTTGGACTTTGAAAAGGCTTACGACAGAGTGGAATGGCCATTCATCATTGGTATGCTTCAAGCTTTAGGGTTCCCAGAGTACTTTTGCAAATGGATTAAGATTCTCTTTCATGACTCTTCTATAGTGATTGATGTTAATGGTGATCTCTCTAACTCTATCCCCCTTCAAAGGTCCCTCAGAAAGGGTTGTCCCATTGCCCCATCCCTTTTTGTTATTGTTGCTAATGCTTTACACTATATCCTTCGTGCTAATAGCCTTGGCCCTCCTATTAGGGGTATCTCCCCCCCCCCCCAATAATGATGAACTCATTAATGCCCAATTTGCAGATGACACCTCTCTTTTTCTTGAACTTTCTGAGGACAATTTTAATAAGGCATTGCAAAGACTGCAATTTTTTTGCTCAACATCTGGTGCTAAGGTGGCTCCTCACAAATCCTCTATGTTGGGATGGTTCGATACTGCTCCTAACTGGTTGGTCTCTAGTGGATGGCAATGGACTGGCCCTAAGAAAACTGTTATATATCTGGGGATACCTTTTGTTGTTGAACCCAATGCCAGAGACGTGTGGTCTTGGATTTTTTATAAGATGAACTAAGCCCTTAAAATGGCAGACTCATTCGTTGTCTTTAGTTGGTAGGGTGCAAGTAGTTCAGAAGGTGTTATCCTCTCGTCATATCTATTTCGCATCTACTTGGTTATTTTCTAATTATCATGTCAATATGCTAGAAAAGATTCTTTGGGATTTTTTATGGTCTGATGGGCTAAGCAATAACAAGAGACATTGTGTAAGCTAGGATTGGTGTTGTAGACCCAAAATGTATGGTGACCTCGGTCTGAAAGATATTAAGGCACATGGTATTGCTCTAGCTTCTAAATGGATATATAAGGCTCTTTGGGGAAATGAGCCTTGGAAAGTGCTTATTAGGAATAATATTGCTAGATCAGTTATCAGGAAAGGTAAGCATTGGAAAGATACCCCTTTGTGTGACATCATCATGGGTGATTTCAAGATGAAGCTTTTTGGTTCTTGCATCTTCTCATCCTTTTGGAAGGCTTGGACTCGGGTTAGGGGTTTTATTCCCTCCCGTTGTGCTGTTGGGGGCCAACCCAGGTACTCTATTGCTAATCAGTTAATCTAGTGGGGACTGTACCTAAATGATAAACCACTGGCCTTAACTCAAAGTTGCTCTGCAAAAATATGGAACTTGAAAGGTATTTCATGGATTGGTGATCTTCTGGTTGATGCTCAATTAGGGACTTGGGAGGAACTTGCAACTTAATTTGGTATTCCACCATCTCAAAAGAAAACATTTACTTTGATTTCTAAAGCTTTTAATGGTTCTTCGATGGGTAAGATTTTGGATGCTTCTGATTTTCTTAAACAGTGTAACTGGAATGATGGCACTTTGCTTGCGGATTCTTCTACTAAACAGATTTATGGCTTGATTAAAAATGACTCTTCCATTTTCACTTGAGTGACCCAAAGCTGAGGATTTGACTGTCCTTTCTCAAATTGGTACATTTTCTTTCATTTCTTTTGGCATGTTCCTTCTGAACCTAAAAAGGTTTGCTTTAAATGGCTTCTTCTTAAGAAACTTGTTGTTGGGAAAGTTTTGTCCTCCGTGGGTCTTGAGCCTGTTGTGTGTGCTCTGTGTAATGTGGAAGAGAGTTTTGAACACCTTTTCTTTGATTGTATTTATGCTAGGAAAATCTGGTCTATTTTCTTTGGTCTTCCTATTAGATGAGATGTTAAACCCAGTCTATCTTGGTGTGAAATTCTTGTTGGGTATGTGGATTCATTTGACTCTAGACTTAACAGATTCTGGTCTGCTTTGACATGTGAGATCCTTTGGATGCTTTGGAAGGATAGAAACCGGGAGGTTTTTCAAAAGGAGAGAAGACCTACTGAGTTTAATCTTAAACTCATCCACTCTTCTATTATGTCCCAGGTATCATTGGAGCTGGATATTCCCAAAAGCAAGTTCATGCTGTTGGCCTAAGAAGGTTCCTTGCTTATCTTTAAAGATGAAGTCCGAGCTGCACATTACATTAATACTTTCCAGAACTTTTTAAATCCAGGGGAGATTGATGAACTGAACCAATTGCTGAATAGGTATCAAATTAAATTTGAAGACAATGTTACTACTGCAAGGACACAAGTTAATGAGAACATTGATGCTCCGGCTATTGACGACACTGTTGCATGGAGGGCCCCTCCTCAAGGTGAACAGGTGACTCCCTACTCATCAGGAGATGAAGAGTCTAAATACTATGAATATCGTCCTGATCAAGGGGATGGCTGGGAGTAACTTGCTTGTTGCTTCTTTTTGGCACATTGTCTTGTTTTTTTAATTTCTGCAAACCATGTTATACTTATACAGCGTGCAGATTTCTGATTTTGATTCAGATATACATGTAAACTGTATCTGCCCTGCAATTTTGTTAGTGTATATATCTATGGGGGTGTGTTCTTATTCACTCTCTCTAGTTGATTGCTATTATGCTTCTCTCCGTAGTGCCTTGGCTGGCTGAAACTTAAATGATGTAATCATTTTGATAAACTATCTTAATAGAAAAAGAGTGAGGAAGGCCACTCATGGCCAACATAACTAGATCTTTGTCCTCAATGGAATCTCCAATAGCATTGAGTTGATCTTTTAATTCTGTAATCTTCATAAAGAAAAAAACAACAGATTCTCCTCTAGCCATTTTATTGTGAAGTAGACGTCTCAAGGCTAGAGCTCTGCTAGTGTTGTTGAATTCATACAAACTTTGAAGACACTCAACCATCTCCTTAGCTGAATTCAAGTTGGATATAACAGGTACCAAATGATCCTTAACAAAGCCAATCAGAATCTTTCCTGCCATGATATTGTTCTTCTTCCATTACACTTTCTCAGTGTCATCGGAAGGTTCAAGTGCATCAGATTTCACGTAGTTGAGAAGATCATTCTCTTCAAGAGCAATGAGGACCCTGAATTTCCATGAAGTAAAGTTGGATGCACCATCCAGCCTGTCTTCAACTTTGAGTCCATTCACCATTGTTGGAAGCTGAAACAAGCAAACTGAAAGTACAGCAAAGAATAATTCAAAGCTTACAAGATTCTGGTTTTGGATAATTTCCTTAGACCCACTCTGATACCATGTTAAACTTTGAACCAGAATGCAAGAAAGCAAAACACAGAAACACAATAATAGATAACACAATAAATTATCCTAGGAAAACCCTCCACTTGAGGGTGAAAAAGCCAGCCCCACAAAAGATAGATTCTTTATTGAATGCTCAAAACAAATACAATGTCCTCAAGCTTAATCAGGAGATAGAATAATCAATGATTGTTATCTCTTAACAATCAACCAATATGCCTTATACACAGCTCAACAACATCTGCTATGCAAATACTTAATAAACTATGCTTCAAGTATCTCACAGATACTTCTAACAATAAGAATGTGTTACACACATAAATTAATCATGCACAATCATATACAGACTGATTCTGTAGCATATATCACATACATTAAGAAGATATGAAAAATATTCTCCAGACACGGAAATCACTGAACTTCATATGCAGAGGTCTCTACCAATTCTCAGAATACTTACCACACTATGATTGATCAATACACATACGTGCCACCGATGCTCAATCAGATATGAAAAGACTTTCCCATGGTATACAAAGGAACAACAGTTACACAATGAATCGTCAGCAAATTAAGATGCCAGACGTATGCAAGCTAGTCATAACGCAAGCCACTCGGAATAAGAAGGATCCACGATGACATGTCATCATATTCCCGATAGCAAATAAATGCTGATCACAGTTTGAGTTTCTAGCTCGATAACTCTTACACATCGTTACCATAAAGTTGGGTGGTGACTGTTAAGAAATGAAGTCGTTTCACCTACAGCCTCTGAAATGAATACCATAGGAAAGTGATTGCAATCACAATAGAAATTCAGCTGGAAGTTCTGTCGCAGCTCTTGACAATACATAACCACACTGATAAAATATATCGCATAGGAAAACTGTGAACAGTAGAATGCCAGCATCCCAAGAGATTAAATCACAGAAGGATAATACAGTCCAGCGCACTAAATACACTCTGAGAAAGCTTGAGTACATTAGGATCATCACACAGGTATGAATGATTTCCCCTGCAGCATATTAAAACATTAACATTGGGAACACTAAAGTACTTCATACTAGGGCTTCTTTTGTAGAGTATTTTGCTTCCAGTCTTGAAGCAAGAGCTGCACATATGACAGTAAGAGAACGGATCCTTCACACATTAATGCCAGATAATAAGGTATTCTGTGTTGTAGGCAGCTCAAATAAGGATAAGAACCATTTGGTCGAAGCCAGTGATTTGTCCAAGGTGGAGCTATTTGGTGGCCCATCCAAGCGTCCCTAGTCTCTAAATCAATCCAGTTCAAGGATATCGATGTTTACTTTCAAAAACTGGTTCTATGTGTACTCAATCTATAAATAATACTCAAGGAAGGTAGCCTCAGCATTTCCAGTCTCTTCAATCTCTTGGCTCTGTCTACAAGTAGGATCAAGAGAGCAATTAGGAAAGCTTTTGTACAGCTAGGCATTTTAGTCATTGAGGGGGTGGGGCTAATGCATTTCCAGCCTGTCATGTCACTGTGATAATGTCGTATACCTTCACACTTACGTGGAAGATCTGACCGGATAGTTACAATATTCTTCAATGTATAATCACCACTTTCACTAAGAGCATGACTGTATGCAAATTAAGAATATAATCGCTAATCAACTGGAGAAGTTAATTATTGCTAAAACAGATTAATTAAGGAATTAAATTATAAAGAGGCACCTCTTCAGAAAGGTCATGATTACTAATTTACTACAAAGGATGTGTCCTTTTGTCATGTGCCCATTCTGGTTGACATCGTTTGGCGTGCCGGATCAGTCTATCACGGGCTCTCGTAGACTGGTGGCGATGTGGAGAGAGTCATTCTGATGATTATTTGGGGATTGGATGGTCTTATTTGCTTTTGGAGAGATGGTGTTTATCATATTTTTTATTATAATGTGTTATGTGGGGCCAAAATGTTATAATTTTGAGTTGAGTTGCACTTTTTATTTTATAAAGTTACTTTTTATATAAAAGTGCATTATAAAGGGATTTTATAAGAATATTTTATGGATACTTCTAGAAGTTCTAGTGGCTTCTTAGAAAAGTGAATAAATAGAGTGTTTGACCTCTCATTTGGACATTCCATGACTTGAGTTTACACTACTTTTCTTTTTGAGCATTTGTGGCGCCATCTTGGTCTACAGATTGTCATTTGATCATTAGGAACAGAGTTTCTTAAGGATTTGCATAACTAAGGAGGTGAAATATCCTTTGAAGGGTTGCACTTTGGAAGTGGTATTCAGCCATTTCAAGTTGAGCTTATTTGGAGTCCTCAGACTTACCTGAGGGTTTGAGTTTTTTATTGCAAGAGGAAAAAAAGCAGATCCGAAAAAAGCAGTACGAAAAAGAAAAGCGAAAAAGCAGTCCGAAAAAGTAGATCCGAAAAAGCAAAGCGAAAAAGTAGATCCGAAAAAGCAAAGCGAAAAAGCAGATCCGAAAAAGCAAAGCGAAAAAGCAGATCCGAAAAAGGAATCCAAAAAAGCAGACCCGACAAAGCAAAGCGAAAAAGCAGATCCGAAAAAGCAAAGCGAAAAAGCAGATCCGAAAAAGCAGAGCGAAAAAGCAATCCGAAAAAGTTTTTGCTACTAGTCTAATTCAGTTTTCAGAATTTCAGGATAGGGTTTTGGAACCTAGGGTTTGATGATCATATTATTGGCTGAAATATGTATGGCATTGTTGCAAATTGTTGATATATGAATGGTATATGGTTTTGAGCAATTTCCTACATCATTGATAGTGTTTTAGATGGTATTTGGTTGCTATCTATTATTCTGAAATTTTGGGACAGCGAACTCATATACTCAAAAATAATTTTCTATCTACATTTTGAGTTACATTTTTGAGGGGTTTTTAGTGGCCTATTGGTAAGGGTCATTACACCTTTCGCCTCTCCTTCAGGATACAAATATCAGCAATCAGTTAGTTGTTGAAGGGCATCAAAGCAAGCAATGATACAGATCGAGATTTTCTTAAAGCAATCTAATAAATATATATAGCAACATTAAAGAGTTGGAAAGATCTTAGAACGAGAAGCAGAAGACATATCCATATCAATGTGATTATATACAGCAGTAATTAACAGAAAGGACACCGATTGCAAAGCCCACAATCAAAGAGAGAAACAGAACTAGTACTGCAGTCAGTAGAGAGATCTTACAACAATACGAGCCCCATACAGAACGGTCAAAAAATAATTAATATCTATACCGTGCTAACTTTCTTATTGTTAAATACACATTTAATGTTTATACTAAGTTACTGGTCCCGATACGAGTATGGATGCAAGTACGAGATCCCTATACATGGCTAAGTGGAAATTTTTTGGGGGGTTTGGATGCATTTGGGTATGTGTGTGTGTGTATACATTTATAATATATATATTATAAATTTATCTATATACAAAAAAATTAAAGAAATATACAAAATTAGATCATTTGATAGTATGATACTCATCATTGATCAATGCCAAAAGCCAAAGATAAATATTGAATGCCAATTGATAGTTCAAAATTATTCAAATAAGCCATATCATATGTCTATGGTCACAATTCCAATGAAAATCATTACAATTACAAAATGCAGTTCACGACTCATCAATCATCAAAAGGTGTTAATGATTGTAGCTTTGATCGGATAATCCCAATCGATGAGATCAAATGTTGAATGGCCTATAAACATCTGATATCTATTCTTCTCTATTACTATCATAAAGCATTATTAATATAATGATAATTATTCAGATGACATATAATATATATATATATATATATATATATATATATATATATATATTATAAGTAATTGTCATATATATATATATATATATATATATTGTTGATAATATAAAGATTTCATATGTTATATCGACTGTAATGTCGATTATGGAAATCGATTTAATAATCATTGAGATGGACGAAATGAAAGTCGATAACATTATCGACTGTGATGACCACAGTCATTAGTGACTGTGTTTATCACAGCAGACAACCATCGGCCACCACACAACGTTGATATCAATATAATGGATGTCGATACCTAAATCGACCGTCACTGTTTATATTATATGAGCCGACCTATATTAATATCTTGCATTGTTATTATTAAGTTGTTATTCGATCATTATCGAATCAGTCAATGATATATATTAATGGTAACTAATAGTTAACAAGAGACATAACGTAGAGACATGAACATAGTTCATGTAGAGAGATGTCCCTCCGGGATACATGTCCCTTTACATTATATATATACTCATTGAATGTGTGACTTGGAAATTACAGAAATTTACATGTATTATTACAAGTTACAGCAGAGCTATATACCATATTATCCCAAGTGAAAAACATTACATTATATGTCTAGGAAATAGAACTAAAATTAAATCTGATCGATACTTTAACAAAAGGATTATCAAAAAAATCATCTATTGGATTTTAATTTTCAGCTGCTGCAAGTTCAAGATCATTTGAACCCAAAGTGGTTCCACCCGCACTAGATGCACCACGTGTAGGGATGTCATCATCATTATAAGCCATAGTGAGTCTAGTAAGATCCTCATAAAGGGTCGTATTAGGGTTTTATGGAAAAAAATATTAAAAAACACTTTAAAATCTGTTTTTAAGTGAAAAAGCGCTTATGGGGCCCAGATGCACCCGAATGCTCTCTGGATGCACGTCGAATGCACTTTGGATGCGCTTGATGCGCATTTGGGCACATCCACAGACTGTGGATGCACATCCGGACAATATTTGAACCGCATCCGAGCGCATCCACATTGGATGCAGAGGCTGCTAGTACGAATCCAGTAACAGAGTGTTTATATATAATGATAAAGCCTTTGATGAATGTCATATGTTATTGCTGAGAATTGTATTTCTTATGATGACAATGATGATATTTTTTGACTACCTAAAGCCCACCTTGCAAGGGAAAGGACCTAAGGTGTAAGAGAAGGGTTGCGAGGGGCTAGTGAGGAGGTCATCCTAGTAGGACCATTGCGGCCAAGGACAAGAAGGCACTCACTAAGCCAAGTCAACCCTTACAGCCTCCACCTAATTCCGCAAAGTGGCAACAATTTGTAGGGAGATGAGATATGATTGGCGAAAGCAGATACAAGCCTCCAAGCAAGGGCATTGGGGTCTATGTCCCTCTTAGGCTTGGTTGAGAAATAGCTTTGGTCGGACCCATCATGTCTCTATCCCAATGTGTTTTCTAATATAGTTTGACTAAATGATTACATATATGGATGTACATGTATTGCATACGTTTTTTCTTCATGTTGTTTTGTAAGATCCAAGTCCAAGATCGCAATATTGAGCAAAGCTTTATTTGGTGAACCGAAATCCTAACCCTAATTTGTTGCAAATGTAATTTTAGGGCAAATTAGGAAAGGGACCTCACACAGCCCTACGTAGTAAGAAAACTGGTGGTAGTTTCCTTATTTTTGTGTAATCTGTCATGTTGCAAATTCTAGGATGCTTGTTTCAATTCTTGAAACTGTTGTATAGCAGCTTTCCTTTAAGATGTGCTATGTTAGATAAGACCTTTTAGCCTTGTTGTTTGCATTTTCTCTTTAGGTGTGAGCCCTAGAGAACTAAAATTATTAACAACAAAAACAAAGATTCAAGTTTATATTGAAAGTCCTTTCCTATTAACAACGAAAACAAAGATTCAAGGTGCATATTACACAAAAATGTATCTTTTCCATCCACTGAAGACTTGAGCCTTAAGTAGCTAATATGAAAGCCAGTATTCATCAACATAAAAACAAAAGCCATGTATCTAGACATTTTGAAAACGGTGAAACAAATGCCTTCCACTCATAATAGGTCGTTTGTGTACTTGCCATGTATAAATGTGAAATCTTTCACATGCTTCATATCCAAATCTCGAAGACTCACAATATATGACGATTCAATATGAACCGAAACAGTACCACCAGTCCCACTGCCTTCATCATCTCCAACAAGTCCATATCCAGCCTGCAAACCAAAGAGTCTGATAAGATGTCTACAATCTCAACTAATGTTCACATAATCTACAAATGTCAGGGAACGAAGAGCTGACCTATTCAATTGAAAGTAACTGCATATTGATATCCTCGATATATAAAATAATACATGGTGTGCAGTTTACATCAATATATAGAAGGATATCCTACAACATACATTAAAAAAATATTATGACTAGTGAAACCCCATATTTTATGTTTGAATCTAAAATTCTCACAAGCAAAAGGTCAAATGTTCTTGAAAGCTAAAAGCAATCTAAAATAGCAATATTTTTTAACACATTGCTACTTTTCTAACTGTTATGTTCAATCCCCACATAGGAATTCAATGTAGGAAAAGTAACATCAAAGAAAAAACGTCAGAAATGTCCATCAAGTTAAAGCATAAATTGTACTTATAGAGTACTCTTATTAAAGGAGTACAATTAAACCCTAAGCTCCGGAATAGCCTTTGTTGACAGCAGTCACACCAAAGCTCTTATTCTAAAGTTAGAACAATACAAGAAGTAATAAAACTTATACTGAATGAACATTACCTAATATTGAGCAAATTTTGCCATCTTTTATATACGATAATTAAAGGTAGTCATTAATAAAAAACAACATTACACACTCATAATATATATTAATTGAGAATGTATCATGTGAGTTTTTTTCAACACTTCATTTATGATGGCTATTTTGTACATTCCTGTAATTAAATAGGTTTCCTCATCTGTGGGACATTCTTTTTAGTTTTGCATCCTTGGGAAACCATAACATTTTCTAGATCAGCCAGAAATATTGATTATACACAGGCAAAGATTTAAGGCCCAATTTTTTATCTTAAAGATTTGAATTGCTTTTCTTCTTCAGGAAGTAAAGCATAAAAATATTACAAGGATGCAAAAAAATCACAAGCCAATTATTGTTCCATCAACCAACATGAAGATATTATTATCCCCTTTTCTATATCCATATTAACTTACCTCAACCGTCAAATATGGAGTCATCCATCAGAATGTTCTATTCTCCATACAGTAAATCAGCATATCTTCAAATAGTGAACATAAGCTGCATAATAAATTTCTATTCCTTCTGAAAATTAAGGATGCCTAAAAATTTATAATATATGTCTGTGTGTACACAAGGGCATTGAAGAGCCAAATCTGTATTACCAGATTCTTCACCCTATCCTATCATCCCCAGACCCAGTTCAAACTGAGTAACAGTCAGGCTATTTTGTAGATGGAAACAGCCCAGGTTCATCTGAGGCATACCCAAGCAGAGCAACACACCCTGCCCATACCCAGGCAGAACCCCAGTCCCTAACACCATTTCCAAACAGAAAAAACTTTTTTGGATTTAAAAAGGCCAAAAAACATAAAAACAAAAAGTAAGACCTAATAGCAAAAACTAACAGTCCTAAACCTTAAAACAGCACCAATGATGCAAAACAAATAGGGAAAAAGTACCAATCGCCTTCCATTCTTCATTCAGCCAACTTCCATACGTCCTCATTGCTCAGGGTTTCAAACATTCACTGGTGTTCAAATATCACCATATAGATATTCCTACACTAATATAGGTGTTCATCTACTGCCAGTTCAAGGAAGATTGAGTATGGTTTGGGACAATTCTTCCATTTAAGGTAAGGTTCTCACTTTCTTTTTTCTTTGGTTAAGTTATTTTTTCTTTCAATCCAAAGTAGGCTTTACCATTTCTGTATTCATAATTTTCTTACCATTACTATTATCAAAGAATGGTTGCCTAGGATTTTTTTGCTCTTTTGTATCTAAATTAAAACTTATAGCTAAATGAATTTGAAAGAATGAAAGGTAGATTTAGCTCTGGCCAAAGATCACAGAGGGTTGCAAAATGGATCATTTTGTCACTTTGAAGTCATATTATGATACTAGAGCAAGTTAAATGAGGGGATTACATTTGGTAATGCAACAGATTGAAAAATTTAAAATAAGTAAAATAGCTCCTACAGTGAGGTTAGAGATCATTAGTGTATGATATTTATCTAAGTTGCCGGTCCTTGTTTGGGTTCGGATTGGGGTTTGAGATTCGGATTTATCATATTTAGCAACGGAGGCAAGAAGTTTTCTTTTTCATTCACAAATGCACAAATGACATATGTTTTACCTTTTTGGCCTTTTTAGTGGTCTATTTTAGGGTTGGAGGCTCGAATTGACTAAAATAGACAAAAAAAAGTTAAGAAGTCAAAAAAACCATGTTCCTGGCCAAATTTGGCCCGGGTCCTGCCATAGAATTCAAAATTCTCCATAGAAATGCCAAAAGTCTGCCTGGGTTCTTCGGACAGAATTTGGGCAGACTTTCCAGGTCTTGGGCAGACTTTTGGCCGGATCAGGCCAGACTTTTGGGCAGCCAGGGAGGAATTTGGCAACCTAGATATTTATCCACAAAATCAAAACTTCCAATTGGCTGACCAAACATAAGTTTCCCATAGGAAAGGTTTCAAGCTACAAAGATCAAAAGGAATTATACACTAGAGCAATAAAAAAATCAATCAAAAATCTCATCCTTTGTCAAGGAAAGGATCTTGATTGAGCAAGTCACCTAAAGATTAAAAATGTCCCCTAATTGTGGCTACAAAGTTATAATGCCCCTTTCTCAGACCTAGTCAGCTATTGTTTTCTCATTAAATTATTCTTAGGTTCTCGTAAGCTAATTGGTGATGGTTAGGGGACTCCAGCATTCTTGGAGAGCCCCATTTCAATTTTCAAGGCTTCTGATAGTTGTGTGGGTGTTCAGTTGGTATTCTAGTTGGTGACAACACTCTTTGTAGTCTTTTGGCCTTCTTGGTTGTTCTCCACAGTTCTTGGAGAACACTGCTATTTTTTAAAAGTGCAAGTTTTGGCAGCTGCCTTCATTCTTCAGCTTTAGTTACGCCTTAGCATGATCAGTTTCAGTTTCTGATGCTCTCACATGGCTTTCCATAGTAGTTTGTTGATAAATAAGATGAGTTAATTTGTAATTAAGTATTTAGCCCGTGAAAGTTGGTTAATAGTTGGTAGTTACTGATGGTTGGCATTCTCAACCAATGTCATCTTTGCTATACATCTCTTATATTAATCTTAGTCAGGGACCACACACATCAAGTTCCTGTATCTATTGCACATCCGATAAATGAATCAATACAAAGACAAATCTTTCTGGAACATTGTTGCAAGTAATAGTTATATTTTGTTATTCTTTATTTTGTTATTTCCATTTACTCCCTATTAATAATAATCATTCAAGTAGAATATCTAAGTAATCATATGTGATTTGTGTAAAGAGCCTGCCTGGCTCTTAGCTGAATATAACGTTTTTATTTAATCACTTGCAAATTTTGTCCTTGTGTCTTTGATATTTTTGTTTGTTTGATTACCACCAGCATTGAATATCATAAATAACTTTTAAAACTGAATAATTTCTGAATGTCATCACTTATTTATTTTATTAATTTAAAATAACTCATAAACAACAAATTGCTTTACAATTTATTGGCACCTGGAAGTCGAATTGAAATGTTGTGTTGACCTCCACATTCATTAGCGTATCCTGTACGAAAGTACGGCAGCCTCAAATATAAACTCGCAGCTGGCTTTTGAAGAAACATGGCTTGCTGAAGACTCACGCAAGCTTCGGAATTGACAACTCTGCCTCCAAAGCTGGTCACGCAACCTAGGGGAAAGATGACACAGCTTCCCTAGTACACGTGTGCCCCTTCCAAACTCACACGCAGCTCTTTAAGTAAATAGCAGATCACATAAAAATAATCGCAGCCACCTGTAATGTATTGCCGAATTAAAACGCAGCCTCCCATAATTCATACGCAGCACTTGCTATGAATTTCGATAGCCAATGAGAATAATGCAGCCTCTTAAGAAATCGATATATGAAGAATTTCTAAATTCCAGTCTTGATAATTTGCAGTAGTAATTTTCAGAAATTCAATTTGCAAAATTCATCATCAATCAGTCATGATTCAAATTGCCAAGAGAGGAATCAGTCCTCAAACCCTAGCCATTTCTCACAGCCAAGAAACTTTATAAATTTTTCATCAAATGAACAATGGATCCCTAAAGTGCTTTTTCGAGTTGAATAAATAGTTTTTTGAAAAAACTTTACACTTTTCATTAAAGTAGCTTCTTCATCACAACATCACTTTATAACATTAAAGTTATAAAGTCGCAAAGTTATTAAATTAAAATAACTTAATTTAATAACGATGATTAAAACATGAAGCCACTTAATCCATCTGACTGCAACAAACTCATTTCTAACAACAGATCCTCGAGCTCAAACTGCCCTGCCAGAAATAGCTATCTGCCAAACATAGACTTACTATAAATAGTAAGTCTCTAAAACTGGAGGTCCCTAATAAACGATCCTGCAATACCTGATGACACTGTGCAAGCGCCATGCTATACCAAGCTATGCCCAAAATAACACTTACTATAAATAGTAAGTCATCCAATCTGGCCCAAATGACGAGCAAACCTAACAACCAGAACCTCCAAAATGGAATCCAATCACTGGCTCTGTCAACTGACCCCCTCTGATCACCTGATTAGCTTATGAGGGTCGCCAAACTAAGCTAATCACAAAAGACTGAAAACGGGGACATTACAGTCATCCCTTCCCAAGATTGCTTGTCCTCAAGCAATCAAGAAAAACAAGCAACATCACAAACCACCAGGATCCCAAGGATGGTCATAAGTAATGTCCCGATCCTCACCATACTCCTGTGAAGAAAATCCCAACATCAACAGTACAAACACCTGCAACTGAAAAACCTCCCTCAACACCCAAATAACTGACATTACTGAAAACATCATCTGAAGGCCGACTATAGATGCCGATGCAGAAAACAACCCAACGGAACTCAATCCAACTAAAACATCAACTCTGCCAAAACTCGAGTCCTTGACTAACTGACACTCACACCCAACTGCACTGTGGATATGACAGCAACCATAGGTACCTGAGTCACTACCACCAAATCCAACCTCTAATAAACTATCCTGGGTGTGTCAATACTGCAAGTGGTCTAACTTGCAACTGCCAATTCCATCTGCAAAAGATGGTGCTAATCCATCCCATAATGGATGGTAAGAAACTGGAGCCAGTCTACACCTACGAGAGACCAAATCCTCTACCTGTGGGTCAAAAGAAAAATGATGAGCATACCCCACTGTATAATGCCAGTAGAAAGCCCCAAACTTCGTCAATGGCTCATCATTACCAAACTGGGAATCATGAAATGGCTCCAATCTCTGCCTCCACATAATTGCAGGCTAGGTAGGATCCTGAGCAACCCTCTCAACAAACCCAACCTCAAAATCCCTGTGGGGAAGCATAGTAGATAGAGTCTCTACAATCTTTCCTACCAACCTCCGAATAGCACGAGAGCCTCGGATGAGAGTACCCTCGGACACTCTGTATGGATCCTCTCGCACATCCGAACTCTCCAATAGATACTCCATGAAAGACTCTGTGCAGTAGAAATTATATGTGGAAGCATCAACCTGCTCCCCTGCGACCCACAACTAATCCCTCTAAAAATGTGGCACTGCCAACTGTCCCATGCTATCAACTATATGAGACGAAGAAATAGATTCACTTCCAACAAAAGGAAGCAAATCAACATGAGAGCATGATTCCACTGATACTCTTACCTCATTCGTACCTACTGCACCCATATCCTGAACAGATGTGTCTGCCACATCATCATGTCGCTCATCCCCAACCGTAGAAGAAAACTCACCACCAACCACCTCAATGTGCAACCGAACTGGGTCTGGGGCTGGTGTGGAACGAACATGCTCCAACTCCACGGTCACCTCCTCTAACTAGAACTGTGACTCCTGAAGAGCCCGTTGAGTGCCCTCTAAAGCCTCAGAAGTCGTTGTGAGCTCCTGAATATGCTCACTCACCTCCTCCTCCCTGTCCATCAATGCCTTGTATGCCGTACTCCCCCTCTCAACTAGGTGATCTCGGTCGGCTACCAACTGTAAATAATTCTGTCTCAAAATCCACACAGCCTCACACAAAGAATGAATCTCTGTCATGGAAAGGTAACTACCACTATGCTCATCCGTCATAGGAGCACCCCAATCATAAATAGCCAACAGCTTACAAGTGGCATCAAAACACTTGAGAGTAGAAGTAATATCTCTCTCACCAACTCTCAACTGGCTAGTCACATGATGACTCTGCACAACGGGCCTCCTATGTACAATCTCAACTGCACTATCCACACTATGGAAGGAAGCTACATCCAACAAACTCCCCTCAAGATCATTGTATCTCTGTGTACTTTCATTCGAGCATACATCAACAAACTGAGTACTGACATTGGACTCGTCCTCATCTATCCCCGAGGAAGCTGCTACTGAATCCGACTCAACACAATTCCCAGCTACCTCGTCTTCTGCAACCCCCTGACAATTAAAATCCTAGGATCCATCCTCACTCACTAATAACTCAGTGTCCTCCCCCAAGGTCTAATAAATCACACATGTCTCACTATAGGAAGAATCATCCTCATGAGTCACCGAAGAAGTAACCCCCTCTCTAAAAGTGGAAGCCCTGGCTGTAACAAACTCTTGCCACTCATATGCTTCCCCATCCTCATCCGTGAGTCCCTGTAACAAAGAATCCTAAAACCCACCACCACCGTATGACAACGTTGAGTCCACACCCAAAGTCTGATATAAAAAGCCAAAAACACTGCAGCACCCATCATCCTCACTCTCAACATCAGAGATATTTGTGATGCTAGTGTCCACATCGTCTATCTGCGACTCCTCAGCTAACTCTGGCTGCATACATGACTCAATGTCATCATGTGAATCAACTACACTATGGCATGAATCTATGTCACCCAACTCAACTGCAACACTCCGATCATGAGTGTCATCACTAGATAGCTCCATGCTCACATCCTCAATACAGGAAAAGACTACAATCTCCTGCACTGATCCCACACTGTGACTACTGTCATAAACATCAGAGCTCTCAAAGCTCATATATTCCATGCAGTCCTCAGTGTCCACATCAATAGTAAGATCCGGTAGACGTCGATCCTGGGACTCATCCAAAATCTCCTCGGAGTCATCACCCAACATCTCACAGGGGGTGTCATACCCAATACAGCTCATAGCATCCTCAAATGTATCATCAGATGTGTCTATACTATCTGCATCCACATCTCCTACTAAAGCCTCAACTGCCGACACCTGACTCTAGACACATGACTCAACGTCAAGCTGTGCACCAATAATGTTGGAGCATGAACCACCATCTACCGACTCCGTTGTAACGCCCAGATCACCAACATCATAGCTAGGTGACTCCATACATGCATCGGTCCCATATGAGGAAGCAGCTACCTCCTGCACTGGAGAAACACTACGATAGCTGACATAAAAATCTCCAATAACAACTCCCTCCACGGAAGAGTCTGAACACTCAGTGACAACTACAACATCAGCTGCCTCTGAACTAACCGTAGAGACTACTCTGAGAGCCTCAACCTACTGAAGCTCAGTGTTGTTGTCCACCGAGGGCACTGATACATCCACATGTCCCTGTGAAATAAGTCCATCATCAGCACTGCGGATAGGACTAGCAAGTGTCATACTAAATGTAGGTACATCTGCATCGTGGGCACCTGTCGGGGAAAACTCAAGCTTTCTTCCCTGCAATTTCGATGTCGACCTTCTAAAAGCAAAGACCATATACCTTGCTGCCCTGTCTATTGTCTCTGGATCCGACAAGCTCTCCGCCAATCTCTGCTTATGAAGCCTAAGTATTTCCATACTTTCCACTAAGGCATTTATTTCCTCTCTTTTCCCCATACTGCTACGCCAACTCCCAGAACTAAGTCTCTTGTATTTGTCCATAGCTAGGGAAAGTGGGAGTGCTGATCACTTTTAAAATAATATCAGAATATAAAAGAATTCATACCCCACAGGATGGCAGGAAAAATGCTCTGATACCACTGTAAAGAGTCTGCCTGGCTCTTAGCTTAATATAACGTTTTTATTTAATCATTTGCAAATTTTGTCCTTGTGTCTTTGATATTTTTGTTTGTTTGATTACCACCAGCATTGGATATCATAAATAACTTTAAAAACTGAATAATTTATGAATGTCATCGCTTATTTATTTTATTAATTTAAAATAACTCATAAACAACAAATTGCTTTACAATTTATTGGTGTTGATGTATGTAGCATCAGTCAAATAAATAAAACTGACTATATAATCATTATGAGAAATGATTTATTACATATCTATATATATATATATATATATATATATATAATAATTAATATTATTTTATATATTAATATGCATATGTATATATATAGTTAATCTATATTTATTCTTATAATAACTATATAGTTAATTAATAAATTAGATTAATGAATTGACATGTCCCGTGAAGGGACATGTCTTCATGGGACATGTCTCTTCTTGTCTTTTCTTTGTATATATACAAGAGATTGATGCATTTGGAAAACACATACAATCAGATAGTGCTATTACATTTGCAATGATCCTAAAACCTTAACATGGTATCAGAGCCAAGTTGCAAATGTAAAGGAGGACAAATAAATAAAATTATCATTCAAAGCAGATCTTTGTTCACATCAACCATACTGCAGAGTACATACCGAAAGAGATACAAACATGTTTAGATCATTGGTTGAAGATTAATTTAGATCGCAACTTATACCATATCGCGGAGGATATATATTGAGATATTATAGAGGGTGACACGATATCCTCCAATATTCACATCCAATGTGAAAGGCTCGGGCTGTAGGGTTGTATCCATATACTATTGGGTCATGTATGATGAAGACGTTGGATATCATCGGATTTTCATTTATGTAACTGTTGTCTTCAATATGATCCATGTGTTTGTGCCTAGTGTGCATCCTCCATTCAAACCGACTATCAAGAACCTCCTAGTTGCATACCGTTTGGAATTCTGAGCACTTCATGCTATGTAACCATAAATCATTAAAGAGACACATAGCATTGTTTTGGAGTATCTCGGTGAGGTGTATTCCGTAACGATAGTCTTCAATTGGATAGTACTATCATCTGATCAACCAAACTAAACCATGATCATCAGAAGCGACTAAATTTTATGCAGAAGATTTGGTGAGACTCAACAATGAATAGAAGGGTCTGTTAAATGGAGAAATTACATACGCGGCAGATTTCATAATACTTCTTGTTCAAATCGACAATGTTGAGGAGTTCATACAAAACAAATAAGAAGTCCCCTTGTGCGTATATATTGAGCGCTCCTTTATCAACATTTGTGTCCACGTATGGAAAGAAAGAAATTTAAAATATGTGATGTTTATCGGGTTTGAGAAATTAGAACATGTGTCAGCAAAACAATGGTATTCTGGTTATGAATCGATAGCAGGCTGAAACGATGAATGTTATTTGCCACAGGGATCAGTTCATTATAACTTTTGTCTTATTTAGAAATTATAACACTGATATCGATTACAACAAGTTGCGACGGTTGGAGCACGTGAGTGTAAAGCCACGATGAATAGAAATTTTTGGTGGATATGGCAATTGTAAGACAGTTTGAAATCAAACCACCTACCATTAGTCAGTTCCCATAGAGACATTATAAAATGGAATTCATTCATTCAGTTGAGTAGTGCGGGTGGAACAATAAAGGAAAGCAATGATATTGAGGTAATCTTGGAAGCATCAATTGAGCGATGATGTCATCAATGGTGGAAATAGATTCTCCTTATCAAAGATGAGGGAATATAAAAAAAGCAAAAATCGTTACAAGAAGATTGAATAAGCAAGCATCAAGTAAGAGAGAAGATCGTATGTTGTGTTATCGATTGATTAATCATCACTGTTAATAGCATAACATCGACTTAACTAACCGCTGGTTAGCAATAACCATAATTTTTTATATAATTCTAAATTGAATATTGGAGTCGATTACTTAATATCTAACGTCCTTCACTATAAAGAATATGCAAGCAATATCGACATCCAAGCATAGGTGATGTCAATCATAGAGAACATCATTTGGTAGTCTATTTAGTCAGTTGGAGAATTACATGGACGATACTTCCAACCCGTCTATACATTGCAGAGATATAAAAACATTTGCTACAGCACTAAAGTTATTTGGTAATGTTCAAAAGTTATCTCAAGTACAGAGAAAGTGAAAGCGACAAGTTCTCTATAATAAAACAAGGCTAAGCAGATCAGACCACTAGTGGTAATGGCAACGTAGAAAATTGGATTGCGACAGAGGATCTACATCACTATTATACTTAGCATAACAATAGGGTATTGACGGGATCAAATAGCCAAAACCTGTCTTTCCATCAGCCCTAAAAGAAGCATGGCACTGGCCGTTCGATAGATCCAGCAGGAGGTGGTCACGAGGGTTAGAAATCCATAACGTTTACAAGTATTTGTTTGGGTATTTTATGATGGATTATATCTTAGAAGTCATTCTAAGGATAACAGCAATTGGAATGGACTTGGATGATTTGAAACATAGCGGAAGAAGACTTCACGACCTCACTCAATCCTTGGAGATTTTGTTTTCATACAAGATGGTGCACATCAAAAGTGTGCAGATAAATTCATTTGTTTTCATTAAAGTGTGCAGATAAATGCTACAAGGAAATGTTGCCTCATATGTTGTGGTAACAAGCGTGTTAGAGATGCATGTGAAATATGGTAACATAAACAACACGTTGATTTGTTTACCAAAATGCCTTGAAGAAATTCATCTCATGGAATGTCATGTGTCCAATAGACTGATCACAGAGCTAAAGTGTCATCAATAGATGTCATCATAGCAACGAAACATAGTGAGTTCATTAGCCATCTCTCTTATTGTCAGATACGATCACTGCAGAGACATGCAAAATCCAAACTTATGAAAATCATCAACCACTAGTGCTGGTCTAATGAAGACTATTGAAGTAACATAACAGTGATCAGATATTCTAGATAAAATAATAATTTCAATGAACACCACATTGCTCAACCATACAGGAGAAGATATATATATATATATTTATTTATAGACACAGTGATGCTTGTTCTGAATGAGAATCATTGAAGTGCATATTATAACAGAGACATTCTATTTGTCTACCAATCATGACAACGACAAATATTACGACGACACTAAGTGTGACTAGTACATGTCAAAATATTGAGCCAACCCATGATGGTTGAGGGATTTTACTCATTCATATCTAGATCAGTTTCTTCGAAGAGGAAGAATTAACATTCAGAGGGAGTCTGACAAACCTACAAAGGCAACCTTGGACGAGAAGGTTAAATATTGATGTTAGTAATCAAAGCTTCAGAGGGAGTCAGTACAACATCTAGAGGATCTGCCTTATTTGATTTCCAAGGATCTTGGTCATATTGATTTAGAGGGAGTAAACCATATCAAGATGGCTTCCCCAATGATTAGGAAACTATAAAAGGAAAAAGAATTGCGATTCAAATGATGTAGTTCCATGTATGTGAGCTAGAAGGCTTTTATGCAAAATCTAGGTCATGATATTCCTAGATAGATGGTTGGGCATTCAAGAAAAGAGCTTAATGCAGACTAAAGAACGGAGACACGACTTGCTAGCAGAAGGTTGCTATTAGATTCAGAGGGAGTATGATAGTTCATCTAAAAACAACCTTAGACGAGGAGGTGAGGAAGTTGTTACAAGACCTTAAAGGAAGCATCCAAAGGACTATGATCATAAGATTGAGTCTCATGTGTGCTGTTGAAATACCTTTATGCTAGCTCCTACATAACTTGGGGTTCATCTAGAGAGATGCAGACTATATAAGAGATATAGTGCATAAGTATTCTATTCAGGGTACATTATCACTACAGAACATATGGCTGATATTCTCATCAAGTTTCTTGCTAGAGGTAAGGTTGTGTACCTTTGAGATAAACTTGGTATGTTGGAGAATGTGGCCTTAGATGAAAAGAAGTTTCAATATCTGTGATCTATTATCTTGTATGTTATTGCATTCTTCTCTTTAAGAGAGAAGTCTAAGGTGAAGCCCCTTGTTTCCACCCTTTGGGATGAGCTATGATGGATCCACCCTCTGAGATGAGTCAAGGTGGATTTCATGTGTGTGAATCCAGGACTTATGAGCCCTCTTGTGAACATTGGAGAAAGGTGACGACTTTTCGACAATGAACACTTGTATTTGATTGATGTTGTGAGGTGACGACTTTACAACATCTCCATCATGATGGATATCATGTGACTTGATATCCATGGACATGTCATGATGGTTAGGATCTCTTAGACATCATGGTAGATATCATAAGGCTGATATCATTAAATAAACCATAGATGATTTAGAGATCTTCAAAGTGGATATTATGTGACGTAATATCTGTAGACATGCCATGATCAGTCTATATGGTAAGTATCACATATGTGATACTAGTGCACATACCATACTAGATATTTTGAGTACTTGGTGAATATCATGGACTTGATATTTGGAGACCAATACTTTGAGTACTTGGGTGAGTATCATGGATTTGATACTTGGAGACCATTACTCATGATAATCATTTTGAGTACTTGGTGAATATCTTGTGAGTTGATAGTTGGAGACCATTGCTCTGAGTACTTGGTAAGTATCATGGACTTGATACTTGAGGGCCATTACTCGTAATATCAGTAAAATGATATAAATTTAAAATGATTATCTATACTCACATTGAGTACTTGGAGAATATCATGGACTTGATACTTGGAAACCAGTACTCTGAGTACTTGGGTGAGTATCATGGATTTGATACTTGGAGACCATTACTCATGATAATCATTTTGAGCACTTGGTGAATATCTTGTGAGTTGATATTTGGAGACCATTGCTCTGAGTACTTGGTGAGTATCATAGATTTGATACTTGAAGACCATTGCTCGTGATATCAGTAAAATGATATAAATTTTAAAATGATTATCTATACTCACATATTACATTGATGTAATATATTTATCCTCCCTAGCTAAGACGGAGTGTTGATGTATGTAGCATCAGTTAGATAAATAAAACTGACTATATGATCATTATGAGAAATGATTTATTACATATACATATATATATATATATATAAATATATATATAATAATTAATATTATTTTATATATTAATATGCATATGTATATATATACTTAATCTATATTTATTCTTATAATAACTATATAGTTAATTAATAAATTAGATTAATGAATAAACATGTCCTATGAAGAGACACCTCTCTTCTTGTCTTTTCTTTGTATATATACAAGAGAT
Organism: Chamaecyparis obtusa; assembly: GCA_027943335.1. Classification (NCBI taxonomy): domain Eukaryota; kingdom Viridiplantae; phylum Streptophyta; class Pinopsida; order Cupressales; family Cupressaceae; genus Chamaecyparis; species Chamaecyparis obtusa. The sequence continues at coordinate 252,950 of BSBK01003708.1, read as the reverse complement.
TGATGCATTTGGAAAACATATACAATCAGATAGTGCTATTACATTTGCAATGATCCTAAAACATTAACAATTGGCACCTGGAAGTCGAATTGAAAGGTTGTGTTGACCTCCACATTCATTGGTGTAGCCTGTAGGAAAGTACGGCAGCCTCAACTATAAACTCGCAGCTGGCTTTTGAAGAAACGTGGCTTGTTGAAGACTCGTGCAAGCTTCAGAATTGACAATTCTGCCTCCAAAGGTGGTCATGCAACCTAGGGGAAAGATGACGCAGCTTCCCTAGTACACACGTGCCCCTTCCAAACACACACGCAGCTCTTTAAGTAAATAGCAAATCACATAAAAATAATCGCAGCCACCTGTAATGTATTGCCAAATTAAAACACAGCCTCCCATAATTCATATGCAGCACTTGCTATCAATTTCGATAGCCAATGAGAATAATCCAGCCTCTTAAGAAATCGATATATGAAGAATTTTGAAATTCCAGTCTTGATAATTTGCAACTTGATGTAATTTGCTTAATTCTTCTCACACTTGGTATACTTCAGCACCAAGAATAACATCCACAGATTCAATAGTAATTTTCAGAAATTCAATTTGCAAAATTCATCATCAATCAGTCATGATTCAAATTGCCAAGAGAGGAATCAGTCCTCAAACCCTAGCCATTTCTCACAGCCAAGAAACTTTATAAATTTTTCATCTAATGAACAATGGATCCCTAAAGTACTTTTTCGAGTTGAATAAATATCTTTTTGAAGAGCTTAAACTTTACACTTTTCATTAAAGCAGCTTCTTCATCACAACATCACTTTATAACATTAAAATTATAAAATCGTAAAGTTATTAAATTAAAAATAACTTAATTTAATAATGATAATTAAAACATGAAGCCACTGAATCCATCTGACTGCAACAAACTCATTTCTGACAACAGAGCCTCGAGCTCAAACTGCCCTGCCAGAAATAGCCATCTGCCAAACATAGACTTACTATAAATAGTAAGTCTCTCAAACTGGAGGTCCCTGATAAACAATCCTGCAATACCTGATGACACTGTGCAGGCGCCATGCTATACCAAGCTATGCCCAAAATAACACTTACTATAAATAGTAAGTCATCCAATTTGGCCCAAACGATGAGCAAACCTGACAACCAAAACCTCCAGAATGGAATCCAATCACTGGCTCTACAAATGACGCCCTCTAATCACTTGATTAGCTTACGAGGGTCGCCAAACTAAGCTAATCACAAAAGACTGAAAAACGGGGACATTACAATTTGATTGGGATTATTTTAGTTATTGTACTAAAGTTACATCACGTTATTTTTTCACTTTAGTGTGTTAATTTTATTAAGAGATGTTATGATCCCCATGTTGGATGCCTAGGGAAATGGGAACTAGGGGCTTAAGTTGTTTTTTAATAGTTAAAGGGTTTTCTTAAGAAATAATTTGGATTTTTAAATTTGTCGTTTTTCCCTCTATATAAACAGGTTTTGGCTCTCATTTTCACTCATTCAAAGATGCACATATAAGGAGATGTTGTCGGAATGAATAGAAGAATTCTTCTAGGAGTTGATTCGGGACAAAAAAAACCTCATTAATTTTACTAGTTCCAGTGGTGAAACATCCATCCTAGCTAGTTGAGTGATTTTGCATAGGAATCATTAGTTTTCTTCATTGAGTTTTGGTAATTCATGGTTGCAGGAAATGAAGATATTTGATGTTTCTAATAGCAAATAGGCAGACTGATTTTAGTGTTATTAAAGCAATTTGGTGGTATTTTGAGAGTTTATTTCAGTGCTACTTTGAGCTGGATGTACACCTACCATTGCAGGATATTTCCTTCATTTTCAGTGATAGATGCTAAGGTTTCAATCTTATGATTCTGGGCATTGATCAAATCACTCTCTAAGAGCTAGGTGACCCCATTACAGGTATACATCAGTGATTATGAGCTAGTATTGATTTTCTAGAGGAGTCACCCCCTTCCCTGCAAGGTGTCTACCATTTATTGGCATGTTCTGAAGCTTGGGTCAGATTTTTCATTTTGGGGAGTTTTGAGTTGGAAATTTCTTTAAAAGGTGGCCTCCAGACCTGGAGGTTTAATGGCAAGCATTAAAATGCAGATTTGCAGTCAAAAAATAAAGTTATGAAGTTTTAGGGACAAATTGCGCTGCTTTGCACCACCTCATTAAAGCAGATATGACTGTGAATTCATTGCAGATCTGTTAGTTATTGATTTGGGATCATTCATTGGCATTTAGAATGAGGTTTTCAGTTGTTTAATCCTCTAGGGTGCCAGATAGGAGAGTTGTGTTTGGTTGGGTGGTTAGCTAGGTGAACTTTCATGGCTGTCATGTCTGCAACGGCAAGCTAATTACTTAGTTTTCAGACCTGTTTCAGTCATCTTCATTGCTAATTTATACGTATTTGTATTGGATTTCATGTATCTTTATTTCATGTAATTATGCTCTGTTTAGAATGTCAAACTTCTAGGAAATTTGTAACAGCATATTGAATGATCATTAAAAATATAAATTAGAAATTCTTATCAGAAAGAAACTCTCTATTTACGTTGTTTATGATGTCCTTTCATTTGGAAAAATTTCACAAAAAATATAGAAGGTGTCTTTACACAAGCATACTTATTTGATGACAAGTTCGGAAGAGGCCAATACTTCTCTTAGCTGAAAAAGATAAGATGTGGAAAAGTTGGACAGGCATTCAAAAATTAGTCTAGGGAGATCACAAACAAGTTCATTGATTGTTTTGCTAATATTAATAGATTCCAATTAAACTGATAAGGTTGCCACATTGGTAGGAAATGATGAAGGGAATCAACGAGGCCCCTATAGAAATTGCCTTGGCTATCAAAAGGAGTGCACCACCTTATTGACCAGAGAAAGAATGTATAAGTAACTCATTGCACCCTATTAGGAATTCTTGATCAAAATAGGATGTCCATCCTTTTTAATGATGGAAAAATTGCAAGAACTAGCCCTTAATTAATCTCATTCTATCGTGCCCTAAAGGGGCAATCTTTTTAAGGCAATTGACTGTGAAGAAGAGGTAAAAGGTACAGAATTCATCGGCAACATTCTCATGAATCCATCAAGTTATTAGAGCTTTAAAATGTTGATCAAGTTTAATGAACAATACTGAAAACTATGTAGCCAGCAGGCTCCTTGACTGAGGTGAGATATAACCATATATGTGGAAATTGTGTGCCATTCATCCACCGAACCTAATGACACAAAACAAATGGATACATAGGCCCATGAGATACAAATATTTGTGACACAAGTTGCCAATTTTAGTACAGGTACAGGTATGCCAGCCTGGACAAACATTCCCTAGGTACAAGTGTATACACACGCGCATGCAAACAAACTAAATACACTACAGATTCAAAACTCCATTTGATATTTAGAACTTAGTTGTGATTAAGATAATTGATAATTTGATGTTATATCATATATGTCCAGTTATCACAAAATTTGAAAATAGCAAATACTAAAACTAAATACAATCAAAAAATTGTATCTTTCTTTCCAATTCGGTTCAACTTCATTTGAACCACAACGACAATGCCACTTCCACCATCTACATCATGTCTGGGAGCCTCGTCATTATCTAAAGTAACTCTTGCAAGAACTAGAACAAATGAATCCAAGTTGATACAATCAAGGGTAATCTACAAATTCTTTATTACCCTTTGCTTGTAGTCAACTTTCTCACGTGATGTCAAGCCTCTAACCCTATAGTGTATATTATGTTATAAGTAGTTGGCTTATGGCTACTTTAACTCTTAAGTAAGCTACATTATCATTATTATAAGCATTATTATGTATTTAGGTTGTCCTAGGAACCATATTCAAGTATCTAAGTCGGCCTAGGTGTTATCCAAGGCATAAGTATAGTATATATAGGAGGTATAAGTTAGTTATTATGATCATGTTGAGTATTGAGCTGTATTTGAAGACTATTGGAGGTATCCCCCTTGAAGTGGATTAAGAGGTTGCCCCCTCAAATGGGCATATTATTATTGATTATTTACAGTATATTTGCTATTACATTATTCTTGTGCAAGTTATTCCATTACAAGTGGTATTAGAGCATGATCTTGGCACTATGAAGGCAAGGTTCTTTCATCAAATTTGGATGTCATTTTGAAAATCGCATATCTTTCAAATTTGAGCGAATTTTTTCCTATTTTTTAGGGTTTTTAAAGAACATACTAAAGCATCTGCAGTCCAACTTTAGAAGAATTGGAGCAGGAGTAAGCGAGTTATTGCAGAATTATGATTTCTGCCCAAACTTTTTACAAAGCGCATATCTCTAAGATCTGAGCAGAATTCTTCATTATTTTTGAAGCGTTTTTTAGCAGAAAATTGAAGAGTATACAGTTCAAGTTTCAGAGAAGTTGGAGCAGAAATAAGTTACTTGTTGCAAAATTAGGGTTTCCAATAACTTCACTCTTGAGGCTGCAAATTAGCTAATTTCTTGGATTTTTTTGCAAAAGTAATAACTGGGCTTTGGTGAGTTACAAAAAAAATTCACATCATTTTGATTTCATTTTTCTAGTTTATTGCAAAATTATTTTGTTGGAACTTTTTCACAAGAAGAAGCATCAAAAGAAGAAAAGAAAAAAGAATAAGAACAATATGCAGAAGAACAAGAAAAAAGAGAGTTAGAAGAACAAAAGTAAGAGAATGCACAAGAGCAAGAGAAAGAGCACAAGCAGGAGCAAGCACAAGAGCAAGAAAAAGAACAAGAACAAGAAACAAAAAGGACATGAAGAAGAAAAAGAAAAAGTCAGCATTTAGGACAATGCTTTTTGTAAAGAGGGGGGCAATGTTATGCCCCTAAGCCTATAGTGTGTATTATGTTATGAGTAGTCAGCTCGAGGCTATCTTAACTCTTAAATAAGCTACATTACCATTAATATAATCATGATAATGTATTTAGGGAGTCTTACGAGCCATATTTAAGGATCTAAGTCAGCCTAGGTGGTATCCAAAGCATAAGTATAGCATATATAAGAGGTATAGGTTAGTTAATATGATCATGTTGAGTATTGAATTGTTATTGAAGACTATCTAAGGTATCCCCCTCAAAGTGGATTAGGAGGTTGCCCCCTTAAAGTGGCATATTATTATCAATGATTTGTAGTAAATTTCCTATTATATTATTCTTGTGCAAGTTATTTCATTACATGTGACAGGATCGTAGGAAGGACAAATTGGAATGTGTGTCAGCCAAACCATGTTTAGATAGGTTTATGTTTGTGAAATGAACCAAAAGCAAACATTTCAAGACACTTTTAGGTTTTCTATCGCATGGTTGGGAAATGCATTTATCTTTGTCAAAAAGAGTTACTGGAATTTTTTGATTGGAAATGCTGGTGTATACTATGATTCTCCCTAAGCATGATCGGACACATCATGGGTCAAACCAACGCACAACCAAACATACACACAAGGTACTCGAGGAAGCAAGGTTGTTACCTAGCAATCCAGTTCGAGAACCAGCACCCATTCTAGTACCAGATACCATCCAAACTAGCAATTACATGGAAATGTGAATAACTCGATGAAAAAGTTTGTGACTAAGTATACAAGTCATGTTCAAGTCTTTGTTTAAGTTGGTGCAATTGAAAATAACTAGAAAAATCTTCATTATACTTACTTTACTTCAAAATTTAAATGTTTACATTAAATTTTACATCATCTACTTTAGATTTTAAAAATGAAGAAAATGATGTTGTGCCTAGTATATTCTATTGGATCCTATCTAGCATATCCTCTTAGGATTCGTGACATGATCTAACAGCCTCCTATGAGATCCTTAGCTAGGATGGTAGTGGTTTCCTGAAAAGATGCATCTTTTGGGAGACACAACCCGCTTCAACTCCCTACAAGTGGTATCAAAGCAAGGTCACAGGTGTGAATTCCCTCGGTAATTCTAAGGGCGAGATTGTTGGAACATGTCTAGCATATCCCCTCAAGATTCGTGACATGGTCTAACAACCTCCTGTGAGATCCTTAACTAGGATGGTAGCAGTTTCTTGAAAAGATGCATCTTTTGGGAGAGACGGCCAACTCAACTCCCTACAAATTCTTATCTTTTGGTTCTAAATTTTAAATATCCACATTCATATTAGGTTGTTAAGAATCCGTTCCTCTATATTATAGTTATCTTGAGACAACTTATGAAGGATTGAGAAGTATTATGTGCCATGGTTGAATCAGCCATGCTTGATTAAAACTTATGATGGTATCAACTCCATGACCAAGAAAAATAAAGAGTATTATAGAAGCTAATAGCAAGATCCTTTACAAACATTTTGCAAGAAAATGAAAAAATGTCTTGTTGCAAGGGAAACAAAATGAAAAATCCTTTAAATCCAAAATAGTACACCATTAAGATATTCGATTTGCCTAGGAGAATACCACCATTAAAAAATGTTTAAGTTAGCTTGTACATGTGAGGAAAATGTCACTAGCCTCTTCTCTAATCCAGATATAGAGAACATAGTTGTCAATAAGGTTTGGAAGTCTATAGCCTTGACAAGTCACATCTAAGCATTCTTTATGACAAGTAAAAGGAAAGCAACCTCTTGCTATTGAAACTTGATCACATGTGTGTTCTTTAAAACTTTCTTTTTTACTCATTTACTCTTATAATTTTTTCTATTAACTAAAAAAACTGCAAGTTTCTCTTCCGCTAAGCAAATAATCCTTTATCTAGTCAATCAATATAAATATTACAAGCCAAAAGGTGGAGTTGATGTATGTACATTCTAACTTGCCTCATGTCACACAAGTCGATCAAGTACAAAGGGTGATCAAGTGTTGAGATGCACTGCTAAAGCATTTCAATTTGGATGTTTCCATTACACATATTTTCTTAATCCACACCAATGATGAGGGGCAAGAAAGTTATATTTAGGAACCACATTGCATAGTGAACGGGATAAGGAATGAATTTGTTTGTCATTCAAATGTGCCAAGAGACAATGGTGATGCTCTCAACGAAGAGCTATATGATAATTTATATTGAATTTTCAAATGCAACATGAATTTTAACATTTGAACACTACAAGTATGCTATAAAGTTTAAGCAATTTTGATTCGTCATATAATTTTAAGTCTATGACATTTGACATTGAATTATAAACTATCAATTTATTTATTTCCATTATACATTATGTGCATAGTATGGTTAATTTTGATATTTTAAAGATTTTCATATTATTGTACACAATACATACCCAAATCAAGTCAAAAATTAGTGAACTATTGAATATGTAACCAAACCCATACTAGGACCAAAACTTAGATCAAATCGGCTCAATTTGAAGGTTTTATTTGTGTGCCTTGCACATATTCATGCTGAAAGTAATTAAGCATTTCTTTATTCCAATTTGTAGGGATATCTACTGAGTTGCCGGTTCAAGCATGGAATTTGGTACAAGGATTGAGTTCTAGTATGCCAATACAACAAAAAATTCCTGGGTTCAATACGGCTAGGTACAAATGTTATGTGTGCGCGAAAAATTATAACAAAAAATATACAGAATTGAAAATTCACTTGACATATGATTATATCATATAATAATAATGGCAGTTGAAGCCTTGATAGTATGATACTTCATCACTGATTAATGATAGTGCTAAAGATAATATTAATTGTCAATTGAGAGTTAAAAAATTTAATATTATGTCATATATCATATACTAGGAGTCTACAGTCAAGACTCAAATAAAAATCAATACAATTACAAAATTTGAAAATAATACAATCAAGAATGTGTTCTTGGTCTTCAATCTTCATTGAAAGCATATGGATTGAAGTCATCTCTTAATTCTGTTGCTATTTTCCAGATTCTACCTAGGAATGAACAAACTATAGAAGACTTCCAAATACTAAGCACAGAATAAACTAAAATAGATTCAAGGCAAAGGAGAGATAGTACCCAGATTATAACTCTTGATGTCCGTCCATGGAGTCTTCAGATATGACCCGAGTTGGCCCTTCTAGGGCTTCTCTTAGATCAAATCTAAGGTGACATAGACCAGCGCTATGTGTCTTGTAATCTGCTATTGTGACTGTACCCAATCTGTACTATATGTCTCTTGAATCTGCACCTCATCTAGTTTACAGGCCTTAGGGCATCAGGTCGCAATACCTATCTATATATATCAGACTCTGCTGATATATATTGTACAGATTTCTGCCCTTGAAGTGTACTGACTGGTCACGAATCCTAGCATCTTCGCATGTGATAGAACTTGCTTGTGATGTCAAGATTTCGCTCCAAAGAGAATGAATTCGATCTTCTAATCAATGATAGATTTCTCTGCTCTCTTTAGAACTCGCTGCTGCCTTCATATTTCGCAATTTCAGATCTTGAGGGGAGAAGGCACATTATGTTTTTGGTGTCTCTCTTCCTCAAGACTTAACCGAATATATATGAGGATTAAACCATTCCTTAAGGGGCCAACTTATACCATAAAATATTTATATCAAGAGGCCGACCTTGGGCCTTCTATAATTTAATTTAATCAACTCATATGTATATCAATTTAAATTGATAAAATAATAAATATAAACAATATTTATTATTATAATTTATCCTTATCGATTTATCTCCCAAGTAAGAGGATGTTTGCCGTAAAGGCCATAAACTTAACAAATTCAATATAATTTGAACCACACGCAAATGGAGTGCCACTCCCACTAGGTACATCATGTGTAAGAGCCTCATCATCCTCTACATTAACTTCCACACTCACTCAAGCATGCTCTACAATAGATGCATCCAAGTTGGTACACTCATGGGTTATATCCAAATTTTTCATTGCAAGGTCACCAACCTTCAACATCTACTTTAACAAGGTTACCAACCTACAAATCCTTGGGTGTCGTGCTTCAGAAGAAACCTATTGTCTTGAGTTTCAGAGGATTGAGTCCCCCAGAGGTCATGCTCCTCAACAAAGGAGCTTTCACCATGCCACTGCATAGCTATTGACTATATGCAGAGTAGAAAACTACAACAATCCAAATTTTAGGAGTCATATGCTGTCCCAACTCACATGATTTGCATCTTTTGGGCCTGAGACAACTCTCCTTGAGCTTTGTGTACATTTTGCCTCTCCTAAGCCAGGATAACATTATCCTTCACCTTCTCCGGCACTTCATGTAATTGATGTATTATATATGTTGATCAGATGCTTCCTTTATCTGTATAATGATTTTTTTTTGTATTACACACTTATATCACATCTTTGAGCATGATTAACAATTCTATCTCTCTGCAATCACCAGTTAATATAAAGGGAAAAAGCAAGGCAAATCCTGATTAGTGCACTCCCTCAAATGACTTCATGCCAGTTGCATGAAACTCAATCCTTTCGTCTATAAACTAGACACATCCAGCAGACAGCAAATGAAATAACATATTATTAAATGTTTGTTCAACCTTTTATAAAAGCATAGGCAACCAGTCTCAAAAGCCTACAATTTCCAATTGCACCACTTCACCAGCTTCCTCAACTAGGTATGAATCTACTAACGGTAAGAAATCCTTCCCAGATAGACTCAGGAACCAAACACATAATTTGATATCATGATAGAAACTAGAATTTTGTCTGCAAGCATTACTCTCTATCCTATAGAAGTTGTTTTAATGAGGAAAACGAGAATCTTGGGAACTTGTTCAATATTTGAGCCTACTCCATTGACATGACAGTTATTCGAGAACAGAATCAAACGTAACAGCATAAGATTCACCTATATTATGCAAATAGCAAGACAACTCTGCAACATTGATGCCTGTATGCAATAAAAATAAATAATTATAAACAACCAATACATGTCAAAAAATAAACTGAACCATTTGTCTTTAACATATAGTCATTAGTTGCATGTAGTTATCAAGGACTGGACCTAGCACGTAATCATACCATTCACAGACATAATGACTATCACACAACTATCGTAATATGTCCCATTGTGACTTCTAAAATTGCATGTTTGAATCTACAGTGACTATAATTGTTATATCTAAATTCTAAAATGCATAACCTACTCCTAAGTGATAATGGTTTCACAATTAGATGTGTCTGCAAATTAAAACTTTCATTAATCAGCAGTAAATGGAGCACAAAGAATAGAAATATATGCATCTAATTGATGCAATGCATCTAACAGATGCATACAATCGTGCTATCTTTTACTTATACTTTTATACCAATTTTTTCACTTGCTTCAAATTCACACATTTGAATAAATGTTTGTCCACTTCTCACCATTCCATGTTTGATGTGTATCTAGATTCTAGAGTATAGTCACTCAAAGATTTTCTTGAAATAAAAAGCACCTGAGCAGCTTTAAGTATTATCATTTGAGAATCATATAACAACACGCCGCCACATCTCCCTTGTGGCTCTGCTTGTACCAATGGACCTCTTGCAAATTTCTCTCTACCCCTTTTCAGATACTGCCACTCAGGTCCTTCAAAATAATGCATTGAGCTGCAAAATATAAAAATAATATTTATTCAGTCTGTTCACAACATAAGGCAGCTGATAGTAAAATATCTAATGTTCCTGAATATAATTGGTAATAATCAAAGGGCAAATATAAATGATTAAGTGGAAAAGATTAGAGCAGTAAAGGTAAACTCAAAGGACTGAAAGGAATTTTTAATTCAACAACAGGAGAAGACAATGTATGGACTGCTTTGAGAAAAGGCTTCAGTAAATTAATGTCACTAGTTAACAAAGAGAATGAAAGGGGAAAAGGAAAAGATAATATGAATACAATAATGTCCATTAGTGACCAAAATTAGGTCAATGAAACTCAAGAGTACATCAATTTACAATTAAAAATTCTACGAAGAGAACATACTAGAGAAACAAAATAACGGAAATAAAGAACTAATCACAAAATGAAGCAATGCAACACCAGCATGAGAGGCGAAGAGAAAGGGCTGATGAAAACAGGAAGGATATGATACAAGTTTCATTAAAAATATTTATCAGAGCCTATAAGGAAGGATTACCGATGCCATCATTGATCACTCAGCAGGGATGTCCAAGGAAGCGAAGGAATAATGAAAAGGAGGTGAAAGGAGAAGCAGCAGATGGTACCAATGATCAAATTGACCCACAATAGGGATCCGTGAATAGATCACATGAAAATAAATATTAACCATCCAATTGACTCCCACTTCATAAGGGAGTTGACCATCCTCAGCTCGGCCCAATCAGTAGTTGATTTTAACCTCAGGCCGCAAGCTGCCTAAATAAGATTCATAAATGAAGAGACTTCAAGCCACCTGCCTATCATAACTCAAAGTTAGGGACACCTATAGAGACAAACCAATGTACCTCCAACCCCCAACATTAGAGGAAAGGTGACCGGAATTTGTCCCATGGCAAAATTAGCAGCTGGCAAAACAAATTAATTGTTAACCTCTTTGATGTTACATTTAATAAAGCAACTTTGACATTTCAAAAAAGGGTCTTGAATTAAAGGAAAAGATATTATGAAGATTGACAAGGGAAAGGCAATTGTGGTCATTAACAAAGTTGATTGTGAAAGCAAGGTGATACACAATATAACAAACAGTGAGAGTTACATGAGATAGGATTTGAACCTGTGAATATGAAGAGGGTGAAAAAATTCATTCCTCAATCCTCACTGGAACATAGTATCAAAAAGCATCTAATTCCTAACAGGCAGGTCACCCCTTCTCTATATGGTGCTCCCATTTATTGACACAATTATTTCTCCTACTAACAAACCCATTATATTCCTTGCCAAGAAAATCAAACCACTAATGGGAAACTCAAGTTCTTTAATCAAAAATACTACCCATCTCATTGGCTTCATTAGGGACATGAAAGCGGGGGATGATGATATTCTAATTAGCTTTGCTGTGATCTCCTTGCTCACAAAGTTCCTAGTTTGTGAAATGATTGAAATAGCTAACAAGTGGATAGTAAATGAGACCTACTCCCTTCTGGATTTGTGTCTACAATCCATTTCTTTAACTTAACAGAAATTCTACGAAATCAGATGGGTTGGCTATGGGATCACCACTATCCCCAGTGATATTTAATCTCTTTATGGACAGTTTTGAGGAAAAGACACTCAACTTTTTTCTATTGAAACCAAGGTGGTGGAAATGGTATGTTGATGACACAAATCCAAGCTGGCAAAATTGCCATGGGAATTGGAGAAGTTTCACACCCCATCTCAACAACATAACAAACATTAAGTTCACAAAGAAGTCGTTGTGTGAAGGTACATTACACTTCTTCCATAGCCTTCATCTTAAAAGATACAATGGCACTGAGTATTAAAAAACCCACTCACACATACATGTAACTTCATGATTTCTCTCACTATCATCCTACCCAAAGCCAGGCTTTCAAAAACCTTAGGCACATGGACCTTTCCAGCTTGTAACAATCAGCATATTGAGGCAGAAATATCCCACTGGAGTAGGTTTTTTTAATTAAATAGCTACAATAATAAACACATTGTTAGGTCATAAGACAAGCCAAAGCCTACCATGGCATTTCTTTCATATATTGAGGGTATTTCAAACAACATTTCTTTCATGTATTAAAGGTATTTCCAACAAAATTTCAAAAGCTTTTTTTTCAAAGCTATCAAACCAACATTTGAATGACATAGGAAAGTGAAGAGTTTGAACCTCTCTCCAAAAGATTATTGATAGCCTCTTTAAGACTATGATGCTTATAAAATAGAACATTCTCGCAAAACCCCTTACATCAGTGAGATTAGTCACTAAATGAGCACTAGAAACAAGAAGCATAGCTAAAAATCATTTATGAAAGCATTAAAAAAATCCATGTTTGAATTACTGTGCTAGGTTGGCTATATTTCCATTTGATAAAAGGCCTATCTTAAAGTTCCCCTTTTTTCAGTTTGCACCCACTGCACCTCTCTACTATCTTGTTTGCATGGGTTGCTTTGGCCTATGTATGACTCCCCCACTTTACTCTTGGTGAGCACAGCTCTCATCAAAGCCTTTTAATTATTTGTTATAGTAGGAGGATTCATAGGCTTGGAGGGTTTTTATTGTGTCACTCTCTCATGTGCATACATGCTACTTGGTGTGTGTTCTCTACTTATGGAGATGTCATTTGGAGTTGTGCTCATGTTTACTCTAGCTTTTGAGGTTGGATCTCTGGTTTGTAGTGTGTCCTCATTTCTCAGCCTAATAATTATGCTTTTGGATTTTTGTGTCTTTGTAGCATGGATGGCTTATAAGTATCGTCCTAACAAACCTCGGGACCCTTTCTTCAAGGGAAGGTTTCAAGCGTTTTATTGTATTCTAATTCTTTATCCCTCGACCTAGTTGCAAGTATTCTTGGCCCTCAAGGGTTTTTCCAATGTTGGGGTACAACATTGTTAGGGGACAATAGGGGACAATTGTTTCAAAAATTTAATTGAAGTTTCAGATGGTGGTGTCTTTTTTGAAGGTAAGGAAATGAAACTTTCATTGATGGCTCCTATCAACTCTTGAAGTTGATGACTCTGAGGAGGGGTCTATGAAATGCAAGTTGTCTATGAATGATGCAGGAGAGTCAACATCACTAGGTGACTTTGGGTCCTTATCAAAGAATTTTGATTGTGAACAAGGAGAGACAAAATTCAAAAACGTACCAAAAGAATCTTAGTATGATGGTGAAGCATCCTATTGTATCTCATGATTATGGGACACTAGAAAATACTAGTGCTTTCACCTTGCCTTATCTCGTAGCAGGTATTTTGAAGTGTGTCTGAAATGGCAGAAATCGTTCATGGCATTAACTTTCCTTCCCTAGCTGGTTGTCGAAATGGTAAAGGGAAATCACCAAAATATGAACCTGAGTTTGTTAGGTTGGAGAAGACTAGTCTAGCAGCAATTGACAGTGGTTTTGTTAAAGGGGTGGGTAGATACAATGTGTCACAGTCCTTGTGGTCCTATTGTTTGCTCCTGTGATAGGGCAATTTGGTTGGTCCAAGATCAGTGCTGGTTTTTGGTTGTTTCCCTATGGCGGATGTGGTTGGGTCTTTATGTTATTTTTGCATGCTCAATTCGTATGACCACTTTATAGTTGTAAATGCTTTTCGATATATTTTGTGTTATGACCCAAATAGAACCCTCTCTAATTAATAAACAAAAATGATTAGAGCGCCCATGATCAAATTATGAAAAATATCCTTTTGTATTTTTCTTGTTGACATCAAAAAGCGAAGAGGACAAGGTTTTTGTGTTTAGAATCCTAATCCGCGTTAACAGTAGGCTTAGCTTCATTTCTCTTTCTTTTTTTTCTTCTAAATGTGTTTTTATAACTTCTAACAAAAGGATATGATTGATGCATTATGTCATGTCCCCTCTTTAGTGACATGTCATTTTTCAGTGGATCTGCCTATCATGGCCTCTCGTAGGCAGATGGTTTTGGTGAGAGAGTCATTCTGATGATTATTTGGGGATTGGATGGTCTTATTTGCTCTTAGAGAGATGGTGTTTATCATATTTTTATTATAATGTGTTATGTGGGGCCAAAATGTCATAATTTTGAGTTGAGTTGCACTTTTTATTTTATAAAGTTACTTTTTATATAAAAGTGCATTATAAAGGGATTTTATAAGAATATTTTATGGATACTTCTAGAAGTTCTAGTGGCTTCTTAGAAAAGTGAATAAATAGAGTGCTTGGCCTCTCATTTGGACATTCCATGACTTGAGTTTACACTACTTTTCTCTTTGAGCATTTGTGGCACCATCTTGGTCTACAGATTGTCATTTGATCTTTAGGAACGGAGTTTCTTAAGGATTTACATAACTGAGGAGGTGAAATATCCTTTGAAGGGTTGCACTTTGGAAGTGGTATACAGCCATTTCAAGTTGAGCTTATTTGGAGTCCTCAAACTTACCTGAGGGTTTCAGTTTTTTATTGCAAGAGGAAAAAAAGCAATCCGAAAAAGCAAAGCAAAAAAGCAGATCCGAAAAAGCAAAGCGAAAAAGCAGATCTCAAAAAGCAGTCCGAAAAAGTAGACCCGAAAAAGCAAAGCGAAAAAGCAGATCCAAAAAAGAAAAGCGAAAAAGCAGATCCGAAAAAGCAGAGCGAAAAAGCAATCCGAAAAAGTTTTTGCTATAAGTCTAATTCAGTTTTCAGAATTTCAGGATAGGGTTTTGGAACCACATTTTTGCTCATATATTCCTCATTACTCAGCATATCATTCTAGGTATTTTTGCATCGAATTTCTATCGTCGAGGAGATAAAGATAGGTGCATTTTGGAGTCCCAAAATGTCATGATTTATTTTTTAGGAATTTTCAAAATTCCTTGACATTTTTGAAAATCTGCAAGAAAGTACATTTTCAAATTTGGGGTGACTTTGGCTTGGGTGTTAGCATCTTCAGCACTAGTAAAAATTATCGCAGCCATCTACAATCAGGTTCCTCACTTCTCATTTGGCATTTGGCATATTTTCTGATAAATGTATGTTTTCAGCTGAGTACAAAATATAGCTTCAGCACTTTACTATTTTACATTGTACTTGTCTTTGTTTGCCATCTGGCATTATTGGTATCAAAGGAAGGCTAGGATTTTGCAAGTGAAAGGGCATTGTAATTTTTAGTCTATCTATATTGCAAACCTAGGGTTTGATGATCATATTATTGGCTGAAATAGGTATGGCATTGTTGCAAATTGTTGATATATGAATGGCATATGGTTTTGAGCAATTTCCTACATCATTGATAGTGTTTTAGATGGTATTTGGTTGCTATCTATTATTCTGAAATTTTGGGACAGCGAACTCATATATTGCAAAATAATTTTCTATCTACATTTTGAGTTACATTTTTGAGGGGTTTTAGTGGCCTATTGGTAAGGGTCATTACAGTGATATCAGAGCGGTTTTCTTGCCATCCTGTTGGGTAAGAGCCGTCTTGTATGAGTGATCAGCACTCTGCTTTATCCAGAATGGACAGGTATAGTATAGAGTCTCAGAGGACACGATCCTGGACAGCTGATGGACAAAGTAGGAAGATCCAGAGTCAGAACAGTAGAAAGGATGGTTATTTAGACATTCGAGATGAACTTAAGAAAATAAGTCATGACATGTCTGAACAGTTGGTTAAGCGCCACCATATGATGAATGACATGCTGTCCGACCCAGCTAAGGTGGATAAGTTGACTGGATTTCTATTTGGCAGATCTTCTCACAGGGAAGATGACACAATTACCAGGAACTTGCATGAGGAGTTTGAGAAATTAGCTTGCAGCCAGGCAGAGGTTTCAGTTCCTATTCAGCCACAGGAAGAAGTGGTGAAGGATATTATGCTGATGGATAGTAACTGTCAACTTGATACTCAAGTTGAGACAGTTGTATACAAGTTACCAGAGGGTGATATCACAGGTACTCAAGATGGTTTGGTTACAAGCAGTGACTACAGCGTAGAGGGTTCAGATGATGATTTTGAGGATGTTGTTGTGCACGATGGTGAGATACCTGGTAGAGATGAGCAGACATTGAGTATTCATGACTTTGCTGAGAGGGAGTACCAGGCACATTTGGATGCTTCGTCACATGAGGTTGAGGCTGGTAGTACTTCGCATGATTTGTCCAGCCAGCTGAAGGTGAGCAAAGACAGTATTGTGACTTCATTATTTCATTATGACAGGATGCAAGATATGATAGAGGATCACATCCAGATGATTCAGTTACAGGGCAGACATAAGGGAGTTCAGGCAGAGTCTTCTTGTGTTGACTTACAGGCGATTAAGGAAGGAATGGGAACGATGAAGTTGAGTTATTTACATCTTCTATCAGATCGTGACCATCTTCTTAGCGTTGTTGGAGACTATTCAGATGCCTTGAGGAGGAAGGAGGAAGTTGAAAGGCTTTCTCGCGAGCTTGAGGACACTCAGGCTTCTTTGGTGCATACTCCATTGGCATTACAGGACTTGGAGAGACATGGGGATGAGCATGGCGTGGAGTTGAATTTGGTTTCATCTTGCACACCTGATACTCAGCTTTCTGCGGCAGATGGATCATATGTGGTCGTTGATAATTCATCTTGCATCCACATCCAGGATACAAGGACAGTGTCAGACAGGTATGTGGAGTTAGTTGGTATTAGTCATATTACTCAGGTGAGGAGTTTGCTTGAGTTACCAGCTGATTCTAGTTTACGGATAAGGACTCGAGATTGTTATATTGGCGTTTGGGATTCAATTGACTGGAGATCTTTATCACTTTTTGGTAGCAGTGATGGTTTGGGTGCTATCATGGATTTGATTAGCAGATTGCACGGTGTTGTCCTTTCTTGTGCCAGCAGCTTGTCCGATATTAGTATTAGTTTTTATACACCGGTATTGGGCCTTGTTCATATATCCAGTCGACCATTCTTGCTAGAATGTGTTGATGATCTTTCATATTTGGCAGTGTTTACAAATGAGTCCCAGGATCATATTGGCATTGATGACATCCAGGAGGATGCAGTGGGCAGTTGTGAGGACTTAGTTTCCTCGGCAGTTTCTTTTGGTATAGAGGAGTTGGACAGGGGTGCTACAGTTTTTGATACTCCGTATGTTGATATGAGCTTTGGAGTTGATTCACAGGATATGGATGGTAATACTCTAGAGACCAGTAACCTTGAGGATACTCCTTTGGACAGTGCGACAGAGGAGGATTGTAGGAGACAATCTAGCCAGCGTCATCATGTGTCTAGTCAGCTGAGAGTTAGTGAGCGAGACATTGCTATCGCTTGCCAGCATTTCGATGCTGCTCGTTAGTTGTTAGTAGTTTATGGATGGGGTTCTCCTACTAGTGATGAGCAGGGAGGCAGTTATCTTTCCTTGACAGAGATCCACTCTTTATGGGAGGCTATCCGGATTCTGAGACAGAATTATATGTAGTTGGTAGCCGACAGAGATTATCTTATGGAGTGGGGCAGTATAGCGTACGATGCATTATTGACCAAGGAAGATGAGGTGAGTGAGCTTACTCAGCAGCTCGAGGTGACTTCTGAGATTCTTGAGAGTACACAGTTGGCTTTCGAGGAGTCACAGTTTCATTTGGCTGAGGTGACCATGGAGTTAGAGCGACTGCAGTCTTTACCAGATTTTGTTCAGTCACAGGTTGTGGTGTCTGGTGATCCGAGAATGTCCATGGTCGAGATTGTCAGAGACAGTGGAGATGGGGATGCATCCATCCTCGATACTAGCATTGGCATATCAGGTTCGTTTCCACTAGAGTCAGGTTCAATTGAGTTGGGTGTTGCAGCAGATTGTTGTGGTATGCCTGACATGGTGGTGGTCTCTACTACTGATGGCATAGAGACTAGTGATGTTGTATCAGAGATCATGTGTGATGTTGGTGAGCCGGCAGTTGGCATGGTTCCTGCTAGTGATACTACTCCCTTGGCGGTGTCTTCGGAGGTAGTAGGCAGTTCCAGCTTGGTTAGTGATCGGTTGCAGTTAGTTTCATCTGGATTGTAGTCTGAGTCACTGACTGAGATTGGCACATCTTATCGGCATTACACTGTGAGGTATGCTCACCAATTTACCTTTGATGACCATGTTGATGAGATGATGATACGTAGATGTACTTTGGTCCTTAGTGCTTGTCATCAGTTATGGGATGGTTTGACGCCACGGGATGAGAGTTGTGATGGGCATGACATGGCGATAGGTTCTGCGGTTGACAGCTTGATAATACATGACTTAGAGCAGGAGTTTGGGAGTGATGCTTCAGCGGTTGTTGTTATTGATTCTACTCCTTTGGCTATGACATCTCCTGACTTAGCTGGTGATCAGTCGCAGTGGGTTGTATCACCTGTGCATGGTGAGCTGTTGACTGAGGTTGGTTCTTTTTATCAGCATTATATTGCAGGGTATGTACATCAGTTTGCATTTGATCCTTGTGTTGAGGAGTTGATGGCAGGCAGATTTGGTTTTGGTTCTATTTCTTGCTGTTTATCTTGTGATGTCTTTTCACCATCAGCGGTGCATGGGAGTTATGGTTATGAGACAGTGGCCGGTGATCTGCAGAGTTGTGTTGACTGCAGGAGTTGTACAGTGTGTGGATTCTCCATACTTGGTACAGTTCCATTCGGGAGTGTTCACCATTGTTGCAGAGTTGGATTGTATATTCCGCATAGGCCAGTGGGATGCGTTGATGGTATTTACTGTGTTGGCAGTTTGAGTTGTCCACTTTACTTGGGTTCTGATGTTCTGAGAGTTTGTGTCTTGTGGGTTCCTGACTGTGGCAGTTGTGATTTTGGAGTTTGGTTGAGCTTTATTTGTCAGTTTGATTATGGATTCCTCTTGGTTATATTGCAGAGGATATTGCAGGAGCCTGCGTTGATTGACAGCAGTATAGTTCATGACTGCATTTGGGATCCAGGTGGATTGATTGGTTTATTGTTCACTCCTTTCAGGGCACTATATGGTTATGAGGCACCGAGTTTTCTGGATTTACTTATAAGTGATGTTAGAGTTCCTCATGCTAGAGATTTGCTTCAGGAGAGCAAGGACATTGTTGATGCTCTCAGAGATAATATTGCCAAGGCACAGAATCAACATAAGCAATATGCAAATCAGAAGCGAACAAAGAGGAGTTTTGAGGTTGGTGATATGGTTTATCTCATGTTGCAGCCCTATAGACAATCTACTCTTGGGAAGAGTGGGTCGGAGAAGCTTAAGCCTAGGTACTATGATCCTTTCAAGATTATCAGGCGTATTGGAGACATGGCATATGAGCTTGAGCTTCCAGCAGACAGCAAGGTACACAATGTTTTCCATGTGTCACGCCTCAAGAAGGCGTTGGGTCA
Source organism: Chamaecyparis obtusa (assembly GCA_027943335.1). NCBI lineage: Eukaryota > Viridiplantae > Streptophyta > Pinopsida > Cupressales > Cupressaceae > Chamaecyparis > Chamaecyparis obtusa. The sequence continues at coordinate 233,075 of BSBK01003708.1, read as the reverse complement.
GCATGTTGTGCCTTCAGCAGTTCTTCCTCCATTGGATGATGAGGGGAAGTTGGTTCTTGTTCCCGAGTACATCATTGACAGCAGAGAGAGGCAGCTCCGCAGGAGGACCATCAGGGAGTATTTGCTGAAGTGGAGAAATTTGCCTGAGGAGGATGCCACATGGGAGCGAGAAGATATATTGCAGCACCCAGCTTTGGGATTGCTTGAGGGCAAGCAATTTCAAGAGGGGCGGACTGTCATGTCCCCTCTTTAGTGACATGTCATTTTTCAGTGGATCTGCCTATCATGGACTCTCGTAGGCAGATGGTTTTGGTGAGAGAGTCATTCTGATGATTATTTGGGGATTGGATGGTCTTATTTGCTCTTGGAGAGATGGTGTTTATCATATTTTTATTATAATGTGTTATGTGGGGCCAAAATGTTATAATTTTGAGTTGAGTTGCACTTTTTATTTTATAAAGTTACTTTTTATATAAAAGTGCATTATAAAGGGATTTTATAAGAATATTTTATGGATACTTCTAGAAGTTCTAGTGGCTTCTTAGAAAAGTGAATAAATAGAGTGCTTGGCCTCTCATTTGGACATTCCATGACTTGAGTTTACACTACTTTTCTCTTTGAGCATTTGTGGCACCATCTTGGTCTACAAATTGTCATTTGATCTTTAGGAACGGAGTTTCTTAAGGATTTGCATAACAGAGGAGGTGAAATATCCTTTGAAGGGTTGCACTTTGGAGGTGGTATTCAGCAATTTCAAGTTGAGCTTATTTGGAGTCCTCAGACTTACTTGAGGGTTTGAGTTTTTTATTGCAAGAGGAAAAAAAGCAAATCCGACAAAAGCAGTCCGAAAAAAGAAGATCCGAAAAAGCAAAGCGAAAAAGCAGATCCGAAAAAGCAGTCCAAAAAAGCAGACCTGAAAAATCAAAGCAAAAACGCAGATCCGAAAAAACAAAGCGAAAAAGCAGATCCGAAAAAGCAGAGCGAAAAAGCAATCCGAAAAAGTTTTTGCTACAAGTCTAATTCAGTTTTCAGAATTTCAGGATAGGGTTTTGGAACCACATTTTTGCTCATATCTTCCTCATTACTCAGCATATCATTCTGGGTATTTTTGCATCGGATTTCTATCATCGAGGAGATAAACATAGGTGCATTTTGGAGTCCCAAAATGCCATGATTTATTTTTTATGAATTTTCAAAATTCCTAAACATTTTTGAAAATCTGCAAGAAAGTACATTTTCAGATTTGGGGTGACTTTGGCTTGGGTGTTGGCATCTTCATCACTGGTAAAAATTATCGCAGCCATCTACAATCAGGTTCCTCACTTCTCATTTGGCATTTGGCATATTTTCTGATAAATGTATGTTTTCAGCTGAGTACAAAATATAGCTTCAGCACTTTACTATTTTACATTGTACTTGTCTTTGTTTGCCATCTGGCATTATTGGTATCAAAGGAAGGCTAGGATTTTGCAAGTGAAAGGGCATTGTAATTTTTAGTCTATCTATATTGCAAACCTAGGGTTTGATGATCATATTATTGGCTGAAATAGGTATGGCATTGTTGCAAATTGTTGATATATAAATGGCATATGGTTTTGGGCAATTTCCTACATCATTGATAGTGTTTTAGATGGTATTTGGTTGCTATCTATTATTCTGAAATTTTGGGACAGCGAACTCATATATTGCAAAATAATTTTCTATCTACATTTTGAGTTACATTTTTGAGGGGTTTTAGTGGCCTATTGGTAAGGGTCAGTACACATTATGATCTAGCGAACTAAGTCTTCCATCGCTAAATACATCCACTCCTCATTTTGGTATGGCCTTCGCCATTGTAAGGTATGTCATGTCCCCTTCTAAATAACAAATGCCAATGAGAGATTCATTAATAACATATTTGATTCCTGCAGGTTATTAATTATACTAAGGAAATTAACAATTAATTAATTGAGGGCCCAATGAATTAATTTAATTATCATTTTTAGGCCACATTTATTTAATTTCCCTCCCAAATGGGCCCAATTTGAAATTCAAATATTTTGGAGGGGAGCTTTGTGAAGGCAATATAAAAAGAGCTCTTGGAGGAGCAATTGATCATTGATATCTTGTGAAATAATTTGTTCAACTGATTAGCAACGAAGCTAAGGAGGAATTGAATGGTTTAGTTGGTGACTTCATCACCCTAGTCTGCCAGCCAGTCACAAATTCATGAAGTCTCTTCATAAAGACAAATTTTCCTACAAGGAAACTTCAAAGATCTTGCACTAGTAACAAAGAATTGTGCATAATTACCAAACCAGTAAACTGCCGCGAGAGAGAGTTGAAGATCTCAGGTGAATCACTGAATCTTTGGGTTATCATTGAAGCGACCAGAAAATATGTTCTTCCATGCAATTTACCAGTATGGCATTGTGCATCAAAGGCTAGTGACCGCAATATCTTTAACATGGACTGCAGCAATATTAACCTTGTCCTTTGAGATATCTTAGGGGTACATCCTGTGGCCTTAATCCTCATATTTCAGGGTCCGCCCGAATCAGAGAGGTAGTGACATAGAGATTGTTCGATCATCAAAATTGTGCAGATTGGGTTCCATTTGTACTCCTGCAACAACATGGGAGGTTGCAGTATGTTTTTGACTCCTGAATTATTTCCACAGCAATCAGGACTGCCGCTTATTGGATCGGATTTCTACAGGAGGATTGTGGACTTTAGCAAGAGATTGCTGGTCTTAGGAGAAGGCTGAGTTCTTCATATTCAACATTGGTCCTTAGTACCAAATCATTAAGTAACTGATTAGAATGAAATCGCTGATCACTGGAACCAGTCAAGTACCACTCACACAACGATGAAGACTCAGCATCCATTACCAAATTATTTGTCCTAGAATCAGATCTGGAACAAACATCTTCATAGGCAACAGTTGTAGGAGCCCCCTTCAATCCAAAGCTCATCAAAGACATCATGCCACAACTCCAAATGCAGAAACATCAGTTGTAGAGAGCTCCAATTATTTTTAGACTACGAATTGCTTGTACTCAGTTTCAATTTCGAATAGAAGTTCAGTTTGGTGCACATTAATTGTTCAAAATATTGTATATTTTGCTTGACATTTTCTGTTATTCGCCTTGGGATATTACGAGGTACCCCAAAGCATAAATACCTCATATACAAACACAAATGCTGGAAGTTGTGATTAACAAATTCACACAAGATAGTTCTATTTTTTAATTAATTATATAGAGAACAATGTTTACTCCCAACGGGGTTTCTAGTTTTATGCACAGAGTAAACCGAGATTTAACTAGAACATGAATAAACAACAATTCAGCATTACACAATGCACATAATATTGGCAAAATGATATAACTTTTTTTCCATGTAATGTATGTACCAAAATGTAACCAGTTCACGGTGCCAATTTACATATATAAAGCACCCAACGGTTGGTTGAGCATACCAACCATCAATTCCTACAACTATCCAAGAACCATTTGCAATTACATTGCCATAACAACCCAAAACATGAAGTATTATTATTAATGACTCGACTACGGCTAACATCACCCCCCTCCCAAAAAGAAGTCTTCCAAATGACAAAAAACAAAATGGTTGATGTACCAACCAACAAAACTACTGAGAAGAAAGATGAAAAGACATCCCTAGAATGCTGGAAGACGTCGGTCGCGGAAGCTAGAGGAGTCTAAGGTCCCACTCACGTATCATCTACTTTTCCCTGGCCACCTTCATAAATCTTAGTGCATCCATCAAATCCTTCTTTGTACGCTTTGGTTTCCCTATGGTGGCTGACAGTTGCTCCTCCTTCCCAGCTCTTGCTACCTTCTCTTGAGCTAGTTCATTCTCCAAAGTAGTTGTAGCCTTTTCTTGCCCTACCATTCTCGCCTACATGGCTACCTCTCGTCCTAGTGCCAGTGTACTCTCTTCTTCTACTTTCCATGAGGACTGGATTGCCTTCTAGAGCTGAAAGAATGTCTCACGAAATGCTCACTCCATGTTGTATAAGATGCTCATCATACTATCCTGCCCCTCTAGAATATGTGGTTTGCCCCACTCCATCATCTCTGCAATCTCCATATGGGGCCATCATCAAGTTGTAAGTTGTTATGTGAATTCCCGCTCATAGTCCCCCTTCATAAACTTGAGGAGCCTCTCTGCCTCTACTATGATGGGTCCTATATCCAATTGTTTAGTGAGGTCTGCCACTCCTTGTGTTGTTGTAGCCATTCCTTCCAACTCTGCCAATCATCATTGGATGTATGCGACGGCATCTTGTCTGTCAGTTTTGAAAACCCATATGGAAACTTCCTCTTGAGTGGCATTCGGCTCCCCATCTCTTGTCCCCCTTGCCTCCTATAGGGAGATATTCCCCTATTGAAAGCTCCCTTCCTCTATCTCAATGACTTCCCCCTGTAGTGCTAGTGGTGCCTACATTGTCTGTTTTTGCCCAGACTCAGTGCCTTCCGTGTGTTGAACCATCAACAATGTGGGTGATGGTGGTGGGATATCACCAAACCCCATCTCAAACCTCTCCAGGAGACTATCCATCTTAGTGTCCTCATCCATCCCCTCAGGAAACTGTACTACATTCTTGCCTAACAAGTCTCCTCCCTCTAGATCTCTTGTATTTTAGTATACCAGTGTGCTATCTCCCTCTTCTAGATCCATGTCGGCCCTTTCTGTCCTGGTACCCAGACCTTCAGTCGTAGGGGTCATATCGTCTATCGTGGGGATCAATCATTAAGTCGTTGGGACCAAACTCCCCACCGTAGGGACTGCAACGATTGTGGGGTTAACATTTCCAAGAGTAGGTGCAACAAACAATGCTACCGAAGTGGCCTGCTAAATTCCTTGTGAGGCCACAAGGCAAAGAGTGGTGGGCCCCACCCTATGTGCCCTCAAGTCGACCACCCTATGTGTGATGTATCTGACACACCCCCTACGTTGGGACCAAGTGTGTCGTGGGTGGAAGTTGTGCTGGAGTGAACAAAATATTCGGCACTACAGACTGTTTGGCTCACCAATCAGCCAGCACTAGTGCGGTCTTCTTTGGTACAGTCCTCTCTAGTACAATGCTCTCTAGTTTTGTCCTCTCTACTACAATCCTCTCTAGTATAGTCCTCTCTGGTATGTTGATCTCTGCAATGGCTTCTTTCCCACTCTCCCCTCCACCCACCTCATTTTATCCCTCCTACTGCTTTACTCTCCCCTTTGACCATTTCCTCCATCTTTGTGCTACCTGTTCCGTATGGTGCCATGCGAAACCCTTTTGTTGTTGCACTCTTGCTCTCCAAGGAAGAGAGTACCATTGTATCCTCTTCTTATTCATTGTCCTCATCTCCTTCCTCTGTACTCACAATCACCTCCTACCTAGGCCTCTTCCGGGAGGGTTCTATTCCTCTGCCAGTGATAAGAAAGACCAAATGCATCCACTACTACATAACTAGTTTACCTGGCTCCACTCTGCTAACAGGTACGAATTTCCTCCATTGGTTTGGTGGTACCTGTGTCCTTGGGGCTTAAAAGAACAATGCAATAGCATGGTGCGGCATGTAGAATATTTTGTCTGAAATGAAAAAATTTCTTTATGCATTTTAAGAGTATATGTCCCCAGTTGTATACCCTTCCATTCCTAAGGCTATTCATCAATTTGACCATCCATATGGAAATATCTGACACCCTACTAACTCCTGTGAGCTTGCTCTTCACCACATCCATGATGCATTTCTACTTGAGGGAGACAATAAAGGATTTCTTAATCCCCTATTGTTGTTATTGTTCCATAGGATATTCCATTCTAGTTGGGAGAGGTCGGGCATGCATACCAACTTAAGCAATAGTTCCTTCTCCTTAGAGGACATTTTTGATGAGGGTTTCTTTGTAGAATTACCCTTCAACGGCATGCCAAATGCTTTTGTGAGATCTTTTGGCCCAAATGACACCACCACTGTATGGTCGACACACCTGATAATAGACTTATTGGTATGGCTGTCATATCCCACAACCATGGACCGTGGTACTGGTTCAAACTCCCTAAGATTAAATATTGGCATAAGAATTATTTTGTCTACCTCAGCTTTTCTCAGAGAGTCCTTCACCTAGTGGTTGTCTAGAGTGCATTCCCACCATGCTTTGCACTCACTGCTAGTGCTAGCCTCGAATGTAAGGGTCTACACATTCACTAGCTCATCCTTTTGCACCTTTCCTCGTATCTTCTATTTACTGCTTGAAGTGGTCATACCTACTTGAGATGTTTTTTCTTGCCAATTCTAGCTTTATACTTGATCTCGTAACTACCTGTACTAGGGTTTCCATAACTACCCTTCACCATCCTTGCCAATTTTATCCCTCTCCAACACCCTCCAATTGACCATGCGGATTGTATGTTCCCTCCTTGTTGTCTGTATGGTGCAGCTTTCTCATAAAATGTACCTTCAATGCACATGAGATTGGTACCATACAATGTACAGTTGGGCGCTACCGTACTATTGATTGCTCCCTCATACGACTTGCACTGTCTTTGTCGAACGTCATACAATCTGTTTACAATCTTCTTATACGATACGGTGTGCAACTTGTGTTATCGTGCAGTTGTCCTTTCGAACGGTGATTGTAGGTGTTCGTACGAATGTATTCTCTTGCTCACAGTAAGGTGGTTTGGTTGTCATACGGTGCAAGAACCATACTACTGATGTTTGTATGGTGCTCTCCTCTCTCCTCTTGTTGGTTCGTCTTCCACTCGTCCTTGCTTTTGCTTTTTCAAAATGATTTGGTCTCCAAGCAATTTATGGGTACTTTAAAAGGTTTAGGTTTATTATGCAACACTTTTTCTATATACGGAAGATTAATTCTTTTAATTTTTATAACATCTTTTATTTTCTCTAACTTCCTTTACTTTTATTTTCCTTGTGTCTTTTATAATTTTTTCCCACATTAGTTTTCTGACCATTACTTTTTCCCTTTTTATTTTTCCATTTCTTTTCTTCTTCATTTCTGTAATGCACCAATCTACTATCTCCGCCTCAAGTCTTTGTAATTCGTTGTATGGAGGTCTGTTATGCTGGTGCGACAAATTACTTGTTTTCACGGTGGCTGGAAGAGGCCTTACGGTTGCTGGAAGTGACTGTACGGTAGCTAGGAGTGGTCATACTATAGCTAAGAGTGGTCATACGATGGATGCTGGAGGACCGTACGGTGTGAGAGTGGTGCTGCGTACAGGTAGCAAGGGGTGGTACGGTGATGTTTCCGCCCGTACAGTAGTGACAAGGACTGTGGTCGTACTGTGGCTGTGTGGGGGTCGTACGGTGGATTATGGTGTGGTCGTACGGTGGGATATGTTGTGGTCGTATGGTCGCTGTGTGAGGATGACCGTACGGTGGCTGTATGAGGATGGTCGTACCATGAGGCAATGACAAGGTCGTATGGAATGGTGGAGAATGTCGTATGGATGGTTTGAAGGATGCACCGTGTTCTGTGATGTCTCTCAAACGTTTGTATGACGTTCCTTCTTCCTTTGCTAATGATTAAATATGACCTTTGCAAACACAAAACAATACGCAAGCCAAATATGTTTGCCAGAAAGAACTTATTGAATTTATTGATGGTACTTCGGATTTGCCAGAACTGATACAAGTAGAACCAAGCAGAGTAGGGTGAGCGTTGAATCCCATCGAAACTACAACCAAATAGGGAGGATCTTTCACCTCCGAAATGGCGAACAGTAGAATCCCGACAGGAATTCGCAAAATACAAATCAAATAACAAATCTCAACATTTCTAATCCAACCAACACGCTGAGCATAAATACCTATCGGGAAAACTCCAGAGTGCACAAAAGAGCCGACGGCGACAACTACACCTATGCCAACGAATAAAAAATGGGCCCGAGATAAACTAAATCAATCGGGACCCAAATACAATAGTTTTATTATTCATTTAATGACGGGGACATTACAGTCCTCCCGTCCCAATAATTGCTTGTCCTCAAGCAATTTCAGGCTAGGGTGTTCCAGAATCTCTTCGCCTTCCCAAGTGACGTCTTCAAGGGGTAGATCCTTCCAGCACCCAAGAAATTCCTTGATAGAGCGTGTCCTCAATTTTTTCTCCCGACTGTCGATGATTTCCGCTGGTTCCAATACTAATTTCCCTTCGTTGTCAAGGGGTGGCAGGTCTATGGAGACCATCACTTGCTAACCCACGGCTTTCTTCAGACAAGAAACATGGAAGACGTTGTGGATTCGGCTTCCCTTAGGTAGGTCCAATTCGCAGGCAACCTCACCCACTCTCTTGGTCGCATGGTAGGGTCTGAAGAAGCGCGGTTTCAACTTCTCCTTCCCGAAAGCCTTTAGAGAGGATTGTCTGTATGGTTGAAGTCGGAGGTAAACCAAATCCCCTACTTCAAAACATCTCTTGGTTCGATGCCTGTCAGCGTACATTTTCTGCTGATTCTGAGCCCGTTGGAGATTTTCCTTTAGGGATCTTAAAATGTCTATTCCTTCCTGCAGCCAGTCCTTGGCCTTTGGCGCGTGACTGTCACCCAAAGCCAAGTCCATAAATGAAGGAGGTTCATACTCGTACAAAGCTTTGAAAGGTTCCATTCCAATGGACATGTGGTAGGTAGTATTGTAACAGTACTCTCCCAGATGTAGCCATTTGACCCATGCCCTCTGTTGTGCTGAAACATAATTTTTGAGGTAACCTTCCAGCCATTTGTTCACAATCTCAGTTTGTCCGTCGGTCTGGGGGTGGTAACAGGTGCTTGGTGACAGCTCTGTTCCTGCTAGTCGAAACAATTCCTTCCAGAAATTACTAAGTGGCTATCTCTGTCGCTCACTATGTTTCGAGGGAGTTTGTGCAGGCGGAACACCTCTCGGAAGAATAAGTCTTCCACCTGTGAGGCCGAAAACTCTGCTGAAATAACAAAGAAATGTGCATACTTGGTTAACTTGTCAACTACCACAAAGATGCAATCCTTCCCTTGTGCCTTAGGGAGCCCGAAGATGAAATCCATTGAGATGTTATCCCACTTCTTCTCTAGAATTGGTAATGGTTAAAGTAAACCCGCAGATAGAGTGTGTTCGAATTTATTTTGTTGATAGGTAGAGCATTCCCGGACGTACTGTAATATATCGTTCTTTAAACCCTTCCATGAGAACCTTTCCCTGATCTGTCGGTAGGTCTTCAAGTATCCTTGATGCCTGGCTAGAGGTGAATCGTGCATCTCTTTCAAGATTTTTTTCTTCAACTTGGATTCGGGTACTAGATAAATTTTGCCTTTGTAGAAAATAATATCATCAACTACCTTATACCTGTCGTCCTGTATTTCTTTGTCTAGGAGTTGGCATGCAAACGTGTCCTTGGAGTATTCGACCAACAAATTTGCTCTCCAATCTGCTGATATCTGAGATAAGGAACATATGGCTGGCTTTCTTGACAAAGTGTCAGCCACTACATTATTTTTTCCTTTTACATACTCAATGTCAAAGTCGAAAGCCTGTACTTTACTAACCCATTTCTGTTGTCGCTCATTCAATTCCCGTTGTTCCAGAAAATGTCTGAGGCTGTTGTGATCTGTACGAACGATGAACTTGGCTCTGACGAGGTACTGCCGAAATTTTGTCAAAGCATGCATGATGGTCAACATTTCTTTGTCATATATGGAATACAACTTTTCGGCCCCTGAGAGCTTCCAACTTTCGAAAGCAATTGGGTGGCGGTCTTGCATCAACACGGCCCCTATACCCTCTCCGGAGGCGTCGCACTCCAAGATGAAAGGCCAAGTGAAATCTGGTAGTGCAAGGACCGGGCAAGAGCTCATAGTCTCCTTGAGTTTCTCAAAAGTCTGATGAGCCCATTCATTCCACTAAAAAGACCCCTTCTTTGTCAAATTGATGAGTGGCGCGCTAAGCTGTGAGAACCCCTTTATGAACTGTCTATAGTAACTACATAATCCAAAGAATCCATGTAGTTCTGAAAGAGTTTTCGGAGGTGGCCAATCCAAGATAGCCTAAATCTTCTCCTGATGTACCTGAACTCCTCAGCTACTGACAATGTGCCCAAAATATAATATCTCTGTCATCCCGAATTCACATTTGGATCTTTTGGCGAACAACAGTTGTGACTTCATAATCTCGAGCACTTCTTCCAAATGCCTTAAGTGCTCCTCCCATGTCTTGTTGTAGATCAGTATATCATCGAAGAATACCAACGGGAACTTACGCAGCTATTTGTTAAAAATGTGATTCATGCAAGATTGGAATCTAGCTCCTGCATTGGTCAATCCAAACGGCATGACAAAAAATTCGTAATGCCCATAATGGCAATGGAATGTTGTTTTCTCCACATCCTGTTCCCTCATACGGATTTGGTGATACCCCGAACGGAGGTCTATTTTGGAGAAATAGATGGCGCCGTGTAACTCATCCAGCAATTCATCGATCCTGGGAATTGGATACCTATTCTTGATGGTCTTTTATTCAGTGTGAGGTAGTCTACACATTCGCAACGTTTCGTCCTTTTTTACTAGCACTACCGATGATGCAAAAGGACTGGAGCTGGGCCTGATCCAACCTTTGTCAAGAAGTTCCTCTATTATTTTTTCAATCTCATCTTTTAGCCTCTTAAGGTGGCGGTATGGCACAGTGATAACTGGTTTGGCGCCAGTCTCCATCTCAATGGTGTGTTCAAACCCCCGGTGTGGTGGAATGCCTGGTGGTACGTCGGCGAAGACTTGGTGATGTCTATCCAAAACCATTCGAAGTTCTTCATCCTGGTGGTTAGTTCTTTGTCCCTGTATAAGTTTTGTTGAGGCAAAACAGTGTGCAGCCCAGACCACATCGTCGTGTCTGAAGATTGCTTTCATCCGTTGGGCTAAAACTTCCTTCTATCCTCCATTCGACATCCCTCTCAGCACCACCTTTTTGCTGTTTACCTCGAAGGAGAACTCCATTCGTTTGAAACTTTGTGTGTATTCATCCAATGTTTCCATCCACTGAATGCCCAGAATAACTTCCATGTCGTCCAGATCGACCACGAAGAAATCATCCGTCACTGTGTGGTTCCCCATGGTGATGCTCAATTGCGGAACCAAATGAGTGCATTTTAACAGGTTTCCTCCCGCCACCTTGACGTCAAATCCCTGGTGTGTCTCCGTACACAAACTCTGTCGACTCACCGACAATGAGTTAATGAATTTGAGTGTGGCTCGGCTGTCAAGCATGACCACGACCCGTTGCCCTTGGAGGGTGCCCCAGACCCGGAATACAATACACCTTGGAGTTCCCGCCAGAGTAGCAATGGCACCTCCTCTCTTCAAGAGTGTGGCTATTATTTTTGCGCAATTGAGGTTTACCTCTCCAGAAGCTTGTTGTTCATCCTCTTCGGCTTCCGGTGCTTGGTCCTCCTCACCATCGGGCAATACCTCAATGCAATGGAATTTTCCTTTGCCAAGGCATCGATGTCCGGGTACCCATGGCTCTTTACAGTTGAAACAAAGTTTCTTCCTTCTGAGAAGTGCTTAGTTGCCTCATCCAATGGGGGCCTCCTAGGTGGGGGTCTGCTGTCTTTTTCCCTTGGAGCGAGAGGTGGTTTGGACTGTGTAATATTTGGTGGAAGAAGAAGTTGTCGCCATGTCACGTGCCTGCTTAATTGCCTCCGTGAGTGTGATGGGGTTGAATCCCTTCACCCATCCCTTCAAGGGTTCCGCCAATCCATCCATAAACAACAACACCAATCGTCTTTCTGAAATATCTGTTACCAAGACAGACATTCTCTGAAATTATGTTATGTAACCATCGACTATGCCGGATTGTTTTAGCTGAGCCAGTTCTTTGAAATTCAGTTCTGGATCCCTTCCATCAAAACGGTCTATCAGTCTCTCAGTGAATTCAGAGTAGGAATTTATTTGATCGTGGCCGAGAGTAACCATGCCATGAATGAATGAATGAAAGATTTTAATAATGTCCACGAGGCCTAAGCAGCCTATGGGACCCGCCAGTCGACAACAGCCTAATCCAGCTATAACCCTTTGACTAATTCTTCTCTTCTTCGATGCATTTTGACGATCAAGTCTGCGGTCTTGTCCAGCTGCTTTTCTTCGAAGAGTTGGCTCATACTACTGTTTTCTAACATCTCTGAGTACCCGGATCCGATGTCATTGTATGTCAGGCATTCCATGACAAAGTGATGTTCTGTTTCAATGGCTCATGTGTCACATAATAGGCAGGTCCTATATACCCATTCCTCTTTTGGCACTTTCCATCTACCCGTCTCACATCTCAACTGGTGAGAGCTAGTTCTAAGCTGGGCTATGAGCATTTTCGCTTTCCCATTAATAGCCACTCCTAAATACGCTTTTTCCTCGTGGCAACTGTTGGGGTTAAATTCCTTAACATAGTACGATTTTTTCCTCCCCATGTGCCTTGTCCACATGATGGTACGGAATCTTTCTCAAACAAACTTCTTAATTTCTTCAGTACTATCCGAGCAACTATGGATGTTGACATCCCACTTTTGCAGCCATTTGTTGTTTTGCTTCATCCATGTGTTTTTTCTCCTTTCTAGCTTTTCTTCAGTGACTAGCCTAGGCCATCGATTGCTTCCCATATTCTAGGTTTTCTTTAAGTAACATATCAGCCGAACCAATGCAACAGCTTCTAAGGGAAAGGCACCGACTTCTGCCTATAAGATCTCATAAGGCACCGTGGTTTTGATTTTAGGGCTGTTGATGATAAGGTGTTTCTGTATTCTTTCTACCTGATTCCATTTTTGATCCGACAGGCTGCTGCCCCAAATTTCACACCCATACAAAACCACAAGTGTGACAAGCAGCCCAAATAGCATTTTCTTTGTCTTCCAATCCCAGAGTTCAGCATTCCTACACTTATTTTGTAAAGAATACAGCACCTTCCAGCCCCCTTGAATTCTTTTAGATCTGCATGTTTCGCAGCTGAGTTTATTCTGGAAGTCTATTCCCAAGTATTTGTAATCGCTCACAATCTCTAGAAGGTTGCCCTCAAAGAGAAAAGTGTCCGAGGGTCTCTTGTTTCTCTTCAACAAGAAGATCATAACTTTGCTTTTGTTGGTGTTAACTTCCATACCCACCTCTTGACAAAAGCTTTCCAATGCCTTCAAGTGCTCTCTCAAACCATTAGCCGTCTTGGCGATAATGATGAGATCATCCGCATATAACAATAGTTTTATCACATAACTAGCCAGCTGAACCCCCTCACCACTGGCTCTATTTAACTATGCTTCTAACTTGTCAATGTAGAGCCCAAACAAAGTAGGAGATAGCGGGCACCCTTGTTTGACCCTAATGTCGCTGCCAAGCACTCTGATACGTAGTTCTGATTTTGGCACCAAATCAGAACTACGAATGATGACACCATTCGTGGGCTATTCCTTCCAGAGGTAGTGCAACAAATTTGATGGCCTCATCCTCCAACATACAGTTGAGCTGGAAATATGTCTGCTTTTTGCACCCATGCTCGAGCTGTGATAGTTCCAGACCCATCAAAGGATGACAGATTAACTTTGCCAATCTTCCGTCAGAGATCGTCATTATAATAGCCATGCTTGTTTCCACCCGAGTATCTCATTCTCAGCTCAGCATAATCTTTGTAGGATATATCTCCTTCCATATTTGCGTTCCTCCAATCTTCCCAAAGTTGATCTTGTATTTCCAGGAAAGTTGGTTGCTCTTTGCACTGTTCTTCCACCCGTGGAGGGAAAGTTGGCATTGATGGTCGAGAGCATACGATTTGGGGGTTTGCCCTTCCTGAAACGAAATTATCACATTTTTCGGCAGATATCTTGCCTTCAGCCAATTTTCGCAGTGTCTCTTCCATGAGGCGCTGAGTGTCATTTATCTGCGCTTGGTTTGTAGTGAGCTCTCTCAAGAGTCATGACTTCAACGGCAGGATCTTGGTCTGCCATTGCACCGACTGACTGATATCTCCTCCTTTTCCTTGAATAAACTCTCATTCAATACCCACAAGCTGGCAGAATCACCAGCTCTGATACCACTGTAATGTACCAATCTACTATCTCCGCCTCAAGTCTCTATAATTCGTTGTACGGAGGTCTGTTATGCCGGTGTGACAATTTACTTGTTTTCACGGTTGCTGGAAGAGGTCATACGGTTGCTGGAAGTGACCGTACATTGGCTAGGAGTGGTCGTATAGTAGCTGAGACTGGTCATACGATGGATGATGGAGGGTCGTACGGTGTGAGAGTTGTGTTGCGTATGGGTAGCAGGGGGTCGTATGGTGATGTTTCAGGTCGTACGGTGGTTATGTGGGGGTCGTACGGTGGATTATGATGTGGCTGTACCATGCCTGTGTGAGGGGCCATATGGTGGGATATGTTGTGGCCGTATGGTAGCTGTGTGAGGATGATCGTACGATGGTTGTATGAGGATGGTCGTACCGCGAGGCAATGACAAGGTCGTATGGAATGGTGGAGAATGTCGTATGGATGCATTGAAGGATGCACTGTGTTCCGTGATGTCTCTCAGACGTTTGTATGACCTTCCTTCTTCCTTTGCTGATGATTAAATATGACCTTTGCAAACACAAAACAATACGCAAGCCAAATATGTTTGCCAGAAAGAACTTATTGAATTTATTGATGGCACTTCGGATTTGCCAGATCCGATACAAGTAGAACCAAGCAGAGTAGGGTGAGGGTTGAATCCCACCAAAACTACAACAGACCAAATAGGGAGGATCTTTCACCTCCGAAATGGTGAACAGCAGAATCCCAACAAGAATTCACAAAATACAAATCAAATAACAAATTTCAACATATCTAACCCAACCTACACGCCGAGCATAAATACCAGTCAGGAAAACTCCCGAGAGTGCACAAAAGAGCCGACAGCGACAACTACGCAAATGAATAAAAAATGGGCCCGAGATAAACTAAATCAATCAGGACCCAAATACAATAGTTTAAATATTCATTTAATGACGGGGACATTAAAATTTCAATCTCCTTGACTTTTAATTTTTTAAATTTCTTGATTTTCATGTTTTTGCAAAATGGCATAGCTTTTAATTTTCCTTCTTGTGGTCTCTTGCAACCTTGCTCTGGCCTTGTCCATTTCCCTTTAAAATTTTCATTTCGTTGCGGATGCTCTTCCTTAATTTTTGTAGCCTTCTTGCTTCTTTCCTCCTTTGCTTCAACTTTTTGCTTCCTCCCCGACTCTTCATACTTAGCTGCCTTGTCCCTCTCAAACCGATGAGCCAGTGTGTCGTCCACCCTTGCCACACCTTCTTGGTACTCCTCGTACTCGGGAAGAAAAGTGTCACTCTCTGGCCCTACTTCAAATCCCAACATAGTGCAGCCCGGGTGCAAGACCTCATAGTCCTCCATTTGCCAATGAAATAGCCTATTGAGAAAGCTAGTTTCATCTTCTAAACAATTTCCTAATTCTAGTATCCCTTCGTCATTGGGTTCCATCCCCCCTTCCATGTCGAATTCCCCGCCTTCGGACTCTAAGTCCGAGGCCACTTCCTAGCTGATTGCTTGGTTCCTTAAGTCAATTACGTACTTCCTTTTGTCACTCTCGATACAAAGTGTGTTCTTCCAATTGTGGTTTGTCTTCGCTATGATCAACCAACCCCTTCCAAGGAGGGCATCGTACACCTCCTCCAACAAGATGACCACGAAGTCCAAGAAAAATTGTTGGGTACCAATGATTACCTTTTGGGTCATGAGTGTCCCAATTGGTTTGATGTCGTGCTAGTCGGCACCTACCAAATGGAAGGTTGGCGGTCAGAGTGTCGGCTTGTCAAGGGCTTTCCATGTCTCCTCCAACAGTACATTTATGTCAAAGCCTCCATCCACAATAGTGTTTGTTAGTCTTTATCCCATTATTTCCATTTCTACCACGGGCAGTTTCCTCCTTACCCCTACCTCCAACAACATTGGATTCATGGTGGGACCGTCTTTCTGTTCCTCCGTCTGCTTGCCATTGTCTTGGTCGCTTGGATTGTTACCAACTACGTTGTTAATGGCCACCTTCAATTGTGGCATGGTCTCCAGAAGGTTCGACACCCGTACAAGTACAATGGCTTGCAACCTACCCTATGATGTTCCTTTCGGACTCCGACAGTAGGGGAGTGCTTGCAGTGTCATGTGACGTTTTTCGTTCTTCCTCCATTACCTGTTTGATATCGACCTTGGCTTCCTTAGCCTTTCCTTCTCAATACGGGGATTAGGGTATGTTGCCTTTTTGGCCTGCGGCTTGGTGATTGTCAGCACCTCTTCCTCTGAGTTTCTTACGTCTAGCATGTTTACCCCCTTTTTCTTTGGGTAGTTGGTGTCCTCATGGTTGCCTGGACCACACCATTTGCACAACAAACTTCCACCCCCTTGTCTGCTCTGACAATCCCGCATGAAGTGGCCACATTCTTTACATCTTCGGCATTGAATCATGGGTCGCCCCTTTGTATCGTACTGAATCCAACTTCTAAGTGTATTATTATTGGTATTATTGTTGTTGTTTCATCACTAGTTGTTGCAATATCCACCAAGTGAGGCATTAGAGTTTGTAGCTGGCCTGGGTGGTGTGGTTGGCGAGATTGTCTTCTCTCCTTGGGTGAAGAGCACTTGTGTACTCCTGACTTTTAAATTGTACCAACACCCCTTGATGGAGTGTCCCAGTACTTGGCAAATGTCGCAAAAGGACTTCTTCGAGCAATTCTCCTTTGTATGGCCTTCGACCTTGCAATCAGTACACCACAATTCCTTGTCATCCTTGGTACCTTCCTTATCTTTCTCGGCTCAACTCCTTCATCATTCGCATCATATCTCTCCTGAGGGCTTGCACGGTCTTGGACTCTCTATCAATGCTCTCGTCCATACTATCGTCGTCACTAGCCTTTTTCTTCCCTCGGGACATCTTGTTCTCACTTTTGATGTCCATTGCCCAATTATAGGCATACGAAGAGGGGGGTACCACTTTCATTTTCTTTCGCACAAAAGGAATCAACCTTCAATGAACCACCTCTTTTTTAGCCCATCCGATGGCTGGTTCTCCAATTTACCAAGTAGTTCTTTCAACCTACAATTGTAGGCCCCTGCTGTCTCATTCTTTCCTTGTCTCATGTTGTAGATTTCTGCCACTATCTCGTTGGCATCCCATAGCAGTATAAACTCTTCTTCGAATGTTTTCTTCAAATCATCCCATATTGCTTTGTATGCTCTAGTAAATCTATGTACCAATCGATGGCAATTCCCCGTAGAGTGGCAAGGAATGCCTTCAACCAATAGTCGTAATCATCCTCACCATTAGCCTCCCATATTGTCACACACGTTCTACAATAACGGGTAGTGTCCTCTGATCCATCCCCTATGAATTTAGGGGGCTTCTGCTTCTCCGTGGTGTTCACCATCTTTTTGGTTTGGTCGGCATTGTGCATGTCAGACCCATGTGGAGTGGCTCTTTCTATGCATGTTTGTGCTTCACTTGCACCCTCGGCCACACGTGAACTCTCAACCCATCCACTAGCATCGTTCATACCTTGGTCACCTCCTTCATACTAGTACTCCTTTCTCCCCAGAGTTTTTGGTTCTAGCCCCCTATCCTTGGTTCCTCTGATATGTCTAAATTCTTAATGCCCAATAGGATGTTCTCAAATAATTATGCTACCTCCCTCTAGAGGTTTCTTTCTTCGTAGTCTTCTTCTCGTGCAGAGGGCACAGACGGTTCGTTCCCTACGGAATCAAACTTTGAACTCTTCTTCTCGGTCAATGCTCGTACTGGAGGATTGCTCGCCTAGTCAGTAAGGTCCTCTCCTACCTCATCAAGGAGTGGTAGGTTTTTGGCAATCTCCTCCCACTCTTGCCTCGTATGTTGTGTTTTGCCTTCCGTGTCAGTAGGCCTCCACCTCCCACTAATCCGACTTTGGTTGACACTCTGACTTCTACTTCATGATGGGCTTTGAGATTTCTCGATGATTCTCTGCAACCGTCATCGCCTCTCACTCTACTCCTTGATTCAAAGAGATCTTCTCATAAATGATTCTCCTTCGCTCTCTTCTTCTTTCTCTCTCCTTGTACGTCTCCTTTTGTTCTTGTTTGGTAGAAGTGGCATTAATTAGTGTTGTCAAAGGTACGACATCTATTTGTGTCACACTCGTCCTCCCTTTGTTTCCTTTCCTTGTACCGTTGTAGTATTTGTTGTCTATGTCACTCATGTTTGTCTCTCCTCTCGCCGTTCTTGCAATTCAATCAAGTTGCAGGCCAAAAACCATGGAAGGTTTCCCAGAAGATCTCATACACTGGAGTATGCATCATGAGTTCAGCATGTATCGTGCCAGTCGAGACCGCTCTCCCGAGCCTCCCATTGCATGTACTGATCAACCAAGACTTCCCATGCATGAACCAAATCCTCCGTCAACTGATCTTCTCAGGTCTCTTCCCTGTTGTCCTTAGTGTCATTGTCAATTACTAGTGCTTGTTGATCGAAGGTGCAGCCCAGTATTTTGTCATCCTACCTTTTTGCCTTTCTTCAGACCTCCAAGTTCGATCAAGCAACGACGCCAAAATGTTTACTCCCTACGGGGTTTCTAGTTTTATGCACAAAGTAAAAAGAGATTTAACCAAAACATGAATAAACAATAATTCAGCATTACACAATACACATAATATTGGCAGAATGATATAACTTTTATTCCATGTAATGTTTGTACCAAAAAGTAAACCATTCTTGGTGCCAGTTTACATATATAAAGCACCCAAAGGTTGGTTGAGCATACCAACCGTCGGTTCCTACAACTTCCTTCAACTGTCTGAGAACCATTTGTAATTACATTGTCATAACAACCAAAAAAATAAAGTATTATTATTAATGACTAAATTATGGCTAACAAACAATCTCTCTAAGGTAAAAGATATGGGAAAACTTACATGAACGGGTACAATTAAGCTCAATTGCCTTACTAATTCTTTTGTTTCTAAATTAAAGATTCAGAGATAAATTCTGTTAAGCCAAGGTTAAAGAAATGTGATAACCTACATGAATGGGTACAATTGAGTTTAATGCCTTTCTAATTCAAAACTTCAATATAATTATTTTAAATGAATCAATGTTACATGCATACCTTGTTCGAAGGCCGTGAATTGAATCATCGAACTCCATCACAGATATTTTTGCATCTCGAAATGACAAAATAATTGCATCTCTTTTTCTACGGCCATCATCATGCCCAGGGGATAAAATTGCCATGCTTTCAACATTACCATGTAATCTACAATGGAACAAGGAAGCCAGAAACCAAGCAAGTTCAATAACTTTCTCATATAATATTTGATGAAAAAACTTTTTACATCTAAGACATGAAACACATTAAAACTGACAAATTACAGTGGCTAGAATGCATTAACTAAAAAGGCATCATATTTAGAAAGGTAAAACTAGCTAAACTATTTGTAGATATAATTTATGCTACAAACTGTAGCAAATATAAATTGAAAATACAAATGTATGAATATTTGGCAAATACATAAGAGTTCTTAAAGATTTCTTTGTATTGAGAATTGATAAATAAAGTTTGAAAAACAGAAAACAAAAAAGTGAACTCGTACTTGAGACTTTATTCATTGACCAAATTACAATCTTCCTATAAAATTGGTACAAAGTTTGACAATTTACTTTATTTTGTTAACAGCAAGCTGGATATTATTGAGTCTTGACAAAAACAAAATGGGACACTCGACAGCTATGCTAATTTATGTTATTAACTTATTCTAACAACTAGCCATTGTGTTGAAGTGTATATCCCAACACCTGCTCTTGATGCTACAACATTAAACTAAATCACAACATAAAAAAAATGGAAAAATACATTATACAGAAGTTGTTCTTTGAAAAGAATTCTCAGGCCACTAAGACTTCTCAACGTTGCTCCCTATTGCAGGTATAGTCATCTAGCTGTAATTCAAGTTCCAAAATCATTGAGCACCATTTGCAAATTAAGTGTCTTGTCACCCTCATAAAGATATGATCCACAAGCACCTATGACTATTGAGCATCTAATTATTCTCTACTGTATCCCTCCCTAGCTCCAAAGTGTTGGCCTTTTCAATATAGTACAAGTACTTCATCTTCAATGAAGTCATCATCACTATCAATATCTAGTGGTTCTTCCATTTTCAAAAAATTGTGACAAAAAACAAAAATACCTTTATGAAGGTCATTTGATCGTTCAGAGAATAATGCTCCTACACCAAACAAATCTTCCTTTAAAGGATGCAACAGATTTGCAACATCAACAATTTGTCTCTTCCCTTTTCAATTGGCTGCATAGACTTGGCTATGAAATTAGATTTGCTATGATGCCAAAATAAAGTTTGAAGAAAAGAGAAGAAAACAGCAAACTCACATTTGATACTATATTGATTCACTAAATTACATATATATAGATACAACAAATGCAACAATCTTCCAATAAAATTGGTAAACAGTTTGACAAAAAAACTGGGTATTATTGACATGAACTGGGACTCTCGACAGCTATGCAAAATTTTGTTATTGACTTATCCTCACAACTAACAGTTACGTTGGAACATATATTCCGACACTGATGTATAAGGTCTTCCCCACAGTACAAGCAAGATGAAGAACTACAAAAAAAGGCATATAAGAAAAATCCCTCTGTTAGTCCATTTTCCAATCATAGCAAAATCTTATGGAAATGGCCTATTTTCTTGCAAATTTTCTTGAAGTGCCTTTAGACCTGTGTTCTTCAATGTGTCGCCTTGCTCTAGCCCAAATCACGTGTGCTGAATTGAAAAATCCAGAAAGTTTTTCGAGTTTCAAGGTTTGCAGGAAAATAATTTCAAAATCTGTCTAAGTGTCGAAAACCCACAGAGTTTCTGAAAATCCACGATGTTTTCGGTCTATGTGAAACCCTTCATTGTTTTCGACCTTGTGCTTCCTGCTTTTGTGCGCTTATCTTTTGGCGTCAGAAACCCTGTGTGTTTTCGGTCTTTCGCTGTGTCGAAAATTTTGTGTGTTTTCGACCTCATAGTTTTCTGTTTGACTGGCATTTCCTATGTGCGCAAGTGCGATGGGTGGTGGGCCCGGTATTTCAAAGGGTCTCAAAATGATTGGTTGTCGCATGATCGCATGTCAGAAATTTCTGACATGCGACCATGCGACTGGTTGACATCTGGCGCTTGGGGCCCGTTGGTGGATATGTTCGGTGGGACCAGTCTTCTTGGCGTTCGGGCAGATTAAAGTTTGGTTTAATCTTGTGGCCGTCGTTATACCGTTGATATAACTTGCTCGACCTTTAATACAGCAGTATAGCGACAGCCGTTGATTCTCATAAGGAAGGCAGGTGGGTCCGTTGACACGTATGCACAGTTGGCGCTATTCTATTCGTCCATGTATTTGCACAGTGGCTTGTTGTTGGTGGGACCTGGTTTCCGGATACGTCAATGGGTCCTGTGTCAGTGTGACTTGGCGGCCGCAGCGAATAGTGGTGTGACATGTGGCAGCAAAGGCAGGCCTGTGTGTGAGTCTAAGCGGTTTGGTGGTCCCGATAAATTTTTAGCGGCCCGACAAATTTCCTTCTTGTCACTGGTTCGCGTAATATTTGGCAATGCCCTAATTCATCCGGCGATTCAGCGAACAATGGTGGAAAGCATTTCGCGAACTGGCGAAAGTTCTTCGGTCGCCAGTTCGCCAGATAAGGTGGGCCCGATATTCTTAGGCGGAATGACATTGCAGGGGAGATCTACGGTGGCCACATGATCGCGAGGAATATTCCTCCCCTTTGCGATCATGCGACCACCATCCGATCTTCCCAAAGGGGCAAGGCTTTTGCGAGCGGTGGGTCCATTCGCCAGGAGGTGCTGATGTGCGTAATTTTCATTGGCCGGCAGGTGCTGAGGTGGATATACGTGGTGGGTTCGATACTTAGGGGCGGGCAGCGGTTGCAGTGTTAAGCGGGTTGTCGCATGATCGCGTAGCCCGTCTTTGTGCTATGCGATCATGCGACAAACTGTTGTCCGTCGCCGTTGCGGAGTTAACCCGAGATGTCTGATGGGTTCAAAACGTAAAGCCCGCGAAGGGAGATTGATCGGACGGCGGGGATATAAAGTTGATCCCAGTTTAAATTTTGGCCATCGTTTCACTGCTGAAACCATAAGGTGACCGTTGCTTTTCAAATTCAAACTTCTGAGAGGGTTTCCAACAATGGGAGGTACCAAAATTGAATGCTTGCGCGGCTAATTTGGTGGGAATGGTCTCACTAGCTGTGCAGTGTGGTCCAGAGTAGCTATGTGGCTGATTTGCAGAGGTTATTTTGTACCTGATGGAGTGTGGTTTTGCGCTCGAGATTTGCCTGAGATTTGTTTTCTCCAGGTTGCCTGTGTTTTCTGCCCCTGCAATAAATTCTTAGCTGTCTCTGATTGGTTTAGTGGGTGAAAGCTATACCCTAGCTATCTATAGCTTGTTGCAACCCGTTTTGGGTTCCCATGGCAGTTAGTGGTATAAAGTGTCGAAGTTTTGACTTGTCGAGTGTTCTGAATTTTGTCAGTTCCAGTGAAGGGTCTTTTTCCTGTAGATTTTTCTCCTTCTCTTTGCATATAGGGTGTTCTTCTTCCATTGCTGGTTCAGAGAATACAATGCATATTGTAACAGACTTGTTTTATGTATGAGAATTTAATATACTCCTACTGTTACCAAGCTATCTCCATTTGAATTCTGAGTCCATTGATCATACATTAAGGGTGTTTGATTTGTCTGCTTGTATTGCCTATGTGTTTGCAAGTGGAGTTGTCTTCGCAGAGATAACTGGTTCAGGGTTAGTGTTCATGTGTGTATGGGCTGAAATATCAAGGATAGGTCGTGCTTGTCTTCCAGTGGATGCTGGTTAATGTATTGTCTTTTCATAGGTCTCTTCTAAGGGGAGGGTCAAAATCCTTCGATGGATAATAACATGCTTGAATGCACAGGTGGGTGTTAAGTTGAGGTTTGGTCATGGTGTGTGATTGATGTTAGGCATCAACACATTGAGTTTATTGTTTCCTTGTTTCATAGTTGTCCCTTGCAATACTGTATTTGACTCTGTGGCCCATTGGATAAGGCACTGGTCTATCAGAGACTTAGGGCATCTCAGGGGTCCTTTTAATCCATTCAAATCATTTCCATTCAGCTCCACCCTTTCCCTTTCTTGCTGTTAGTGTAGGTCTCTAGTTATCAGACTCATTGCATGCAAGCAGGTTATTGCATCAAATTTGGTTTCATTGGGGTACAGGATACCTATAGGAGTCTGGTAACTATTCCACAATAATACATCTGCAGGCCTTTCAGTCATCAAGAAGAGTCATGAGTGTGCAGATGAGGCAATACCCGCCTGAGTGATGTGGAGCTCAAAGCAGAAGGAGGATGCCCTCGGTCCTCATCAATTGGCACTTTTCCCTATCAGACTTTGGAGCAAAGACTATCAGTTTGTCAATCATAGTGTAAACCTGGCACCATGTGGGAACAAGTTTAAAAGCCAACACCCTCAACACCCTGAATGTTGATTTTTTGACATTGGAAATTTAACTATGTTATAGCTTTAAGATAGTTAAAAAGGTCCAAGGACTTCTAGAAAAAGGTTTGATAGAGGAAACAGAATTGAAAAAATGGATGTCTTGACACATCCCTAGATCCAAGCTTGCAACCTAGACATCCTCAAGACAATAGGACTGTCCTGAAAGCATTAGGGCATCCTTGTCATCCAAGGGGAGGAAAACAATTAAAAAACAAAAAATGAAATTGTTAAAAAGCCTGTTGAACCTTCCCATTTTATATCGTCATTTGCACAGATCAACAAAAAAAGGGATCAACAACACCAACTCCTTGAGGTATGTTCCTAATTCCATTGATTGTTGATCATTCATCCTTCATGAAGTTTTTTTACCTTCTTTTGTTTTTAATTAGAATTTTTGTAAATGATAAATAATGCTAAAACTTAACATTTTATAGAATTAAATGTACCTCTTCTTAATCCATTGTACTATGTTGGTTTTTTATATTGGAGCAGTCAATAAGATTACAACTTTTTATGTAACCTCTACTCCTAAACCTCGAGCAACATGACATTAGAAAAACAGAGGAAATAAACAAAATCCTTTGTTTGTAGCAACTGGCAATTGTTTTTTATTTTCTACTTGCAATAAACATATCGAATAATGTCTTAAGAGCCTCAAATAACTCAAAAACAATGCAACACTTGTGTATCATCTACTTAACAATCAAAACAATTGTAACAAAAACCATAAAACGTTAACATTTCATATTGCCATTTTGCAAAAAAGAAGACAAAAAGCTAAGTTCTCAAATCAGCCCTTTTATATGATAGTCCCAGAATTGGGTACTAACTAAAAACCTTATAAATATTAAAAATCAACCAAGATTAGGATGTTTACACCCTAAAACATTTGTCATTTTGCAAATCCATTTCACACAATTCCAACAATAACATGAAGTTATCCATTTTGCAAAAAAGAAGACAAAAAGCTAAGTTCTCAAATCAGCCCATTTATATGATAGTCCCAAAATTGGGTACTAACTAAAAACCTTATAAATATTAAAAATCAACCAAGATTAGGATGTTTACACCCTAAATCATTTATCATTTTGCAAATCCATTTCACACAATTCCAACAATAACATGAAGTTTTTACATGGATTTCAATTTGATTCCAACAGTTCGCACCACTTTCAAAAAAAATTACATTTTCACTTGAAGAGCCCTAGCTGATTTCCCTAAGAGCACCAAGTTCCCTAAAACTAAAAGTATTATTTTTTTCACCATCTATGTTTAATGCTAAACTGCGAAAACAAAGCATTGACCTGCAAAAGTAAAACGTGCCACTATTGCTTCAGTTGGCTCCATCCTTCAAATCCACACAATCCTCTACTTGCACTCAACTACTATATCCTCACAAACTTTGCACTAGGAAAGAGTCAACTCAATATGTTTTAAAAGTAAAACATACCACTATTGCTTCAGTTGGCTCCATCCTTCAAATCCACACAATCCTCTACTTGCCCTCAACTACTATATCCTCACAAACTTTGCACTACGCAAGAGTCAACTCAATATGTTTTAAAATTTTTAAAGTAAAAATAAAGCTATTTCAAAACCTTTAAAACTACAAGGTTTTTAAATTTCAATACTATTTCTTTCAAAACAATATAAATGTTAAAAACTTGAAACTCATAATTATATTAACTAATCTTGTAAAATGTATCCTCGTACATTTACATGCTCTCCTAGCCCTCACTTTAGTGCTCCTGATTTTGTGCCCTCTAATTTGACTGATCTTGCTCATCCCAAGGCCTAATTTTGTGTGCATAATGTTTTTCTGGTTTCCCTAGCCTCTAATCTAGCCCTCCAAAACTAGACTAGGGCACCTAGCCCAGTGATTCCCCTGGACCATGGCGTTAAGGGCCATTGTCCCAACAAAAAGGGAACATTTTTTAATATTTCAATGGTCGAATTTTGGTGAGCAGAAAAACATTATCCATGTTGGTCTTCTTAAGGATTTTCACACGCTACTCTGAGATTTGGTATAAAACAAGCCCCACCCCCTCCTCATTTCCATATCCACACATCACAAGTTATCTCTCTCATCAAGCATTGAGCAAGAAATCCAGTCATTTCTAAGGCAACAAAGGAGATTCAAGCATTGAAGAATTTTAGCATTAAACAACGCATCCATGATCGAGTTCTTATGATTCCTCCATGAGTGAAGACATGCAAGAGCTCCTTTCCTACCATCAATTACCTTTTATGAAGGCTTCAAGATAGTAAAATTCATTGGAGAAGGTATATCATTGTGCTTCAGCATTCATTACTTCAAATTTGTGGTTGTTTCAGACATTATTGTTGTGAGAAGGTTGAATCCTTCTTATACAACATCGAACACCATTTGTATCCCTCTTGTGTGCGAATTCGCAGATCTAGAGATGAAGTGTTGAAGTGTTGCAGATCTAGAGAAGGTGAACTGAGACAAGAAGATATAAATTCTAAAAATAGAGACTAGGACCCTTCCGACTTTTGCACATAGTTTGCGGCTAATTAATCTGGCACATTTTCAGATATTTTTCAGAGGAAGCATCTGAGCAACGTTCTAATTCTGGATCCACAGAGTCTACTAGGACAATGGCACTAAGTGAATTAGTAATACCATTTTCTGCCTGAATTTCAGCGACAGATTCCTTTCTATCTCTCCTTTCCACTGTGTTCTATAGTGCTTTATCAGATTTGTATCTCTTTGTTTATGCTGATTGTTGCTCAATTTCATGTCTTTTTGCCTAGTCTTATTGCATATCATAACAAATCGATAAGAGGAATGCATCATTCCAAACCACTTTGTATCAAGCTCCTGTCTACCTCCATTGGCTTGAAGTTGAATCAAGTGTCGAACCCCCTAACAAAGATAAGTGGAATGGGAGTAGGTTTGATCTCCAATTTACACGATTAGACCACCTATCCTATTTCCCTTTCATTTCATTAACATTAACCTGGTGATCATAGTAAATGTATTACAATTTACTATTTTAAAAACTTAAAACTGTATTTCTAATTTTAATTACTATTAATAGTATATTAAAAATTCCCCCGTTAATTAGGTTTCTAGAGTTAATTACGATTCTTTACAGGCTACGGCGACTTTAGTGTCACCCAATCCAAGATGGGTAAAATTGGATTTTCATGGAATCTCTAGGATAAATTAGGGACCATCTAGGGCTAGCTGCCTTTTACGAGACTCTCAAGGGTGAATGATTTTATCCTCTTCTCTCCCACTGGCACTTGCAACCAATAATAAAGTAGAGTTTCAAGCCCTTCTTCATGTTTCAAAGTTATGTGAGACAAGATAGGTGACCCATCTAGAAATTGAAGGTAATTTCTCAGTAGTCATTAATGTTGTTCGGCATCGCTCCAATTCCAGCTAGAAGCTCCAAGCTGTTTTAGATGAAATTCTTACTTTCATTGGGTGCATCCCTAATCATCTAGTAAAACATATTTTCCAAGAGGCCAACTCAGCAGCGAATACCCTCCCAAACCTTGCAAATGATAAGGTGGCTACCTATACAGTAGCTTCGGGAAAAGATGGAGATTATTAGTAAGATGGTGTAAGGAAGAGACCATGGTTTTTGAAACCTAGGAGTAACTTTATTGTTTTGCTTGAGAAGAGCGTCAACAATTCTATTACTTATATGCCATTTCAGTCACCTTGGTCCCTAAATTTCAATATTGTAATCACATCACCTTACTTGTAATGTCCCCTTTCTAGCACAAGTTGTATGAGTTTGTCGTTAGCCTATTTCTCCATGGTCTCATAGGCTAACAAGGACATTTAAGGGACTTTGAAGCCATTTGGCCTAGGCAGTTTTCATTGCAGGTAAATCTGAGGTGTTTGGATGTAGTTTTGGGCATGCTTACTTCATGTCCCCATGCAGTTGCTTAAGTTCAATTTCAGCTTAAATTTAAGTAGTTGAAGTCTTCCCATGCAAATTTTTAATAACAGGAAAAGGATAAAATGGAATCTTCCCTATTTTAGATTGATGAGTTGGCATAATACCATTAGTGTGCAGCAAATTGATGAATTTTCTAACTTGATGATTAGTTGTTGTCCTATTATGTTGATCATAGAGTTTTCAGACTTTTCACTATTTATAGCAACTGATTACGTGGGACAAGATGCAAGAAATTGTCACTTCAATTCTTGGAATGTGATTTTTTATGTTTATGATATGATTTGTGATGCATATCCTTCCTCTTCAACGATTTATGAAGATCCAGTTGTGGTTTGTGGTAATGTGGTGGATCCAACTAGGTTGAATACAGGATCACCCATGATTATTTATAGTTTACTTTCTATAGTGGACTATTTTGGAATGGATTGTTTAGGGTCAATGTTTGTTTGTTGTTTACAGAATGATAGATTAAATATCATTGACGTTGATTCTACAATCATCATCCACTACATTATTGGTGGGCATCATATGGGAATCAAAATAGTGCAATGTCAGCATGGTAGAGGTACTCTTTGTGTTGATATTCGTACACAAAGACATTTTCAAGGGTTGATGATTAATGATGATGGAAGAAACATTCCATGGGAAATCGGGGACTCTAAAAGTAATATTGTTGTTGTTGCTACCCCTTATTTCAAAATACATAGAAGCCCATTCAGTTATTATAGATGGATTGGAGGAAGATTATGAAAAGGAATTGGTCTCCTATCGAGTTGGTAACCTTTGGAAAGGCACTTTTAGCCAAGGGTACAAGAAAAAAATTAATTTTGGCCAAGATTTTTCAGTCTTGCAGTGACAATTTTTCTTTGCAGATGTTGCAACTTGGAAGTTCAAATTTGCACAGCGGCAGATTTGAGCACTTGCACACGTTTGTGCAACCAATTGTGCGAGATCCTTTGGGTATAGTTCAATTATTGTCCACTTTCACATTGGAGAGTTTGATTCACTACAGTCACTTCATAATGTTAGTACACATGCCTCCAAATGATGAGTGGTTGAGTATAGAGAGTTTGGCATATTGGAGTCCTCGAGTTTTTTCCCTTCACACTTAGAGATTAAGTGTTGGTGATATGATCTTGGTTGGCGATAGTAGAGGCATTCTTTGGTTGGCGGTTTGCAGAGTCGTGATAGTGATTGATATTCTTCATTTTTAGGATGTCAAAGGAATGATGCTTGGGTTTATTTTTTATGATTGGGTGAACAAGGTGTTTTTTCAATTGCCCGGGATTGTGATTGGCAGTGGGTTTGCTGACGTGATTCTTTTTGAGTTTCCTCGGCAGCTTATATTTCATGGGAATGATTTCAGCTCTCTTAGGGATTTCAATTTTGGTTTTGATGATGTTCTCTTTATGGGGTTACAGGAGAAGAGAGTGCAGTTTGAGTATGATGGTTTATCAATTATGATAAAGTGGCGTAGTGTCGGCATGGTGGTCCTGTTCCAAGTTTGATTCAGAACCTTGAGATCACTTTGGTCAACAACTCAACAGTTGATAGGAATGTGACAACCTATGTTGACATTCCAGAGTTCACTCTTAAGGTTTTTTAGTTTGGTCCTTTTGAAGAGCATTTTTTGGAGGAGATGACTGAGTTTATGCAGTGCTTGCTTGCTCTTCTTACTGGAGATTGGCAGGATGTCTCTGGTTTGCGCACCTTACAGGACAGTGTCTACAGTAGATGGTGATGCAATTTCCCTAGGTTGACTTGGGACCTTGGGATCATTCTTGGTTTCAATATGGATCAGTCAGTTGGTCATGGATTGCATTGGCATTGCTTGAGGGCAAGCAATCTTTGAGAAGGGTGGATTGTAATGTCCTTGTCTAGCACAAGTTGTATGAGTTTGTTGTTAGCCTATTTCTCCATGGTCCCATTTGGCCTAGGCAGTTTACATTACATATCAATATGAGGTGTCTGGATACAGTTTTGGGCATACTTACTATTGATAGTAAGTCGTTTTGAGCATGGTTGAGATCTTCAATGACAATGTCATGTCGATGGTAAATGATTAATATCAGCTAAAGATTTTAATATCATGATATGATTTATTTATGCATTTATAAAGTTTGTTTATAAAGTTAAATATAAATATTTAACTTTATTAATGCCGGACTATAGTTCAGTGGGAAACATTTAAATATTAAAAGTCCCTTTATTTAATAATACATTGGAGGCATAAAATGTAAATGGAAACTTAAGTTCAAGGTAAAGTTATTTTAAGTGACACAGGAAAATCTTAAGGAAAAGCATTTGCCGAAAAATAGTGAAAAAAGCAATCGCAGGAAAATAGGAGAAAAAAGAAAAATCCTGAAAAATAGGGAAAGGCAAAAGTGACAAGGGAAAGTGATTTTGTTTATCTTTTCTGAGAGCATATTAAAAGATTTCCAAGAGCTCACTTTCACGCATGCTGGATTGAATTGAAAGTTTATGAAATTGTTTGGAGAGTTCATCTTCAAGGGTTTGTGACGATGAAATCCCTCATGAATGACATTCTCTTCGCTGTTGAAAGACACAGTCAGGAGGATTGTTGAGTGCATATTTCAAGGTAAATCATTTTGCTTAAGATATCTACTTCTTCTATATTACAATTGCTAGGAAGGGTTTGATCTGAAGGTTTGGATTTGAAAGTGGAGTGCCAAGGGTTAAGCTTGATCACTTGTCAAAGATTGCGTATTTTCATTGGTTTTATTGCAACCCAAGGCAGTCGTACATGTTCAAGACTGATTGCAGCAGTGTCAAACTGTTTGGGAAACACAACTAGGGTGTCATACTTATCCATTACTAACATTGTAATGTGTCCCTTCCTTAGGTAGTTCAAAATACAACATAGGTTGGCCTATAATTAGGGGTTCCCATAGGTCAACAAAGTGTTTAGGGGATCCAACCAGGGGTTGTGGAGCTTAACAAGGAGCTTTATAAGCCGTTTTGGACAATTTGAGATTGTCTTCTATTATTTTTGGAGGAGTTCCTATTTTTTAGGGATTGACTAGGAGTTGACTGGAATGCATCAAGAGACCTCGAGGATCATTTTGGAGGCTTTGGTTGTAGTTCCTAATTCTTAGGGAGGATCCCTAAATTTTAGGAGGGGACTATCAATTCGCCACTATATTTAGACATCACTGGGATGGCATGTGCATCATCAATTTTCAATTTGGGATGGCCAAGTGATGGGGTTCAAATAAAAATTAAGTATTAAAGTATTGACTTTAATATTTAATAAAATAAAATGAAGTGATTAATAATGTCACTTTATAATAAATTAATAAAGTAATAAAAGGACCCCATGCCCTAATTAGATGAAGTTGTTTTTAAAAAGTGGTCTTTTGATTAATGTTTAAATAAGACCCTCAAAGGAATTGAATTCTCGAGGGAGAAAATAAAATAAAAATAAACTTATGTTAAATAAAAGAAAACCCTAAAGGGGGCTGATTAGGGATTGGGAGAATAAAAGAACATTTGTGGGGGCTCATTTTCATTATTGAAGGATTATTTTTTTTCAGAGATCTCTCATTTGCAGTTATGCCTGGAATTTTTCTAAGGACACAACCCCTTAGAAATCTGTGAATTGGACGCAACCCCAATTCACCCTTGGGGGAAATCCATCCTAGGTTTCCATTTGTGCTTTATTGGTTCGACTTGCAGGTTCAGATCTAAAGGTTCTGATATTACTTAATTTACTCATTCTTCTTCAAATAAATCGACCCATGTGGAGCAGCTATCGCATATGTGGAGCAGGGCATATTTGTTATTGGTAATAAACAAATTGGTATATTTTCCACATTCAGAATTCTTTATCAGATTGGACACTACTTCATTGTAATCTTTTTGGTTTCATTAATAAAATTGTCAATGGAGGAGAGCGGGTTCGGATATGCAATTCTTGTCGTATGTTTTACAACTCTTCAATAGAAATTGTATGTTGCTATTACAGATAAATCAGATCTCGGAATTCTATATCAAGTTATTTAAAATATTTGCTATTTAGGTTCAAAAGCATTCTTTATTTGCATTTATTTCATGGATAATTCTCTTACTATCATTAGCATCAAAAACTCTTGAATTTAAGATCAAGAGTATATGGCTTGTAAATTTTCTTATATAACCTCAATATGTGTAATATATTTAATCACAATATGTATATATATCACAATATATATATATATATATATATTCTGCAGATTGGAGAAGTGAGACTTGTATTATTTGTTGTACTTGATGATACACAACACTTATCAATTACTATATTTTTTTGTGTATCAAAGTCTCATTTTAATGACCATATATATTGGCAAGCAGAGGACTCGCGTAAATGGTAAGACGTGACTCATCAATGAGTCACGTCTTAACATTTACGTGACCCTAATTATACTTGCTGTTGCATAAAGTTAAACGATACACTCAATAATAACAGGTGATAATTACCCGATAGTAATCGGGGTTGATATTAATAGAAGTCTTCACCGATAATAATCAGTATACTCACCCAACATTAATCGGACTTTAATATAAATATTTACCAATGTAAATCGGTATTCATAAATCGATATTCATATCGATCACTAAATGACATATAATTTGATCAAATATAATATACATTTATATATATATATATAACATCATTAATATTATATATTAATATGCATATATAATGTAGAATGATATTATCTCATATTGTTAAATATAACCGATACAAAATGGTATTAGTAAGGTTGAACATTAATATTGACCGATATGATGTTTATTTAATCTAATATTATAAGTATGTATATTAATATAATAATAATGTCCATCATTATATATATATATATATATATATTAATATATTGCTTATTTATTTTCTCATAATATTATGATCATTTTATCTGATCGAAGCTGTAGACATCAACAAAAACCCAAACCAAAACATATTGCAAACAAACACAAACTCCAATCTGCAGTATCAGAAAGAAATTGGATCAGATTTGGTTGGCATCTTTCAGCAGTTGATTTTACAGACATAAGAATATCATTGGTAACCATTCCTGTTGTTATCGCAGCAAGTACTGGGGTGCCTTGGTCATTCACGTGATTGTTTGTGTATTAATAAGATTTGATGCATATTTGAATTTATATCTGAAATTGCCCTCTTGGAGGAAGCGCCCAAACTTGCCCTGTCACGTGGAGATGATTATGGGAATTTATGGGCATTGTGGTCTGCATATTCTTCTTAAAGCTTTTTGTTGCAGACTCTCTGAGATTCGTTACTGAGTATTCTGAGCCTTGGTTCTTGTACTTATGACTCGTGATAACAGGGGAAAACTTAAGTGCAGACCAGTAGCTACTTGTATGAGCAATTTGTAGATGATTTGAGGCGTATCAGATCTAAGACAGCGAGCAGAGTTACCTTTCTGGAGCTATTTTATGCTTAGTTTTGCCTGTCAAATGTTTACTTGTTGTGATACAAAGTTGAAAGACACAGAATATCTAATTTTATGAACAGCCGTACCTGTAGTTTTATATTTCAGTATTGATGGGGTTTAAGTCGCTTTCCATACATGTATGTTTTCTTTGAATGCTTGGGAAACAATCAAATCAGATTATTACTTGCAATTCCTTTGTGTTGGTAAACCATTATATGCTAACTTTACATCAGCAAAGACCAAAAATTAGGTATGGTTACTACAGCATGCAAACTGTTTGTTTAAATGTCGGTGAACTGAATTAAGGCGATTAGTGCAAAACTTTTAGTGGCAAACAGGGTACGCCACTACATTGCCACATTTGCACATGTGGGCACTAGCGTCGGCATTCAGATAGACTCTTTTCATTTCAAATTTTCATCATCGTAGCCATCCTCCCACATCAAGGTAAATAGATTGTTATCTGCTACATTCAATGTGGCCTTTTAATTTTTTTTGTTTTATTTTTACGGCAACCATTCTTTCTCTCGCCATGGAGTGCTCTAGCTCGCTCAAGTTAAGTGAATCACAGCCAGGTTTGATTATAAAGGGTCAGCGTAGGTAGTTTTTGGGCATGTGCCTCCTAATTACAAATAAAGTTAGCTTGGGCTCTGAGATGGACACTCCAATTTGTCTACTTATTCCTCATCGGCAAATGGCGTCCTATGGCCTCATCCCAAACCAAAGGCTGAAGATGGTCTTTTTGGCTCCCAACAGGTTGATATTGGAAGCCCTAATTAAGTTCTGGGGACGAAATTCCTGGTTACGGAGGACCTGCATCGTGCAAACATGAATATCTCGTCACCTTTTGTTTGTTCCCTGCTAGACTTAGGGGAGCCGAAAGGGAAGGTGATAGTGTTGGCCGAAATGTTGATTAAATCTGATTTCTAAGCAATTTGGTCTCAGTATGAGTGATGGCTCATTTGTGTTGAAATATAGCTTCGTTCGTGTTTAAATATGCCCAATAATCATAAGTATATTCATACATATATATTATTATTATTATTATTATTATTATTATTATTATTGGCATACTGTAGAAACCGACCGAATGAATTATCAAATGTATAAACACTGATGCGATGTATATATTTCTGCAGACACGATACTATCGTGTGCTGCAATATAATTACAGTCACACGATAGTTATCGTGTGACTGTAATCATATTACAGTACACAATACCATCATGGACTGTAATGATATTACAGCCACGATGATTATCGTGTATCTGTAATATCATTACAGTACACAATAGTTATCGTGCAGATTACTTTGGTTATGAAACGACACAAGTCGTTTAATATAAACAAGTCACTCAGCAGTTAGTTGATTGATTATAATTAAAATAACGTAGGGTCATGACCCTACATGGCAACCACCATGTATGGTCATGACTTTAAGTATTCATATATATATTAAAAGGATATTGTGGAATCAATCAATCACAAAGGCAATTGCATTCTACAGCAGCATTTCTAAGTAATATATTAAATCTTCTGATCTAATATTCCTTAACATGGTATCAAAGCAAGGTTAATAGAGAAGATACATTTTCTAATTTTTATATTTCATATAAACATAATAAAAAAATTATTTTTGTGTTTATTATAATATCAAGAAGAAATGGTTCACGGTATGAGAATGGAAGATAGACTTGAGGGTGCATCCAACTTTATATCTCGGAAAACAAAAATTACTTCTCTTCTTCTAGAACTCGAATTGGAGGACTATATAGAGAGAGAACCAAAAATACCTAAAGATGAAGTAGAAAAATCTACTTGGAAAAGGCGAAATAACAAAGCCAGGAAGTTAATTATTGACTTTGTCAAAGACTCTATACTTCTTAGCATTTCAAGATTAACCACTGCCTTTGAAATATTCAAAACCATTCAAGACACATTTGAAATCAATAATGCTAGTAGATTATTGACTCTAAAACAACTACTTATGAATATGAAAATGAACAAAGGGGAAACAATCACCTCTTACTTTCTGAGAATATCAGAATTAAGGGATCAACTCTTTACCATTGGAAATAATATGGATGATCTGGAACTATCCTTAATTGCTCTAAGAGGATTACCTATCTCCTAGGAATCATTCATTCAGTGCATAAGTGCAAGACCTCCATTACCAAAATTTGAACAACTAAAAATTGATTGCACTCAAGAAGAATCAAGATTAATCTCAAGAGGAATAGGACCCAACAAAAAAAAAGAAGTTCTGGCACTCCACACGTCTAACAAAAAGAAAAAAATTTCCAAAAGGAAAAGGAGTACTAAAACCTTCAATAAAAAGAATCTTTCAAAAGTAAAATGCTACAAGTGTGAGAAGTACGAACATATTCACAAATATTGTCCAAAAAGGAAGAAAATTCAAGAAGCACTAGCTAAAGTCAAAGAAATAGAAAATCAACTCTTCTTCTTAGCCTTGTCTAGTGAACTGAACTCAAATAAAAGTACATGGATAATTGATAGTGGAGCCTCCAGACATATCACTGGATTCAGGGATCAATTTGAAACCTTCAAAGGAAACTCCTCGGAAGAAGTTACTATTGGTGACAACTCTACTTATCCCATAAAAGGAATTGGGACTTGTTCAATCAAGATAAGAGGAGTAACCTTACAGTTAAAAGAAGTACTATATGTACTTGGAATAAAAAGAAACTTAATCTCCATATCAGGACTAGCTAATCAAGGATATAGAGTCACATTCAATGAAGATAAAGTTCTTCTCTAGACTAAAAATTCAAATATCAAGAATGCCACTACTATAGGATCTAAAGAAGGGAGTCTATATAAATTATGTGGTGAACAAAAAATTGCCTTAAGCCATGAAGTTCAAAACAATAATGAGATATGGCACAAAAGGTTAGGCCACATTAGATATAGTGCTCTTCCAACCCTAAAAGAATCACCTCTGGGATACCTCACCTTAAATATGAACACTCAAGTATATGCAAAGGATGTGCCTTAGGAAAAAATACAAAAGGGTCCTTCCCAACAAGTGAACACAAATCTAAAATTGTATTAGAACTTATTCACACAGATCTATGTGGTCCTATGTCAACACACTCACTGTCAGGTGCCTTATACTATGTAATCTTTGTCGATGACTACTCTAGAAGAACCTGGATATACTTCCTAAAACTAAAAGAATCCAATGAAGTTCTATCTAAGTTCAAAGAATACAAAGCACTGGTTGAAAATCAAACTAGCAAGAAAATAAAAACCCTAAGGTCTGACAATGGAGGTGAATATACTTCTGATAGTTTTAAAGAATTCTGCAAATCTGTAGGGATTAAGAGGGAGTATACTGTACCATATAATCCTCAACAAAACGGAGTAGCAGAAAGAAAAAATAGAACCATTATCAAAGCAGCAAAAGCCATGATGCATGACCAAAACATTCACATCTCATTCTGGGCTGAAGCTGCAAACATAGCAGTTTACATACAAAACAGGTGTCCTCATGCTATCCTAGAAAATACTACACCAAAAGAAGTATTTACAGGGAACAAGCCAAACTTAAGCCATCTAAGAGTGTTTGGTTGTCCTGTTTACATTCATGTTCCAAAAGAAAAGAGAACCAAATTAGAACCTTCTGGGAAGAAAGGTATATTCATAGGATATAGTGAAGATACTAAAGGATATCGAATCTACATCCCTAGCCAGAGATCAGTAGAAATCAACAGAGATGTAAAGTTTGAAGAAAACTTCATATCCACAGATATTGAGGATGATTCCATAACAGATCTAGATAAAGATCTTACAACTGAGAATGAAAGGGAGAATAAAACAATAGATTCAGAACCTACATCTTCAAATGTTGAGCCTACATCTTCAAATATTGAACCTACATGTCCAAATGCTGAGAATAATGGAATATCAAATAACACTAAGAGACCTTTATGGGCAAGAAAGATGTTTGAAGAAAATAATGTAGAGCTAGATCAAATATTCAAAGAAAACAAGAGAACAAGAACACAAAAATGTTATGCTGCTCTTCTAACTGAGCTTGCAGAATCCGAACCTGACAATGTTGAAAAAGCATTAACAAAACAAGCTTGGAGAGAAGCCATGATTGAAGAATATCAATCCATTATGAAAAATGATGTTTGGGACATTGTGCCCAGACCCAAAAACAAATCAGTTGTCTCTTCAAAATGGTTATTCAAGATCAAATATGCCTCAGATGGCAGCATTGAAAAACACTAAGCTCGGTTTGTTGCCATAGGATTCTCACAAAAGGCTGGGATTGACGATGAAGAAACCTTTGCTCCCGTAGCTCAATACACCTCTATAAGAACCATTCTTGCAATCGCGGCATCTAAAGGATGGAAAGTACACCAAATGGATGTCAAGACAGTTTTTCTGAATGGGAAAATTGAGGAAGAAATATACATAGAGCAACCAGAAGGATTTGTCACACATGATAAAAATCTCTACGTATGTAAGTTAAAGAAATCTCTTTATGGCCCTAAACAAGCCCCCAGAGCATGGTATGAAAGGATAGACAGCTATCTCATCAAACTAGGGTACTCCAAGAACATAGCAAACCCTAACATCTACTTCAAGGTAGTAAATAATGATATGATAATTCTAGTCCTGTATGTTGATGACTTATAACAGGAGAAGATCACCTGATTACAAAATGCAAACAAGACCTAGTAGCTGAGTTTGATATGAAAGATATGGACCTACTACACTACTTTCTAGGTCTAGAAATATGGCAAAAGGAAGATCACATTTTCTTAAATCAGGAAAAGTATACCACTGACATCCTAACCAGATTTGGAATGATGGATTGTAAACCATTGGCTACCCCAATGGAAACAAATCTACACAAGCTAAAAAGTGAAGCAGAAGACTCTGAACCTACAAATCCCTCACCATACAGACAAATTGTTGGATCCCTCATGTATCTGGTAAACACATGTCCTGACATCTGTTATGCAACAAATGTACTTAGTCACTTCATGTGTGAACCTAAGCAAATAAACTTGATGGCCACTAAGCACATTCTGAGATATTTACAAGGAACCATTGCACTTGGTTTGAAATATGAAAAGGTTGAAATCCAATTTCAGGGTTATTCAGATTCAGATTGGGCAGGCAGTTCCACAGATCACAAGAGCACCACAGGATGTTGTTTCAGTTTAGGATCAGCAATGAAATCTTGGTTCAGCAGAAAACAATCAGTTGTTGCTCAAAGTTTCACTGAAGCAGAATACATGGCTGCCTCTATGGGAGCTAGAGAAGCAGTCTGGTTAAGGAAGCTATTGTTTGATCTCTTTGGAAAACCTCTGGGTACCTACCATTATTCATTGTGATAATCAAAGCTGCATCAAACTCTCTATAAATCCAGTCTTCCATAATCGATCAAAACACGTAGAGATTCCTTACCATTACATAAGAGACATGGTTGACAGGAACATCATTAAACTAGTTTATATCAACGCTGAGGAACAAAATGCTAACATCTTAACCAAACCTCTTGCAAAATTGAAGACAGATTATTTCAGGAGAAAAATTGGTATGACTAGACTTTAAACTTGTTGGGATTAAATTCCTTCTCTTGTATTTTGTATTCATGAATATATAAACAAAGTTATTTTAAAAGATTTCATTTGTGTTCAAGAAGATGATGATCTTCTATATAATTGGGGTTACTATTTCAAGGTGACGATCTAAATAGTTAACCAAACTTTAAGATTGACACCCTAACGGATTGTCCTAGATTGTGTCGAATATCTTGATGCTGGAATGATATTACTGTATGGTGTAATAACTTATATATCGTAATTGACACCATAACGGATAGTGCTGGATTGTGCCGGATATCATGATATTGAAATGTCTAAGTATATGTCATGACTAAGACTTCTTTCTGTTGTCCCGAATTGTGTCAGTAATCATGACATACTATGAATTTCTACAAAACATCTTAAACCCTCTCTTACTAAGAGGGAGTGTTGAAATATAGCTTTGTTCATGTTTAAATATGCCCAATAATCATAAGTTTATTCATACATATATATATACATACTGTAGAAACCGACCGAATGAATTATCAAATGTATAAACACTGATGCGATGTATATATTTCTGCAGACACGATACTATCGTGTGCTGCAATATAATTACAGTCACACGATAGTTATCGTGTGACTGTAATCATATTACAGTACACGACACCATCATGGACTGTAATGATATTACAGCCACGATGATTATCATGTATCTGTAATATCATTACAGTACACAATAGTTATCCTACAAATTACTTTGGTTATGAAACAACACAAGTCGTTTAATATAAACAAGTCGCTCAGCAGTTAGTTGATTGATTATAATTAAAATAACATAGGGTCATGACCCTACATGGCAACCGCCATGTATGGTCATGACTTTGATGTTACCTTACCGGTTACTGAGAGGGGGGGGGTGAATCAGACAATACTAAATCTCATTGTTTAAAACTTGTAAACAGATTCTTGAATGCAAAGTAGAAAGTCAACAGTCATTCACAAGCATAAACTAATACCACATAGATCTACTTAAGTATTTGTACATGGAAACCCTTGGTTAGAGACAAAAAAACCACGGTGAGACAGAGCTCACAACCTCACTAGGTCTAAATGAAGGTGCCCTGTTAGAAGCATACAAAGCACTGATTAAGGTGCTACCCGGTTAAGGGATTTTTACAAAAGATTGTTTTAGGATCTAAGCCCTATTAAGAGCTGACTGATTAAAGGACTTTGAACATCAACAAAGATGTTACCCTGTTAAGGGATTTTTACAACGAACCGATTAGGTTCACCCTATTAGAGGGATTTGTATATGATGTAATACCATTTAAAAGCAGTGATCTATGATGACACTAATTGTCTGATTAGATCATACCTGTAGATCTCTTCCCCTGTTTGCCTGGCTGTTAATCTTCTTTCCTTGCTTCACCTTTGTGCCCGTTGCACTCCTTAGAAGATATCTCTCCTCTGCTCTCTGCAATTTCCACTTATCAACAACAGCGCCATACTTTGCGTCCTATGATTAATATTTATACAAGAGTGATCCTCTTGATTCACAAAACCGCCGGGGAATAATCTTGACCATAAAATATGCAACGCAAGAAAGTTGTGCGTTGTGATCTAGAGTTTATCTTGAGATCATCCATAGAATTTAAAGCTAACTCCTATTGAAAGGTTATCTTCACATCACAGTAATGGATGTCTTGCATAATCAAGCTCTTAACTCAAACTGTAAATCAAACTGTTCCACAAAAACTGGACCAGATTTTTCTATCAGTTAGATCGGTACCAGTTTGACGTTGGATTCTGAATAAGACCGATACTGAGTACTTGGTTTAGTCTACCGGTTTATCCAACTACTTAGTTCACCAGTGCATATACTATGTGCTTTATCTACCGGTGTCATCTAAGTAATGCGAGCGACCGGTGATCTTCGACCGGTGTGAATGGGTTTGATGAAATACACTAATGACAACTTATATTGCTAACAATCTTCCCCTTTGTCATTGGTGGCAAAACAGTTAAAAATAAAACCATTCATATATTGCAGTCTTGCCTGATTGAATGCTTCGCTCCTGCCCGAAGCTTCCCCTGACTAAGTCCTCTGGTTTTCATTAACTTCTCCTTGTTCTTTTTCTTTACAAATAACTTCCCCTTTTTGCCTCCATAAGACAAAGGTTTATGTCTTCCTTCACATTTGAAGTTGTGTGAAGATATCCTTATATATGTTCTTTGCAGAGTGTAGAAACGGTGCCCACTGACCGATTACATGTTCAATGTTTTGTTGGGCAGCCTTGAGAGATACAATGATGTTTTCAATATCATCTACAATTTTGTAATCCGGTTCATTAATCAGAACATCAGTTAAGGTAGTTGTCTGGTGCATGATATCAAGTGTTGGGGCCAAAAACATCTGGAATCCAACGATGTCTTGAATTCTTTTGTTCTCTTCTTCTGCAGTCTTTCTGAGGACTAAAGCAAGGCTAGCCATTTCTCTACTGAAAGTTGTGGCTGTTTTGGTCTTGATATCAAATTGGTTGGACAAAGCTCTTATGTCTTCTAAACTCTTTGTAGCTTTGTCAGTTAAGTCTGTCAAGAAAATCTCAAAATTTGAAGTTCTGCTTAACAAATTTTCTGCAACTTGTATCTGTTGTTGAACTTTGAGATTGTTTAGCAGAATAGCTTTTATATTGGCAACTTGCTTGTGAAGAAGCTCCACTCTTTTCTGCGCATAATGGTCAATTGCCATTGTTTTTGGATCAGTCAGATCCTCACTGATGGTTGCAGTCTGCACTTCCAGCTGGTCGATGACCGGTTCATCTTCATCTATATCAGCATCTGGCACAAAGTTGTACAGGATATCTTTTACTTTGTTCAGAACCATATCCTGTTTTCTTTTAGTGAACTCTTTCAACTGTCTTGTTGACATTTTGTTGATGTCAACTATTGTATCGGTTGCTTTGCTCCTTTTTGCTTCAAATTCTCTAGAGGATGTGATCTTTCTTTTGGAGGAGCTGACAAGAGTTTCTTGATCCTTTTCTCTACTCTGTTCTTGTGCCTTTGGAGCTTGCTCATGTTCTTTTACATCCTATTGGTCTGTCTTGTTTCCCTCTTCTGGTCTGGCTCCTGGTTGTTGAACGTGAATCTCAGGCATAGCATCTTCTACTTGATGTGAGGGCTCTTGTGATTGCAGCAGTTCTTTAGCTATATGAAGATCATCTATAGTGATCCCTTCACCTCTTTGATATGATCCGTCAGTAGGAAGATTGACAGAAGTCTATCCCAATTTAACCGGTTCACTAGAAGTGAACTTTTCTGTGAGGACTTCCTGCTCATCAGATATCAGAGTCTGAGTTGCAATAAACTGAACAAGTGGATCCACAATTGTAGTGGTGTGATCCTGAGGACCTGTTTCTTCAAGGGTATTGAAATCATACTGCTGCCAGAAATCCAAGGTCTCTTTAAAGACTTCATTCTCATAACCATTGAGAATCTTGGCGACTCTGTAATTTGTGTCTAGATTCATAGATGCATCTCCTAAAAGAAGCATGATACTTTTATCACTCAAGTCAGGTCTAGCTTTCTCTAGTGCTTCTTTATTGATTTGTGAGTTTCTTTCTAGACCGGTTCTCCATTTTTCTTGAAGCTTGCCATTCAATTCGAGAGGAAACTTGCCTCTATAATCCCTGGGTCTTTTCATGAAGTCTAGAAGACTTTCAACAAGAGCTTCTTCTATTGTCTATTTATCTTTCTCAGCTAACACGCTATACCATTTGGCTGCATTATCTATTTCTCCAAAATTGGTAATTTCGGCTACAATGTCATTAACAGTCATGGTGCGAGCCTTATCTTTTTCTGGAGATACAAGAAGGGTAGGATTTGTCGGTTCATTGGTAATGTCAACGATGACCGGTTTGACTACTCCGAGCACTCCTTTTCCTTTTCCGGTGTCACGAACTGGTGGAGCTATTGCCTTTTGGCGTGCTTCCTCTACTTTTTGCTGTGTCTGAAGTAGGTTGTTCCAGATGGCTACTCCTTCAGTATGGACTTTCTCGGTTTCTCCAATCAGCAAGAGGTTTGTTCTTTTCTTTATCAGGAAATTCTGCTGGTGTATTTCAGCTTGTTGACTCGCTTCTTCTAAAGTGAGATGATTTTGCACTTCTAGCAGAGCTTGAATCCTTAGCTCGTTTTCCTTTTTCATTGAAGCTTTCCACCTGCCTTGAAGGATATTCAACAGATCCTTAGGCAGTACCTTCTGAAGCTCAGTAGGGCTTAGATTGAACTTATGCAAGCATTCAACGATAGCATCTTCAATTTTTCTTCGGTCTTCATCATTTGCCAAAGTGTATCTTCTACTAACATTAACCATTCCTCTGGTTTCTTTCAGTCCTGTTATGAATTCATCTATCGTTGGTTTACCTTTTCTTGGTGGATCCACCTTTGCTTGCTTGCTGGTCCTCTTATTTCTTTTGCTTAGCAGAACTGTATCCTCCAAATCGGTTTCTTCTGCTTCTTGCTCCTGGGGGCTTGGCTCCGATTGAGCTTTTCTCTTTTGTGCTATTGGTGGTGCAGTTTCCGGTTTCTTCTTTGGCGCGGGTGATCTTTTGACATAGACATTCTGGATTGGCGTCTGCTTTAAATTCTTCTCTATCTCCTCATAAGTTCCAAACCGTTGAGCCCCAAGCTCCAGATGTGCTTTCTCCAGGGCCAATACATACACCGTTGCAAACTTTGATGTGATTTCGTATCCAAACTCAAGTGCGTACTCGGTTCTTGGCTCTACTGCTTGAATGATGCAGAAGTCAGTAGACACCAGAAAACATATCTCCTTTTTGTATTTTTCAACAATAGTGGATGGGATTCTTTCTCTAGCATGCATTTTTAGTTGAAATGCATTGAAGTGATTGGTCATTTCCTTGTCAAACTGATCTCCCAGATTGTTAGCCATATCACTGATTTGCATTATGACCGGTCGATCTGTTGCCCACGTTACTTTTCCTCTCCCGGGAAAGAAATTAGAATAGTAGAAGTAAAGACAAACCAAAAGTGTTCCAAATTTCAATGATTTCTTCTTGACGATGCCCAGCTTCTTCATGTTTTCAAAGATTTGTCCTCTTAGCATTTCGCATATATCATACTATACGTTGTCATGAACAATTTTGTAGGTTGCATGTATGCCTCCACCTGGTATGCTGTTGTGGTTACTTGATTGATATACTTTGTAATCGATTACTGCTAATGCGAACCAAACAACTGGATCCTCAATGTCAGTTACGGTCATCAATCGCTCGTCGGATTTTGATTTTGTCAGATTAGCCACCACTACATTAGATATGGTTCTCGGAGTAAGTGCTCCCTGATTGCAGAACCCAGTTACCCTGTAGAGATCATATTTCGTGAACAAAGTACAGATTCCTCTCATAAGCCAAAATCATGGATCATGCACCCGATTGACTATCATTCGAATCCACTCAGGTTTGAAGATAACTGGATACGAGACTCCATTTATGATTCCCGACAACACCAACTTTGCGTAGCCGCTGGGATGATTACCATCAAAACACAGCGAGCGATACTCGCTCTATATGTACGTTTCTCCTAGCTCTTCCTGCTTAGCGTGAATAAACGCAGTTATGTCTTCAGTCAGGAGCACTCCTTTAGGTACTAAGGAGAGCGCACCAGCCATGTCGATCTCCCTGTTTTGATTTGGCGAGATGTCAAAAGGGCTACGCTCCGTTTGATTTGCAGGAACAAACTTTGCCTCGCATGATGAGGATGTTGTTGGCATCACTAACCGGTAAGCTCTCTACCGGTCCAAGTATTGTCATTGATTGGCAAAAGAGGATAGAGATTTGTTGTCTCTATTATAAAGGGGACTCTTCATCAAGAGAGGCTGTGAAACCAGTCACTACACTAAGCATCAGCAACCGAACAATGCACTCAGTAGAGAAGAGTGTATCCTAGTATCAACCAAGGACCGACCGCCGGTATAGACAAGTACAAATACAAGCATATCCAAGCAATGTCTATAACACAACCAGAACAGTGCAACCGGTAGTCCGCACAAAGGAAGCACACCTAGCGACGTGTAACCGGTAAGCCAAGAAAGAGACAACAGCAGACTCTTACCTATTTATAGCATGAAGAACTCAACCAATATATCATAAAGACTCCAATATGAACCAAGGAAGTCATAATCAACTGTCTGTTCCAACCAGCTCTTCTTGACCGAGATTTATTG
Organism: Chamaecyparis obtusa; assembly: GCA_027943335.1. NCBI lineage: Eukaryota > Viridiplantae > Streptophyta > Pinopsida > Cupressales > Cupressaceae > Chamaecyparis > Chamaecyparis obtusa. The sequence goes on along the minus strand of BSBK01003708.1, from coordinate 188,296 downwards.
CAGTAAATCCAAGTGATCTTGAGTTGTCTTGGTGATCGGTTCGAGGCGCAAGTAAAGGATTCAAAGCCGGAATCAATGGTTTCTTGAGGCGCAACTAAAGGATTTAAAGCCAGAATTAGTGGCTTTAAATCAAAGTGTTATCTCTTGTGAAGAAAGGTTGTCTGACACGCAACTGTTGCTTTCTTCATGAAGTGGATGAAGCCAGAGCTTGCATCGAATGCTTGCTCAGAGAACAAACACTTCACTAACTAATGAATTCATTGGATCTCAGGATTAGGTCATGCATTTGAGGCGCAGTCAGAGCAACAAAACTGAATATATTCTTATGTCAGTTGAGAATAAGAATTGTCTTCATTCTGCCGAGAAAAAGAGTGAGCCTATATGCTACAGAAGCAAGGGTTAGAAAAGTATCAAGGGTTAGAGAAAATCAAGAGAGAAAAAGTTGTGCAAGGCAGCACTACAACAGTTGAGAATACACCTGTGTCAACCGGTGATAATTCTCAGTAGAGCACAAATAAAGATCACATCTGGCTAAGCAGAGCCTTCTGTAAAGATCTTAATTTTATTGTTTTCTAGCAAACTACAATAGACAAATCTCAGTATTTGGGTGGACTCTAACAGGTCCCTTGCATCAAAATCCCTTAACCAGGTGACATCTTTCGAGGTGTCTGAAGTCTCTTAACCGGGCAGGTCTTAACAGATCTTACTGTAATAAATCCCTTGACCGGTTCGCACCTAACAAGTGCGTTTTATCCCTTGACCGGGTAAACTCTTAACAGGGCGTACTTCAGAAAAGTACAAATATTGTGAGGTCTCCTCACACCGCGGTTTTTACCCTAACCGGGTTTCCAAGTGATAAATCTGGTGTCAATTTCTATTTGATTCACTTACTGTTTTATTTGCTTAGAACTGTTTGCTTTGGTGCTGTAAGTTTACTTCACTGGATTAAAGAAAAAGGGAAGAATTTTTTCAAGTGTTGATTCACCCCTCCCCTCTCAGCACCGGTTGGGACTGTCAATTGGTATCAAAGCTTGGTTCTGTTTGTCTTTGTTGCTTAACCGCACAGGGAGAAAGCTATGATGATGAGAAAAGAAGGACCAAAGTTTTCAAAAGAAAACTTCACCTTATGGTGCAGCGGAATGAAGCTATATATGAAGACCAACGGTGACCAGTACTGGAAACATGTTACCAATGACTACAGTGAGCCCACTGGTACCTTGACACCTGATGAAGAGAAAATTAAGACTGAGCATACGGCTGCCATGGACATGATAGCTAGCACCTTACCCGATCACGTGTATGCTGAAATTGAACATCTTGACTCCGCTTGCAAAATGTGGAAAAAGTTACAAACATTCTATGGAGGAGATCCCAATGTTCAGAGAGCCAAGGTCAAAAGCCTCAGGGGAAAGTATGACGACATCAGGATGAATGATGGAGAAGATATCGAGCAATATAGCGACCGAATCAAGGAAGTGATCAACTCCATCAGAAGCGTTGGAGGCAAGCCGACTGAAGAAGAGGTGGTGAGCAAAATACTAAGAACTCTCGGACCTCAATATGCCATAAAGATCTTTGCCATTCAAGAGCTCAGATCCGTAAGCAATGATCAAGTCACCCTAGACTCCGTAATCGGTAAGCTGGCTGCTTTTGAATTAAGCAACTTTGATAATAGCCTATCTGTTCAGGAAGCAGCATTTAAATCATCGGTCAATGCCTCTTCCACCAAAAAGGGAAGAGAAACCGGTAACTCTTCTACCAGTAAGATCGGCAACCTCATTGAAAATCTGCTCTCAGAGGAGACGGGAGCAAGATGAGTTTGAAACTTTGATTGCTAAGAGATTCCCCAGAGGGAAAGGGAAGTATAAAGGGAAACTCCCTTTAAAATGCTTCTCTTGTAACAAAATAGGACACATTGTTGCCCGATGTCCAGATAATGAAAACAGAGACAAAAGAGACCGGTTCAAGAACAAAGGAAAGCAGGAATGCTATCTTGCGGAGGAAGGAGTCACAGACAATGAGTCTGAAGACTCAGAAGATCCAGAAATTGCATTTGTTGCAATAAAGGAGGATAGCCCAGCTCTTAATGAAGTTGCACTCATATCCAGTTCACATCAGTATGATGATTGGATCATTGACAGCGGATGCACTCACCATATGACCCATGACAAGAGCAAGTTCATCAACTTGGAGCTCAACGACAGCGGATCAGTCACATTTGAAAACAATGCCCCTTGTGCCATCAAGGATAAGGGATCTATTGTTCTCTGCAATAATGTTGTCTGTGAAGACGTGTACTAGGTCGAAGGACTCAGGTATAACCTGATGAGTGTTGCACAGCTAAACAACAACGGTTTCCAGTTGGAATTCGGTCAAGGCTCCTGTGTAGTCAAAAATCAATCTGGATCTCATGTTGCAACTAGTAGACAAAGCAAAGGCAATCTGTTCTACCTAGACTCAACAGGAGCCTGTTTAATTGCTTCTGTCAAAGGAGAATCAAGCAAGATTGGTCTTATCTCGAAAGAAGACAATAGCTAGCTATGGCACAAGAGACTCTGCCATATAAACTTTGACAGCATTGTCAAAGTGAGCAGGAAGAAATCGGTCAGAGGACTCCCAGAAATTGCAAAACCTATGGGAGGTATTTGTAAAGATTGTCAATTAGGAAAACTGACAGGAGCAAGTTTCGGTAGCAAGTCTTTCTCTGCTGAAAATGTTCTAGATCTTGTACACACAGACCTGTGTGGACCAATGAGGACAAAGAGCTATCATGGAGACCGGTATTTCATGTTGTTCGTAGATGATTTCTCGAGAATGATGTGGACACTCTTTCTCCGTGAGAAATCGGAAGCCTTTCACATGTTCAAAATTTACAAGGCTAGAGTAGAAAAGGAAACTAGTAGAAGCTTGAAATGTCTGAGGTCGGACAGAGGAGGTGAGTACACCTCTCAGGAGTTTACTCATTACTGTGAGGAACATGGCATACAGAGACAGTTCTCTGCACCTAGGACTCCTCAGCAGAATGGAGTAGCAGAAAGAAGAAACAGAACGCTGATCGACTGTGCCAGAACCCTGTTGATCCAAAAGAATCTTCCTCATCACTTCTGGAGAGAAGCTATCAGCACCGCTGTGTATACAATCAACCGAGTTCAAGTTAAAAAGGGAACCGATAAGACGCCTTACGAACTATGGTTTAAGCATACTCCTAGAGTAGGCTACTTCAAAATCTTTGGTAGTAAATGTTGTATCAAAAGAGAAATGTTTTCTGGGAAGTTTGATCCCAAGAGTGATGAAGGAACATTTCTGGGTTACTCTACCAAAAGCAAAGCTTATCGGTGTCTGAACAAAAGAACAGGCAAGATAATTGAAAGCATCAATGTAAAAATTGATGAATCATCTGAACCAAACAAGAGGACCGGACATGTCAATCATGAAAATTTTAAACTTACTAATGGAGGAGATGTCTTTGAGTTTCATGAAGCAACAACCGAAGAAGAGGAGACAACTCCCACTGACAGAAATCAAGAGCGAGAGACTGTGCCTGAAGCTGACAGGACACCCCAAGATGGTGAACAAGTAGATGTTCAGAACCATGACGAAGATATTGCTCAACAAAATGAACCGAACCAGGAACAAAGGCTAGCTCTTCCAAGGTATGTCACATATCACTCTACTGACAATATAATTGGTGACAGACATGGGAACATCCTGACCAGGAAAAAGGCCAAAGAGAACGTCTGTCTTCTCTGGTGTGTTGAGCCCAAAACCACCAGAGAAGCCCTTGAAGATGAAAATTGGGTCAAGGCCATGGACGAAGAAACTGAGCAAATAGAAAAGAATGACACATGTGAACTTGTGCCAAGACCTCATGACAAAAACATAATTGGAACTAAATGGGTTTACAGAAACAAACTGAATGAGGATGGTAAAGTCATCAGAAATAAAGCAAGGTTGGTTTGCAAAGGCCATGCTCAAGAAGCTGGACTAGACTATGGAGAAACTTTTGCACTAGTAGCCAGGCTGGAAGGGGTGAAAATTCTTCTTGCCTATGCAGCTCACAAAGGCTTTAAAGTGTACCAGATGGATGTGAAGTCTGCATTCCTCAATGGAATACTAGAAGAAGTCTACATTGAGCAACTGGAAGCGTTTACATCTGCTCAAAAGACTGATATGGTCCGCAAACTAAAAAAGGCTACCTATGGGCTCAAGTAGGCCCCAAGGGCTTGGTATGAAAGGTTGCATTCATATCTTCTGACAATTGGATTCATCAGAACCGGTGACAACAGCTATATGTATCTTAAAACCGGAAAGGATGGAAATCTAATTGCTGAAATCTTTGTTGATGACATCATCTTTGGAGGAGATGACAAAATGAGCAAAGCATTTGCTGAAGAAATGAAGAAAGAATTTGAGATGTCTATGATAGGGCACATAAAATTCTTTATTGGACTACAGGTCCATCAACTAAAAGAAGGTATCTTCATCTCTCAGTCCAAGTACATAAAAGAAATTCTCAAGACTTTTGGACTAGAAGAATCCAAACCTGTTGGAACTCCAATGATAACTAATCTTAAGTTATCAAAGGAGGATGATGCCAAAGAAGTCAATGAAATAATGTATCGGTCCATGATAGGAAAATTGCAGTATGTTGTTCACAGTAGACCGGACATTGCTCATGTAGTTGGCATAGTAGCAAGATTCTCTGCTAATCCCAAAGAAACACATCTAATTGCAGTAAAGAGAATCTTCAGATATCTAAAGGGAACCGAGGAATATGGCTTATGGTTTCCACACAAGGGTGGATTCCAAATTAAAGTCTACACAAATGCAGATTGGGCTAGCAAAGTGGATGATAGAAAGAGCACAAGTGGTGGTGCATTCTTTCTAGGTGCAAGAATAGTATCGTGGACAAGTAAGAAGCAGAATTGCATTTCACAATCCACTACTGAAGCTGAATATGTTGCTGCTGCAATAAACTGCACACAAGTGATCTGGATCAAACAATTGCTGGAAGGTATTCAAGAACAAGTACCTGAACAGATCACAATTCACTATGACAGTACTAGTGCCATAAACATATCCAAAAATCCTGTTATGCACTCCAAGACCAAGCACATTGCCATCAAGTATCACTACTTGAGGGAACTTGTACAGAACAAAGAAGTAAGATTGGAGTATGTGTCCACAAAAGAACAGATTGCTGATATATTCACAAATCCATTACCAAAGAGTACCTTTGAGTATCTCAGAGGTAGACTGGGGGTTGTACCCCCCTCAGATCATCAATAATCATCAACAGGAAGTCATCAGTTCATTATGATTCAAAAAAAAGTTACATCTTATCTTCTATGAACTGATGAAAAGGACTGTTGCTCGCAGGGGGAGCAGAGTATGCAAATCTTCCTGATTAGCCTTTTGGCATTCTTTTGTCAAAAAGGGGGAGAATATGACAACCTATCATATTTTTGCGATCAATGCCAAAGGGGGAGATTGTTGGCATCACTAACCGGTAAGCTCTCTACCGGTCCAAGTATTGTCATTGATTGGCAAAAGAGGATAGAGATTTGTTGTCTCTATTATAAAGGGGACTCTTCATCAAGAGAGGCTGTGAAACCGGTCACTACACTAAGCATCAGCAACCGAACAATGCACTCAGTAGAGAAGAGTGTATCCTAGTATCAACCAAGGACCGACCTCAACCAGTATAGACAAGTGCAAATACAAGCATATCCAAGCAATGTCTATAACACAACTGGAACGGTGCAACCGGTAGTCCGCGCAAAGGAAGCACACCAAGGGACGTGTAACCGGTAAGCCAAGAAAGAGACAACAGCAGACTCTTACCTGTTTATAGCATGAAGAACTCAACCGATATATTATAAAGACTCCGGTATGAACTGAGGAAGTCATAATCAACTGTCTGTTCCAACCAGCTCTTCTTGACCGAGATTTATTGCAGTAAATCCAAGTGATCTTGAGTTGTCTTGGTGATCGGTTCGAGGCGCAAGTAAAGGATTCAAAGCTGGAATCAATGGTTTCTTGAGGCGCAACTAAAGGATTTAAAGCCGGAATTAGTGGCTTTAAATCAAAGTGTTATCTCTTGTGAAGAAAGGTTGCCTGACACGCAACTGTTGCTTTCTTCATGGAGTGGATGAAGCCAGAGCTTGCATTGAATGCTTGCTCAGAGAACAAACACTTCACTAACTAATGAATTCATTGGATCTCAGGATTAGGTCATGCATTTGAGGCGCAGTCAAGGCAACAAAATTGAATATATTCTTATGTCAGTTGAGAAGAAGAATTGCCTTCATTCTGTCGAGAAAAAGAGTGAGCCTATATGCTACAGAAACAAGGATTAGAAAAGTATCAAGGGTTAGAGAAAATCAAGAGAGAAAAAGTTGTGCAAGGCAGCACTACAACAGTTGAGAATACACTTGTGTCAACCGGTGATAATTCTCAGTAAACCACAAATAGAGATCACATCTGGCTAAGTAGAGCCTTCTGTAAAGATCTTAATTCTATTATTTTCTAGCAAACTACAATAGACAAATCTCGGTATTTGGGTGGACTCTAATAGGTCCCTTGTATCAAAATCCCTTAACCAGGTGACATCTTTCGAGGTGTCTGAAGTCCCTTAACTGGGCAGGTCTTAACAGATCTTACTGTAATAAATCCCTTGACCGGGTTGCACCTAGCAAGTGCGTTTTATCCCTTGACTGGGTAAGCTCTTAACAGGGCATACTTCAAAAAAGTACAAATATTGTGAAGTCTCCTCACACCGAGGTTTTTACCCTAACCGAGTTTCCACGTGATAAATTTGGTGTCACTTTGTGTTTGATTCACTTACTGTTTTATTTGCTTAGAACTGTTTGCTTTGGTGCTGTAAGTTTACTTCACTGGATTAAAAAAAAAGGGAAGAATTTTTTCAAGTACTGATTCACCCCTCCGCTCTCAGCACCGGTTGGGACTATCAGATGCCATTGCTCTCTCTTGGTTGTTAGAGATGACTAGATCGGTTTGACAGATAATCTTACTCAATGATCGAGTTGCAAGAATATTGCTCGAGCAGAGATTTAGATAACATAAAATCGCAAGGTAAAAGAGGAAAGAGTTACCCTTCTTTTCTTTTATACGATTAGGGCATAACGGTAATTACTAAACGATAACCATTTGTTAAACGGCTATAGTAATAAATGTCTTACCTAACCTTTCTTGACACCTTTTCTAACTGGTAGTCTGACTTTTTCGATTAGGCATGTCCCAGTTGATCTCCTCATGTCCTTCCAGTTTGTTCTGTAGCCTGAGTGAAATAGGACTCACCAGTTCTACCGGGAACGATAGTTGTACTACTGGTTCCCTCTAGGCCTTGAAGACTTAATTAGTAGAAAAAATATCACCATCTTGTGATGATGATTTTGCTTCTATTGCCTCCTCGGCAGAGTTCTTTGATTCCTTGACAAACCATATTTTCTTCACTACTTTCTTGGTTTCTTTGTCTTTGTTGTTCCTTTATCAGAACTCGAAATCTTCACCACCGGTCCGTCCGATCATTTGTTTCTGTTCCTGATCTGGTTCCAGCAGTTTTTAGCTAGGTGACCGACTTTGTTGCAGTAGTGGCAGACTATACCGGTTGCTTTCCATGGATTCATCCCTCTTGGATTAGGTGGTTCGTTCCATGATTCTCTGTTGCAATGCATCTCTTTGTTTAGATGAGTAGTTGCATTCCGATTTCTACCCTTCTTTGAGAATACCGGTCTGAGTGATCTGAATGCCATAGTCTTGATTTGCATTCTTCAGCCTTGTGTCCGAATTTGTTGCAGGCATAACAGTATCCCTTGAAGCTTCCCCTACTTGCCCTGGACACGGATATGGGACTGGACCAGCACTCATTGGTCTTGTGGCCCCTTTTGCAACAGTTTTTACTATAACTGTTGTTGGTTCTTACCGGTGCATTTTTGCAGTCATTAGTGTCATGACTTGGTTTTCCACTAAGCTTGCAAGAAGTGTAAAAGTTTTTTTTACCTCTTTGTGCTAGCATCTTCCTTTTGTTGACTCCACCGGTAAATCCGAGACTGGTGTGATCATTATGCCTTCGTTGAGTATTAAGTTGCTCATCGAGCTTGACCGAGCTTTCATTGTATCTTTTCAGCATTTCATTCCTTCTTTCAAGGACTTTCATTTGTTCCTTGAGTTGATATATCTCGATTGCCAGCTTCTTACATGCTTCATCTCTAACCTGCCATGCTTTATGCATATTGGTATTTTTCTGGGTGGCAATCAACAAGTCCTCTTGGAGTTGCATAATGAGGAGTTCGTTGGCTCTTGCAGCTTCCTCTGCCTGGTTCATTGCTTTTTCAGAGGCTGTTGATGTCTTGACTACTGTGTTCCTTTCGCTTTCAGTTTTTCGTTTATGCTCAATCAATTCAGTCATTCTTAGAGCATTCACCTTTTTCTCCCTTTTGAGATCAGCAATCTAACCGGTTAGGATCTTATTCTTTTCCGTAAGCTCTGAGACCGCTTCCTCTGCCTCGTCAAACCCACTCTGCCCAGAGAGTTCATCGATAGTTTCATTGCTCTCATTCAATTGCAGAGCCAGCTCCTTTCTCTTTGCAAGTGACTTTCTCAGTCTATTCTCCAGCAAGGCAATAATGTCATTGGCTTCCTCTAGTTGTTTCTGGTACCGGTAACCCTCCATGATCTTTTTCTCAAGTTGTTAAACTTTTATTGTATAGAGAACAAGGCTTTGATACCAATTGATGTTACCTTACCGGTTACTGAGAGGGGGGTGTGAATCAGACAATACTAAATCTCATTGTTTAAAACTTGTAAACAGATTCTTGAATGCAAAGTAGAAAGTCAACAGTCATTCACAAGCATAAACTAATACCACACAGATCTACTCAAGTATTTGTACGTGGAAACCCTCAGTTAGAGAGAAAAAACCACGGTGAGACAGAGCTCACAACCTCACTAGGTCTAAATGAAGGTGTCCTATTAGGAGCATACAAAGCACTGATTAAGGTGCTACCCGGTTAAGGGATTTTTACAAAAGATCGTTTTAGGATCTAAGCCCTATTAAGAGCTGACTGATTATAGGACTTTGAACATCAACAAAGATGTTACCTTGTTAAGGGATTTTTACAACGAACCGATTAGGTTCACCCTATTAGAGGGATTTGTATATGATGTAATACCATTTAAAAGCAGTGATCTATGATGACACCAATTGTCTGATTAGATCATACCTGTAGATCTCTTCCCCTGTTTGCCTGGTTGTTAATCTTCTTTTCTTGCTTCACCTTTGTGCCTGTTGCACTCCTCAAAAGATATCTCTCCTCTGCTCTCTGCAATTTCCACTTATCAACAACAGTGCCATACTTTGCGTCCTATGATTAATATTTATACAAGAGTGATCCTCTTGATTCACAGAACCACCGGGGAATAATCTTGACCATAAAATATGCAACACAAGAAAGTTGTGCGTTGTGATCTAGAGTTTATCTTGAGATCATCCGTAGAATTTAAAGCTAACTCCTGTTGAAAGGTTATCTTCACATCAGAGTAATGGATATCTCGCATAATCAGGCTCTTAACTCAAACTGTAACTCAAACTTCCCACAAAAACTGGACCGGATTTTTCTATCAGTTAGATCGGTACCGGTTTGACGTTGGATGCTGAATAAGACCGATACTGAGTACTTGGTTTAGTCTACCGGTTTATCTAACTACTTAGTTGACCGGTGCATATACTATGTGCTTTATTTACCAATGTCATCTAAGTAATGCGAGCAACCGGTGATCTTCGACCGGTGTGAATGGGTTTGATGAAATACACTAATGACAACTTATATTGCTAACAGACTTTACGTATTCATATATATATTAAAAGGATATTGTGGAATCAATCAATCACAAAGGCAATTGCATTATACAGCAGCATTTCAAAGTAATATATTAAATCTTCTGATCTAATATTCCTTAACAATTTAGGGGTTCGAATATCCAATCAGTCTAACTTTTCTTGCTATCTCAATTGAGGTGAATGGTTGATCCAGTGATGTGGCACCCTTTCTGGCAAATTTCAAAGCAATCTCCGTCGTGGAACATCACAGTCATCCAGCTAAAGGTTGCTCGTTCCTCGAGAAGATCATAGATGTTGAGCTAGTTCTATGCATGGACTGGATGAATGAATTTATGAGAAAGGTGATGAAAGAACACCAGCTCAAGGACCCTGATGAAAACCCAAATTTTGGTAAGGAAATCTAATATAGTTTAGTTTATACTATAGTCTTTGTAATAGTCTCACACATCAATGTCACCTGGGTTTTTAATACCAGAGGTTTTTGTTTATATGGTTTATTCTGCAAATCTGCTCAATCAAAGGAGCTTTTTGCACGTAGTGCATAATCAACTCGATGTAATTTCCCATGTAACACACCTTTATATTAACACATTATCACTTACCTATCAAAAAAATAGGTATATTAAAATACAACATATTCACAATTTATTAATTTAATAGTATTTGGTATTAAAAATTTAAAATCTAAAGAATATAGTATTTATTAATATACTTATTATTTACTAGCCCATTAATGGGCTTCTAAGGGTTAATCTCAATGCAAAGAAGAGGAGTGAGGTACAATGGGAGAAGTCGGAGGTGGGGTGGATCAAAATAAATTTCGATGGTGCATCCAAGGGCAATCATGTACCATCGGGTGCTCAATGTGTGGCAAGGGACCTGTTGATGTGATTTTTATACCCTTACAACATACAAGATAGAACAATCATGGTTTTAGGATGAAACAACAAATATTGAATCCTCTCTTGAATAAAGACACCACTTATGCTAAAGATTGCAATGAAAGATCATAAAGGTGACTCCAATGTTCCTTCTCAAAGGTGGATACTCACTCGGTGATAATAATGTGATAAGTTGGTGTCACAAGGGGACTCACACTTTTCAATCAATAGATGTCAACTACTTCAACTACCTTTAACCAAGCAAACTGCAAAGGATGAGGGTTTAGAAAGCTATTCTACTCTTAGAATGCAAGAGATGATGGGTGTTTTTGTGCCTCTACTAGACTTAGTTTAATCATCAACATCAACCAAGATAGTGCAATCTCCTAAGGTAGATGTAAGATGTTCAAACTATTACCATTCCATTAACACCATCCATCAATGCATATCAATGTGCAAGCAATAATCGAAGTTAAGCTTATGAATATGCTAGTTGACCATGTTTTCCCTGTAGGGTAATATTCAGAAATAATAGAATGCAAGTAAAATATAACAGTAAACATATGCACAATATACAGAGAACTCACAGATGTATATTTATTGATCACGGAATTACAATGTATCTCAAAACATTCACAACAATAGTAATATGACCGCACCACCACATAACTGCAATCACCCGAAGGTAATTACAATGCTATATTTAGAGGTGTTGAAGTGCCAACTGTCGACCAACTGGCAACCCCTCGACAACAACTTAACAACTACTAATTATCCCAACGACATCATTCCCCCCAAAAGAAAGTCATCTCCAGACGACACAAAACAAAATGAGGAATACAACAATACATAAAAGAAATCAAGGAGTTGGGGGCCTAGAGAGCGTCCCTGATGAAGAAGGCGCAAGTGATGTTGATGCCGCCAACTACTCCATCAACTACTTGACCTTCTCAATCCGTCATTGTAGATCCCTCTTAGTTAACATCTGTCTCTCCCTAGCAGTCTTCACCATAAACCTTGCCTCCATCACCTCCTTGTGTTTCTTATCAACCTCCTCCAATGCTACAACAAGGCGAGTCTCCACTGCTGACCGCTCAACCCTCTCATGGTCAAGCTGCTCCATAAGACGAGTCTCCACTACTGCCCTCTTAGCCCTCTCATGATCCAATTGCTCCTCCAAGGTTGCCATCTAAGTCCTCTACCATCCAGAGCCGAGTGGCTAACTCCTCCCAAGCTGCCATAGCTACCACCCGTGCAGCCTCAACCCCTGATGTTGAATGTTGGGCCAAACTGAGCTCATAATACCCATCTCAGAATGCCTGCTCGACCCTCCCAAGCAAGGAGTGGATCCTACTCTCCCCCACAAGCTCCTGAAGCCCCAATCCTCCAACATGGCAAGCATCTTTGTAGCAGGCCATCCCCGAGAGTCAAAACATCACGGAAACTCCTCAGCGCAACCCCTATAGCAAATGCCAGTAGGTGCTCCACTGCCTGATCCTCCCTCCCATGGGCCAGTTCCTATACTAAGGTCACCACCCTCCGTGCACCAGCCTCCATATCCACCAAAAATTGTTGTGCTCCGGCCTCCATGTGCACCAAAAACTGCTCGAGGGCTGCAAATGAAGAATTCAATCAAACACTTTTCTTTATACTTGAAGCTTAATTATTTTTTATAAAACATAATATTTTCTATTACAAAATAGCATGAATCCAATATATATGAAATATCCAAGGTAGAATAACATGTAGAAATACTAGCTTATAACAATAAAAGTGCACAATGAAATTGTTTTATTGCAATCTAAAACTGATCATACAATGCTTCAAAGATAATTGCACCTTCTAATAACAATTAGTCTGTGTTTGGAGTTGTTGAGTTTGGATTCTCGATTTCTCTTTGGACTAAAGGGAGCTCACGTTGCCAATGTACTTAGTCAGTGCTGCTGATTGGAGTTGCCTCAATGCTAACAAAAGACTGGTGTGATCCACATAGGTGCCAAGAGCATGACACCGAATCCTTACTTTATGTGTCTGCCACTATTGATGTTCGATGAGTCTGAGTGAACGTATGGACAGCCAAATGAGAGATTGTGACCTTATTATGCCACGTGCCTTCCTTATTATTGTTGCTCTTATATGTAGCAGGCATATGTTATTTTGATTGGCAATGGGATGGGATCAGCCTAAAATGACTATCAACTTCTTGATAACTTTGTCTGATATCCTCATTGTTGCAATAGCAATGCTCAATGTCGGAAATGTTCTTTTATTGCTATGCCCGTTGACATGCAAAGAATGCAATATTGATGTCTGATTGGTGGAGATGTTCTCTGACTTATATGCCTACTGATATACTAAAGATGGCAATTTCATCTCTACAAAAGACGTCACAAAATTGCATATATAGCATACTAGGGTAGCTATTGCCACCAAAACTACTTCTTGTCGTTTATCACTCTGATTAGAGATAGGAAAAAGAGAATGTCAAAATTTGATGCCTTCCAATGCTTCTTTCGACTCTCCATATATATTACCTTCTACCAAAATTCCCTCCAAAATTTAAAGCATGTCATCCCTCAAAAAGGACATATGAATAAATTAAAATGGCCCCAAATGAGGATCGGCTTAAGGGAAATGGGACCAAAATAAGAGTGACGTTCCCTTGCAAAAGAATCAACAGCCCACAAGAACAAAATAGGCCACTGATAAGATCTCATAGAGGCAATTGTTAAGTGGGAGGGGACATTATAGTCTCCCCTTCCCAAAATTGCTTGCCCACAAGTAATTTTAGATTAGGATGCTCTAATATCTTCTCATTCTCCCATGTAGCATCTTCGACCGGTAAGTCCTTCCATTTGACGAGATACTCCATGATTGACCGGCTTCTTAGCTTCTTTTCCCTGAAATCCACAATCTCCTACCGTTTTAACACAAGTTTGCCTTCATCATCAAGGGGCAAAAGCTCCTCTAACAAGATGACTCATTCACCCAATGCCTTCTTGAGACAAGAGGCATGAAACACATTGTGCATCTTGCTACTCTCTTGAAGTTCCAATTCATAAGCCACTTTGCCAATTTGCCTAATCACCTTGTATGGACCATAGAAACAAGGCTTAAGCTTTTCAGCACCACTCTTCTTTAGGGATGATTGTTTATAGGGTTGTAAGTGAAGGTACACCAATTACCCTGGCTCGAAACTGCGCTCAATCCTATGTCTACTCACATGAATCTTTGTTGATTTTGGGCCTGTTGTAAATTTTCCTTCAGGGATATAAGGATGTCTCGGCATTCTTGTATCCAATCCTTCGCCTTGGGTGCTCTACTATCCTTGAACGCCAAATCAACAAATCAAGTACCCTTGTAGTTGTAAAGTACCTGGTAAGGCAACATCCCAATAAACATATGATAGGTGGTATTATAACAATACTCACCTAAGTGAAGCCATCAAATCCTTGTCTTTTGTTGCATTGCCACGCAGTTCCATAGATACCCTTCCACCCACTTATTTACAATCTTGGTCTTCCCATCAATCTAAGGATGATAACTAATACTCGAAATTAGCTTGGTGCCTGCCAATCTAGAGAGTTTTGTCCAAAAGGTGCAAAGGAACCTACCATCTCTATCATTAACAATATTCTTTGGAAGCCCATGCAATCTGAAAACCTCATAAAAGAATAACTCAGCAACCTATACTGCCTTATACTCTGTTAGAAGGGTGAAGAAATGAGATTACTTAGTCAATCGGTCAACTACCACGGAGATGTGATCCTTGACTTGAACCTTAGGAAGTCTTCTGATGTAATCCATTAAGATACTCTCCTACTTCTACTCTGGAATACGTAGGGTCTGTAGTAATCCTGCCATAAATGTATGCTCCTATTTGTTCTACTGGCAAGTGGTGCACTCCCTAACAAAATGCAGGACATCATTATTGAGAACCTTCAAAGAGAATCTCTCTTGAGCCTATCTATATGTCTTGAAGTACCCTAAGTGTCCAACGCAAGACATCATCCTTGAGACTCTTCTAAGAGAATCTCTCTCTAACCTGTCTGTATGTTGTGAAGTACATTGAGTGTCCAGCCAATGGGGACTCATGTACCACCCTAAGAATCTTCTCCTTCAGCTTTGACTCGAAAACCAAGAAGATCTTGTCCTTGTAGTAAATGACACATCTACCACCTTGTATCTATCATCATGGATCTGATTGTCCATCAATTTGCAAGCAAAAGTATTCTTAGAAAACTCAACAAACAATTGAGCCTTCCAAACTATTGAGACCTCTAACAAGTAGCATATGGCTAGTTTCCTGGATAAAGCATTGGCAACCACGTTCTTCTTCCTCTTCACATACTAAATATCAAAGTAATAGGCCTATATGTTGATCACCCATTTTTGGTGTCTCTCATTCAAGTCCTACTCCAAAAAGTACCTAAGAATGTTATGATTAGTCCGAACCACGAACCCCGCCAACCAAAAACTACCTGAACTTAGCCAATGTGTGCATGATTGTGAGCATATTCTTGTCGTAGATATAGTACAATCTCTTGGTGTTCCTAAGATTCCTATTCTCATATACAACGGGGTGACGATTTTGCATCAAAATTGCTCCAATGCCCTCTCCTAATGAATCGCACTCAAGTACAATTGGCAAAAGTTACAAAGTTTAGCCTTACACTTGCCAATACATTTGCATGAAAGCTTCAAGAGTCAATTCAACAAATCTACTTCGTCCATATCTTTTCTTGAAAGTTTGTCAAGCCTTTCAACGAATGCATTTCCTGCATAAGCTTCCAATCACGACATGTGATGAGATAGCCTCTCTTTGAGGAGTTCTGTCAAATGATTCAAAGACTTTGTCTATGTTTCCAGATTTGGGTTACGTGTTAACTAGGGCATTTGCAACTACAACATCCAACAAACACATTCTATCTTGTTGTCCACACATGGAGAGAAGGAAGTAAATTTGCCTTTACACCAGCTGATCGCATTTGCCCAACAATTTATAAAGTTTCTTCAACAAATTCATTTTATGCAATCCTACAGTCATGATGTGCCATGAGTCTCTTCAAGGCATTCTTTCAAACCATTCATGTCCTTTGTCTATGCTGCTGCTTATTGCATACACGTCTGCCAAAGCACCAACAACTACCAAGTGCATTTGCTTAAAATTTCCAACGCTTTCTCAACAAAGACATTGTGTGCATATCTACAGTCATACCTTCCATGAGATTACATGTTTGTTGAGGTATCCTACAAACACATTTCGCGTGCCTTTTCAAAACTTCCAAAAAAGTGTGAGCAAGGATGGTTAACAATGGTTGTGGAACGTTGACTTCATGCTACTGGCAAAGCATTTTTCCTCACAAGTAGTTATGGGAGTTAACTTCTTTTATTTAAATGCTAAAGAGTTGTGTAGTTGTGCATTTAAGAGCATAGTAGCATTAATGAAAGAGTTGTGTGCTTGTGCGATGGAGAGCAAGGTAGCATTATTGGAGCTGTGTGGTTGAGAAAAAGAGAGCATGGTAGCATTTTTTAAGGAGTTTTTTAGTTTTGCATTGGAGAGCATGGTAGCATTAATGAAGTGAATGCTTGCGTAAAGCCCAACTCCTAACTTGGCACAGTTAATATATCTTTTAGATGCTCAAAAAACTTCCATTCAACCAAAAATAATGCTATTGGAATAATTTAAATTATTTTCACATGTTCACTAGCAAACTCTCGAATTAACCCCTAATGCCACAAAAGAAGAGATGCACACAATTTTAGACTGATAAAACAATTTGCCACAAAATTTTACCAAGATTGCAAAGACTATATTACAACTGAAACCCAGAAAAATAATCACATTTGAGTCAATAAAACTTTTAAATTAATATTTTCAGAAGTTTGGCCGATAAAAATCAACATTAAAATATCCCAAACCAAGAAGTGGGTGGATGCAAAAACTCGTTGCATTGCTGAGAATACTATCGGGAGGATGCCCCTAAAAGGATTCTGCAGTATCATTGAGAGATTTTCAAATTTAATTGTTTTTGTAATTTACTGCATCGTCTCGACCAAAACAAAGGATGCTTCTTCAACAGTCATGCTTTCCAACATGAATCTAACCTCTCATAACACTCCAGAAATGAATGAATGCAATGAAAAGCATATAACCAGTGTGGAATTGTCATTTTACAACTAGAACTGACTTGAGAAAAGTTTTTAATGTCTGACAATGCTTGTCGCTTTGATACAAAATATTTAAATTTTGTGTGCTCAAAATGAGGCTCACAAGTGGGAACCTTATCATAGCTCAACTCAAGAGTTACAAATATTTGTTGTTCATGTTCTGAGTCAGGCACGCAGTGCATCTAGTGACGAAACAGAGTTCTACGACAGTAAATATTTAGCTAGCGAGTGTTGGGAAGTAGACATTTATATCTCATGTCCAACATTTTACTTTATTTTAAAACACCATTACAAATTACTACTGAATATAATAAATATGATATTAATTTATTTTCGTATGCCTCTTTTAATGGTGATGCACACGATTGTCTAATCTTGCAATTTTTAAATTTGGTATAAAATATTTATTTATTTTTTTAATATATAGCTATACATGTTTCTTCATATTCATACATTTTCCATTTTTTAAGTTCCGCCACATAAAACGCCAAGTACAAAAGT
Organism: Chamaecyparis obtusa; assembly: GCA_027943335.1. Taxonomy (NCBI): domain Eukaryota; kingdom Viridiplantae; phylum Streptophyta; class Pinopsida; order Cupressales; family Cupressaceae; genus Chamaecyparis; species Chamaecyparis obtusa. Next base: position 170,881 of record BSBK01003708.1, on the reverse strand, counting down.
TGCTAGCTAAGATTGGCATCTGAGCACAACAGAAGAGATTGTCAAATCAAAATAATAGAGGAAAAAGTTTAAAGACACACCTGTAATGGCAAACAACTTCTAACCAGGCCCCGGAGATTCCAGCCATAGTTGCAGCCTTATTGGAGGCCTCGGCAGTAAGAGGCATTCTCTTATCATCTTCCTGCACTCTCACAATATATACTTCCAGAACATTAGCCTTGACGACCACGAGGTTAGGAATGGGAGCTTTGAGCCCTTTCCTTTTTGGAGGGGCCCATTCTCCTTCTCCTTCAATGCCGTCCATGTCGATGTCCTCCTCAGAGGCCAGTGGAGGGTTCTCTGTCAACGAATGCGTTATGTAGCCTGCTGCACAATGCTGCACGCCCGTGGGACCGTGGACCATTTTGAACGCTGCGTAGCTCATATTTTGAATCTCTCAGACCTACTCTGCTCTAAGAAAAATGAGCTCTGATGAATTACACGGAACCGGTGATCTCACTTCGATAGTATGCAGCCTCTCTAAAAACCCGCCCTTAAACCCTGGTGTTTTGATTAAATCTTTGAGAAGTGAGGAAAATACGTTTAAATTCCCTAGACTGTTCTGCTTGGTTGTTTGGAAGGGAGTTTCATAACTAGTCAGCGGCACGAAATTTTAATGAATTGTAGAGACCGTTTTCTAATAAATGGAAGGATTTTATGTTTGAAGTTCATTGTTGTTCCATGGTAAACTGTACTTTTTTATTTTCAAATAGGGATCTTAAATTAGTATATTAATTAAATTGTGTGAGATAAATTGGTTGCTTCTTATTACTATTAGATCTAATTGAAGTTTTTTTTTCTAAGGCATTTTCTATATTTCAAGATATCTTATACACTTCAAGCATATTAGTCATAATTACATTTAAGGCTCTCTTTCTTATTTATCTTGGAATTTATAAAGTCATAAATCTTGCCTTTTTTTTTTTATTTGTTTAGTTTCGTTCTTTGTTACCCTTGTTTCTATGTTGTTTCTTTGTTTTCTTTCTAATGTCTTCACATGTATCAAAGCTCCTTATTGATGATGATAGAATTTCCTTGACACGTTTGTTTAAGAGACTACAAATCGTTTTGAAGAAGTCTCAGTATTTATTTGTCAATTAATAATATCTATTTATAAGCTAGTGTATTGTAGTAATTTGTATCTAATAATTTTTAATTAGAGTTTTTATTAATTAATATCTAATATAGTTTATCATAGACATCAATTTACTTAGTTACTAATTAGATTATGCAATTATACAAGAGAAAAAGTACATACTTCATACTTTTTACCACTTGTTTTGCAATCATTTTAGCCTCATCATTAGATGTATCATTTCAGTGCTTATTTTGAGAGATCCTCTTGCACAAATTGAATAAATTTGGCTTTATCCCATCATTTTTACTAATTTTACCCTTGTGAAAGAACTTAACCCAAATTCTATCCATTTATTCACCTTGGTAAAAGTCATAATCAAAATGTTTTCTCCTATATATAATCAATTGTGCAATGTTTACCCATTTATCAAAACCCAACTTCGTCTCCAACTTGACCTAATTTAAAAAATCCATTCATTGCACATCAACTTATGCATGGAACCTTTCAATCTAATGCTTACCATTGCATATTTAAATTCAAGCTCATGTGGCATTTAAATATTATCAAGTACAAGTTCATTGAAAACATTTCAAAGAATGTTCCATGATAAAGCATATCTACATTAACAAAGTATTTATTACATTATATGCATTCAATAATTTGGTATTTGAATTCTCTACGTATAAATTATGAATGATAACAAACAAGAATCTTAATCTTGGCTTGAGAAAGTTTGAGCTCCTAAAGGTGTTATTTAATGATGTCTTAACCTCGTTGCAATTTTTCATTTGTCAAAGATGAAGTCAAGAGCAAGTGATAGTCAAAGACAATATTATGGAAAGAATAATGAAATCATAATAGAGGAGGCTGCAAATACACCAACAATCATGTTTGGCTACTACATGAGGCTTGAATAAATATCTACTTCAAGAGGAGCACCTCAAATCTAAGTAGTATATAGTCAAGAACTAGTGTAGGGTCATAATAATGGTTTGATTGCATCAGCATCTAGAAAGAGAGAGTTATTCCTAACCTTAACTTTTTGCTTCAAATTAGAATTTATTAATCATATTAGTAATAGCAATATATATGTCTAAGGGAATTTTGTGTAAATCAAATTATAACTCCTTATATTAATACAATCATTTGAAGAAAGTGTCATTTTTTAAAAAGATTTAGTGAACCCAACTCGTTGAATTGCTCTACCTACTCTAGTTGTATCTCATTTTCTAAGTTTTCGACTCAATACTTCTATTTTTAATTTTTATCACCTTTGAATATCATTTATTGTTATTGTCTAATCTTTGATGTGATCTTTTTTACATTCATCATGATCTAAACCCATCTTTGATTGTTCACTTAGAAGGATCCCAAGACTAACCCCAACCGTGATAATGGATGAAGTCATTGTAGGTGTTTATGAAGACCTAAATATTGTTATTTATCTTAATCAAGAATGATAATTTTAGAGAAAATTTAGTTTAATGGAGCGGGAAGAGAGGTGGCCCCAACAGTCATCTGCAACTTTCAAGGATTCAAATTGGTTTTAGGGAGATGGGAGGGAAAACTTTTGAGAACATGAATGTTTCTCCTATAGTTTGCAGGGGAGAAATCGTTGGCCTTTTAACTGACATTCTCAGAGGACGTTTCAATCAGATGGGAATAGCTTCAAAATGAATCAATATAATGCTCCTTGGAGAATAATAGATTGGGGATTAGGAGAGAACGAAAGGAGAATGGATTTCCCTGAATCTCCAAACAGACAATGGATGGACTCTGTGCATGTGGGAAATATTTTAATTTTAGAAAGATTGAGAGGATATTTTACAAACCCAAACAATTGCAGGGGAAAGATAATGTGGTTGAAGCTCCCCAAACATCTGAAAAAGTAGAAGGAAATATCAGGTATGAAGTCATGTCCTCTATCAATATTTTGAATGATCAATGGAAAGAGTCTATTCTATCTCTACAAGATAAGGCTTGTTTCTTTAAGTGGTTAGGGTCATGGCCGTCAGTTAATCTATTTAGGAACTAGCGTCAGAATGTTTGGGGCAAGGGTTGCAAACTCAAAACCCTAACAAATGGATTTTCTATGGAGATTTGCTCTATTAAAGAGGAGAAACAATGGATTCTGAGTCATGGCCCTTACCTGATTGAAGGGAAAGGCATCTACTTGAAGGACTGGGAAGAAAAATTTAATCCTCATAAAGAAAAAATTAAAGAATATCCAGTCTGGTTAAGCCTTCATAACCTCCCAATGGAATATTAGGGACATGACACTCTAAAATAGATTGGGGACATTATAGGTTCCTTTATATCCATAGAAGAGGTTCTTAGTAGTAAGGATGATTCTAGACATCCTCGAATTCGAGCAATGCTACAAGAATGTGACCTGGTGCTAGACTTTGTAATACTGGGTACAGAAAAAGGGGAACAGAGACAACAGATTAAGATCTGGGAAGGGGAAAAGAAAACTGAGGTGTCTAATTCACATAAGTTAGGAGTTTCAAATATGGGGAAATGGATAGAGTGAGATATTTTGTTGGATGAATTAGAGAAAAGGGTTGAGGAACAGGAATGTCAAAAACTTGATCCAGCTGAAGAGTTGATGGTTGGGGTTGGGAGAGTCATGCATGATTCACCCTATTGGAGGAGAGAGTGTAGGTAGCAATAGATGAGGCCCTATTTGGTAATCTAAATAGCTTTGGTCATAATAAGGAATATTTATCAATTTCAAAGGTGAATGATGTCCTTTGTGAAAATGTTGGTGGTTTGGTTTCAGATGGGACCTTATCTCATTTATCTCCAGAGAAATAGGACAAGGATTTGGTTGAGGAAGATTTGGCTCTCATTGTGGGGGCTCTCCTTAAATAAGGGTATATTTATCAAAAACTAAACATGGAGGTGGATTATAGGAAAATTCTAAAAGAAACCCAATTGTTTCTACCCCCTATGGAGAGCAAGGAAAAAAATTTGCTTCAATGTGAAATAGATATGGGTTTTATGGAGGCTCATCTAGGGGAAAGTAAAGATGATTCTATGGAATTTAGAGATATGGAAATATTTCCTATTAGGAATTTGGACAGTTCCTTTGATAATGCAAAAGATAGTGGAGGAGTTTCAGAGGACTGGGAGTCAGAATATGGTGGTCAAGAGGAGGAATGTGGTCTAAATGATTCAGGGATTTATGAGGCCCCGGGTATTTTTTATAATAGAATAGTGGAACAGTCCTCTTCTTCTTGGTTAAAACTAAACATTGGAGGGGAGAAGAAAATAGGAGCTAAATCAATTAAAATGAGACTAGAAGCGGCTGGGAATGTAGTCGATCAAACCAAACTTTTGAGATCAGGAAAAGGCTATACCTTTTTCTAGGAGCAATAAAAACCCTTTCGTGGAATGTTAGGGGTTGCAATGCCCCTGAAAAAATTCATTTGATCAAGAGGTGTCTTGATCAAACTCACCTAACTTTGGTTTTATTACAAGAAACAAAGATAAAATAGGAGGATTTTGATATTTTTTATAGAAAGTTTTGTAGGTGGAAGTGTTCATTAGTATAAGTGAAAGGAGTCTCAGGGGGTCTCAGGGTGTTATGGAATGATGTAGTAATGGATGTCTTTGTAAGACAATCAAGGCAAAATTGGCAATGGTTAGAAGTTTATGCTAAACAACTCTATTGTCCTCTTTCGGTCTACAATATTTATGGGCCTAATAGTCGAAGTATGAGAAAAATGATATGGGATTCTCTGACAGGGATTCTAAATGGTCTAGCGGATGAGATGGTTATGTTTGCAGGAGATTTTAATGCAATTTTAAGACCAAAAGATAAATCAGAGTGTAGAGGTTGAAGTAGTGAAGGTCAACAAGATTGTAGTTCTTTTGTCAATGATTGTGGGCTTATTAAAATACCTTTTAAGAAAGGTGATTTTACATGGACAAATAGGAGAGAAGGTTTCTTAAATATAGCAGAGAAGCTGGACATATTTTTTCTTGGTAGGAAATTAGCCAAAAACTTCTTGGACATGTGTTGCTGAAATTTTACCATTTCAAGGCTTAGATCACTTCCCAATTTGTTTGAGTTTGAAGGAAGATTCAACCTCGGATAGATGTCCTTTAAAATTTGAATCTATGTGGCTCAATTCAAAAGGTTTTAGTGATTTGATAACTAATTGGCAGACCCAAGCCCCAAGAAGATCAAGTAACAAAGCTTTTATTTTTTGAAAAAAGTTACAATTCTTGAAGGAACAACTTAAGGTGAGGAATAGAGTTCACTTTAAAAACATATTTGTGGAAAATAATAATATTGAAGAAGAACTTAAACTGTTAAGTCAAAAATTTATAGAACATGGCATGGAAGAAGCTCACTTTCAAAAGGAGAAAAGTCTAAGAAAGGAGTTAGATGGGTGGCTAGCTAAGGAGGAAATCTTTTGGAGACAAAAATCAAGAGAAAATTGGTTAAAAGAAGGTGATAGGAATACTAAATTCTTTCATAATTCTTTAAAAATGAGGAGAGCGGGGATTAGGATCTTTTCTATTCAAAATGAGGATGGTGAAAACTTGATGGAGGTAGAATTAATCAATAAGGTTGCAGTAGATTTATTTTCAAAGAGTTACCAGAAGGATGCAGAGGTTGATAAAATGATGGTAGAGGCTCTAGATGTTATCCCCACAATTGTTTCCAAAGATTATAATAGTGGTTTAATGGCTTCAGTCACTATGGAGGAAGTAAGGTTGGCTTTGTTTGGGCTGGGGAGTGATAAATCTCTTGGCCCTAATGGTTTCCCTACTCTATTTTTTTAGAAATTATGGCATATCTTTGGGGAGGATTTACAGGAGGCAGTGGAAGAATCTCAGGCTGGTGGTTTTCTATTGAGGGATCTTAACAATACATTTATATCCTTGGTGCCAAAGAAAGATGTACACTCTACTTTTGAAGATTTTAGACCCATTGCTTTATGTAATATGGTTTATAAGGTAATCTCTAAAGTGATTGAAAATCATTTGAAGAAGGTGTTAAACACGGTCATTTCTAAAGAACATAGTGGTTTCTCTCCAGGAAAATCCGTCTTTGAAGGGGTGATGGTAGCCCATGAAGTTGTGCACTCAATTAGAAGCTCAAAGAGTCAAAAGAAGATGGTGAAGTTAGATATAAAAAGAGCCTATGATGAGGTGTATAGAGGATTTTTGTTGAAAGTTTTACAAAAATTTGGCTTTGGCGAAGATTGGATTAAATGGGTAAAGAGTTGCATAGAATCCGCAAGATATTCAGTCTTAGTGAATGGTAGTCCTCGAGGCTTTTTTAAGCGGGATAAAGGAATAAGACAGGGAGACCCTCTATCTCCTTTCTTATTCAATATTTTAGCTAAAATGTTGGGATGTTTGATGACAAGTAAAAGAAATTTATGTGTGTGCAATGGTGTAAAGATTACAGAGGAGATGGAAGCATTGACTCATTTGCAATTTGTAGATGACACTTTTTTAGATAGGGATGCGATTGAATAGGAAGCTAGAATGATGAAAGAAACCTTAGACTTTTATGGCAAGGTATTTGGTCAGTTTATCAATTGGAGGAAGTGTGAAATATTTTTTTTTAATACTCCATAACATATTCAATCAAGGATAAGTCGTATTTTGGGTATGAGAATAGGTTTAATACCAAGCACATATTTAGGTATCCCTCTTTTTAAGGGCAGAAATAAAGCAGAGCTCTGGAAAGATTTGGTTAATAAGTGTTTGAAAAAGATGGAAGGTTGGAAGGGCAAATGGTTGTCTTTGGCTGGTAGAATTCTGATGTTGCAAATAGTTATCTCGGCTATGCCTGTCTACTCAATGATGTGCTTAGATATCCCGAAAAAAGTTCTAAAATATCTCGAGAAAAAAATGTGAAAGTTTTTTTCTAAATGGGGCTAATGAGGAAGAGAAGATTCCATTGTTGGCATGGGAAAAGTTGTGTAAACCAAAATCAAATGGTAGGGCTAGAATTAGAGTATGACATTTAACGAATAAAGCCCCGGGAGCTAAACTAATTTGGAGTATGTATTCAAATCCAAACTAGTATTGGGTGAGAATTCTTAGAGCCAAATATCTAGATTCAATAGAAAATCATAGAATTCTTACTATGAGAACTCCTCCAAAAGGCTCAGCTATGTGGAATTTTATGCTTTTATGTAGACATGTGATTATAAATCATATCTCCTGGCAGATTAGGAATGGACAGATGGCCAAATTCTAGGATGATTCATGGAATGGTAATCCAACTTTGAAAGAAAATGTAGATTTTTTGAGGCCGAGAGAGTATTTTTTGCAAAATAGGTGACGCAAGGGTAGGACAGGGAGAGGGGCAAAAGGCACACCCTAACCAGGTCCACCTTGCAGAGATCACATGCAAAAGCAACAACACAACAATGAGAGAGAGAATGAAAATATCTTTCATATATTATCTTCAATTTATTCATACATGCCAGGCTGTAAGGCCTTCCCAATTTAGGCTAGATATTACAATTAAGTACAGAAGTCCTCCAACATGCGAGGATCTGCCAATAATCTCTAATCTTCTAGCTTATATCTTCTATCAAAATTGACTCCCTAAACTCTAACTAAACAACTACATTTATACAAGAGGCTACCAAATCAAGTCAGCCTTCAGATCCATCATCAACAGAAGGAATGGCCAGATCTAGGTCCACAAACTTCCCAGTGATATATACCATCATTAAATTTGTGACCAAAAATAGTTACACAAGTCGGACTCAGCAGAATTCCAAAACAAACAACTCGGTAAGCAAGGATAACCAAGCACCAAACAAGCATCACCGAGCGCCAGGGAAATTCACCAAGCGCCAGAGAGATAACCAACCAACACCAGTGAATAAAGGAAACTGAGCAACACCAAACCAACTCAGTCAAAGCAGGAATCGAGCAACATAAAAAACTTCAAACATCTTTTTGGTGACACAGGATTGCCAAGGACCTAAGATGCTCCTGCATCAAACACCTGGGGTTATTTGAAATGATTCTCTGAATCATGAAATAGGTACAATCTGAGCTGCATCCAACTCAGATTGTGAAATCTATGAATTGTCTTCAATCGGTCTATTCTTCCACTTTACCAGATATTTCATATAATATTTTCCTCTTGTACTTCTGCCAATTCTTTGCTCCAAAATCTGCTCAACTTCTTCCATTTGTTTCTTAGGATAATCATTCAACACTGTCATTTCTTCATCCGGCTCATGGTACTCATACAAATCATCAATGTTGAAAATAGGTAATATGTGCATGTCATTAGGTAACTCAATCTCATAAGCATTTCCATTGTCAAATTTCTTCAGTATCTTGCAAGGTCCAAACATCTTTATTTTCAGCTTCTCATATGTTCCAACAGGAAATCTACCTTTCTTCAAATGAACCATAACTTCATCACCGATAACAAAAGTCTTATGTCTTCTTGATCTATTAGCTCTATCTTTGTATTTCTGATTACTTTTCTCCAACTTATATTTCACATATTCATGCAATGTCTTCATGTACTCAACAAACTTTACTCCTTCGGCACTTCTCTTTCTTTCATCAACAATATCCCTCAAATCTGATATACCTCTCGGTTGTATGCCATTTACAATCTAAAAAGGTGTTTTTCCAGTACTCCTATTCAATGAATTATTGTATGCAAACTCTACTTGTGCTAACACAAAATCCCAATTACTCGATGTGTCTCCAACTAAACATCTCAAAAGATTTCCCAAGCTTATATTCACAACTTCTGCTTGTCCATCGGTCTGTGGGTGAAATGTAGAACTATATTTCAACTCAATACCAAACTTTCTCCAAAGGGTCTTCAAAAAGTATCCAACAAATTTACTATCTCGGTCAGAGATAATACTCCTTAGTAATCCATGCAATTTGACAATTTCCTTAAAGAAAAGATCTACTATATGTATTGTGTATGATGTCTTTCTACAAGGTTTAAAATGTGCCATTTTAGAAAATTTATCCACAACAAAAAATATAGAATCATTACCTCTTACTATCTTCGGTAAGCCAAGAACAAAATCCATACTGATATCAATCCAAGGTTTCTCAGGAACATAAATTGGTGTATACAATCCATTATTCTGACTTACTCCTTTTGCAACTTGACAAATTCCACAACTTTTCATAAATTTCTGAACATCTTTATACAATTGTGGCCAAAAGTATTTCTCCTTAAGCAAATTCAATGTCTTATCAACACCAAAATGTCCAACCAAACCACTACTATGTTTCTATTTTATCAATTAGTTCTCATTGGTCCTCTCGGTATACACAACTGAATACCTTTAAACAACATACCTTCTTGAATGAAATATTCTTCCCATTTAGTACTCGGTTGATCTTGAATAGGTGCTCTGCACTTTCTCCATGACAAAGAAAAATCAAGATCAAATTCATAAGAATCTCTCATGTCATCAAAGCCAAGAACTTCAATTTTCATCTCGGTCATCAAAGATCTCCTTCTACTCAATGCATTAGCAACTCAGTTAGTGACTCCACTCTTATGCTTTATCATAAATGTATAACTCTGCAAATACTCAACTCATTTCATATGTCTCTGATTCAAGTTATGTTGACTACCCAAATATTGTAAAGCCTTATGATCAGTATACAACACAAATTCACTCGATATCAAATAATGTCTACATTTCTTCAATGCTTGAATAATAGCATAATTTTTTTTATCATACCCAATGTATTTCCTTTTTGCATCATTCAACTTTTCACTAAATAAAGCAACAGGTTTACCTTCTTGACTCAACACAGCTCCAATTGCACTTCCACTTACATCACATTCCACTTGAAATACCTTATTAAAATCAGGCAATGCCAAAACAGGCAATTCAAAAACCTTCTGCTTTAGAGTCTCAAAACTTTTATTAGCTCCATGTGTCCACTTGAATTCTCTTTTATCTCCTCTCATAGTCTCAGTCATAGCATTACAAATTGAATCGAAATTCCTAATGAACTTTTAGTAAAAACTTGTCAAACCATGAAATGATCTTACCTCACTAGAATTCTCAGGTGTAGGCCAAATCAAAATAGCTTCAACCTTTTCAAGATCCATCTTCAAACCATCAACTAAAATCACAAATCCCAAATACATAATCTCCTCTTTCATGAAGGAACACTTTTTCAGGTTAATCAACAACTTTTCCTCTTTCAATCTCTGCAGTACTTGCTTAACATGTAACAATTGTTCTTCTCTAGTCTTACTGAATATTAGAATATCATCAAGGTATACAATCACAAACTTACCCAAGAATTTCTTCAAAACTTCATTCATCAACCTCATAAAAGTACTCGGTGCATTAGTTAAACCAAAAGGCATAACCAACCACTCATACAAATCTTCTTTTGTCTTGAAAGTAGTCTTCCACTCATCACCTTCTCTAATTCCAATATGATGATACCCACTTTTCAAATCAATTTTGGTAAAATACTTTGCTCTAGTCAAACTGTCTATTATGTTATCCATTCTCAGTATAAGAAACCTATACTTCACTATTATCTTGTTGATTGCTTTGGAATAAGTACACATTCTTCATTCTCCATTCCTCTTCGGTGCTAATACAGTAGGTACTGCACAAGGACTCAAACTTCCTCTAATCAAACCTTTCTGCAAAAATTCTTGAATCTGTCAGTTCAATTATTGATTCTCAGTAGGTGTTAACCGATGTGGTGCCTTATTCAGTAAACTAACTCCAAGGATTAGATCCATGCAATGATCAATGCATCTCTTCGGTGGCAAACCATCAAGTACATTATCATAAATAATTTCACTGTACTCGGTGAGTAACTTATCAATCTCCTCAGGGACACTATCCTCTATTTTCTTACTCAGTTTTTTAGGAATCACAGCAAATCATACATCATTCTTCTTCAAATCCTCAACAAACTTTCTTCCTTCCTTCAAGCAAACTTTCACAAATGTACAAACATTACTAACAGGTTCTTCAATCGAAGCTAACAAGATTTGTCTTCTTCCATAAGCCAAAATAGTATATTTATGCAATCTCCCATTATATATAGCATGTCTATCATATTGCCAAGGTCTACCCAACAAAATATGACAACAATCCACATGCATGATATCACATAACACTTTATCATAGTACTTTCCAATTTTCAAATTCACATAATATTGTTCACTTACCAAGAGTGTATGCTCATCTTTGATCCATGAAATTTGATAGGGCTTCGGATGTCCCAACCTTTTCAACTACAACTTTGTAACCATTTCCTCAGATGCCAAGTTCTCCAAGCTACCACTGTCAATGATTACCTTCCAAACTTCATCAGAAACTCTACATCTGGTCTTGAACAAATTTTTCCTTACCGGATCTTCCTTATTACTTTCACTCCAAAGTGCTCTACTTACCATCAAGTTATTTTCCTTCTTAGCTTCATTCAATGAATCTTCTTGCACCAAAGCATTTATACTGCTACCAAACTTCTTACTTGCATGTGTACACTCAAATGATCTATGTCCTTCTTCTCCACAATTGTAACAAGTTCCTCGGAAACCACCTCTGTTATAACCACCTCGGTAGTTACTGCCTCTGCCTCTAGATGAACTTTCACCTTTCCACTTGGTCTTGCCTTTATCCAGATTTGCCTTTTTAGGTTTAGATTTATTGTTTTCACCATAAGATCTACCTCTTCCTCTAGGGAATCTACCACATCTACCTCTTTGTCTTTGCTCGTGTTTCTTGTTCAATTTATCCTTGGCCTTCAATACAAATTGATAAGCCTCTTCAATGTTCTCCAATTTGACCAAACTAATTTCTTCTTGGATGGAAACTCTCAAACCATTTAGGTATCTAGAAATTCTTTCCACATCATCTTCATCATGTCTAGATCTAATATCTAATCTAGAGAATTCCTTAGTATAAATACTTTTACTGAGCTATCTTTCTGCCTCAAATTTTGCATTCGCCTAACTAGGTTAATCTGATAATCGCAAGGTAAGAAATTTCCTTTCAATTTATTCACCATTTTATTCCATACCTTTATTTTTTCTTTGCCTTTTCTTTTTTTGTCTAACTACAGATGTTCCCACCACAAGGATGCATGACTTTTCAACTTTGTGCTTGTAATTTTCACCTTTTTTTCCTCAGCTACATTTTCATACTCAAAGTACTTTTCTATCTCGGTGATCCAGTCCACCAATTCATCAGAATCCAATTTTCCACTATACTCAGGAGGATTAAAGTGTGGTGTAGACTTTAGATTTGTCAAAGCTTTCAACAATCTTTCCTCACCTCAATCCATCGCAATGCAGGTTCTACATCAACTTGTTCTTCCTCAATTTCATCATCACTAACATGTGCAAGATGTCTTCCTCTTCTCTAGGTTGTTTGAACAACTTCTAATCTAGCAGCAAGTTGTCTCGACATGTCTGCCAATCCTGGATCCACAGCTCACCTCCCACGAACCATCTTGAAACCCTTTACAATTGTAAGCTAGATTGCAATCTGCCACCCCACAACAAATCAACTGTGTTTGACAAGAAGGAACCCTCAAACCTAGATTCGCAAACCTAGATCCAGATATCACCTCACTCTAATACCACCTAATGCAAGGGTAGGATAGGGAGAGGGGCCAAAGGCACACCCTAACCAAGTCCACCTTGTAGAGATCACACATGGAAGAAATAACACATTAGTGAGAGAGAGAATACATATATCTTTCATATATTGTCTTCAATTTATTCATACATGTCAGACTATAAGGCCTTCTCGGTTTAGGCCAGATATTACAATTAAGTACATAAGTCCTCCAACATGTGAGGATCTGCCAATAATCTCTAATCTTCTATCTTCTATCTTCTATCAAAACTAACTCCCTAAACTCTAACCAAACAACTACATTTATACAAGAGGCTACCGAACCAAGTTGGCCTTCAGATCCATCATCAATGAAAGGAATGACTAGATCTAGGTCCACACACTTCTGAATGATAGATACCATCATTAAATCTGCAACCAAAATTAATTACACAAGTCAGCCTCAACAGAAATCCAAAACAAACATCTCGATAAGCAAGGATAACTGAGCGCTAGACAAGCATCACCGAGCGCCAGGGAAATTCACTGAGCACTAGAGAGATAACTGACCAACATCAGTGAACAAAGGAAACTGAGCAACACTGAACCAACTTGTTCAAAGCAAGAACCGAGCAACACAGAAAACTTCAAACATCTTTTTGGTGACACAGGATTGCCAAGGACCTGAGATGCTCCCACATCAATAGGGGTGAAAGTTAGCAATTACCTTTATCAGGTGGAAGACTCTAAGGGTAAGAGATGGGTCTTGAACAGTCTTATAGATGAAGATTTACTTGTTCAACAAAAAGCTTTAATGAGCTCAATTTTTGAGACAAGAAAAGGTTCTTTTGAATGATTTGGATGATAAATTAGTGTGGTGTGGTTCTATCTCTGGTACTTACTCGATGTAGTTGGGATATAAATTGTTATCAAGGGACAATGATCAACCCTTTTTTTATTATGATTTATGTTGGAATAAAGATCTTTTACCTAAAGCAGGTGTTTTTGCTTGGTTAGCTTTAAAAGGAATGATTTTAATGGCCGAAAGGAGGAAGAGGATGGACATGGTTGATCCGACCAGGTGTGCTTTGTGTAAAAACATGAGGAATCAATAGATCATTTGTTGGCACAATGTGAGTATGCAACACAATGATGGGATCATGTTCAAACTAAATTAGGTTGGTAGGTCCCATAGAAATTTTTGTAAGAGAAATTTTTTAAGGTTGGCAAAGAATGAAATATCAATCAACCCTATCGGGCATCTAGTTAGTGAGCCTTGTGTTGGTAATCTGGGAGATTTGGAAATAACAGAATAAAAGAATCTTTAGAGGAGAGAAGGAGCCTTTTAGAAGATGTTTGGGTAGAATTGATCGTGTTATAGAGGAGGTAGTGGGAATATCAACTACAAGGAAACAATCCCTTCAAATTCCTTATTCAAAAACTGATAGAGAAATTCAAAAGAAATGTCTTGTAATAAGGTTTAAACCAGGCTCAGGGACTCTTTTTATCGAGAAGAAAAAGGAAGAGGTTTCAAAAATTGAGTGGAGAAGACTAGAGGAAGGTTAGATAAAAGAAAATTTTGATGGGGCTGCACGAATTAATCTTGGTCAATCGGGGGCAAGAGTTATTTTTAGGAATTATGTTGGGGATGTTATGATGTTGGTGGCTAAAAGGTTAGAAGTGGGAACTAATAACATGGAAGAATGCCAGGCTGCACTTTTAGTAGTAAAATTTGCAAGGTTGAAAGGTGTTAAGAAGCTTCATTTGGAAGGTGATTCACTCTTGGCGGTGCAAGCCATTTCAAAACTGTCAGTAAATGCATGGCATTTACAAAATTATATTGAAGCTATTTGACGGGATTTAATTTCCTTTGAAGATTTTAAGATAACTCATACATGGAGAGAAGGGAATTTAGAAGCCGATAGGCTCTCTAAATGGGTTATATCCTTTTTAGAGGTTGGAGAGTTATGGATTGAAGAAATGGATAGTCTAAAAATTTGAAATTGGACTGGGTAGAGTTCAATGGGTGAATGATGTCAGCCATAAAGCAATATTTTTAGAAATGCTTTTTAAAATATAAATGGAATGTCTTTTATGGAAAGTGGATATTTGTCCTAGGTAGTTATGGTAACCCATTTTTTATTATGGAGGGGAGTGGTCGAATGAATGATTTAGAAAGAGGCTGTGAAATAATGAGTTGATAGTTTGAAGTGTGTGAAGCCAACTTTTGAACGGAGTAAAGGACAGTTTGAAAAGACAACTCATCTATGATGGAAAAAGGAAGGCTTTGTGTATTTATTTGGTTTGGTTGATTGTTTCAGCATTTTTATGGGCGGTTCTGAGAAAGCAATTAGCAGCTCTACAGACAAAGTTGGAAGAAGTTGTGATGGAGCCAACTTTCACTTTTCCAACAAAGAAACAACAAAAGGGTCTCTTTGGTCCAATGGATGATCAAAGATTAACAATGACGTTGAAGTGTCCATCAAAGGAAGTGATTGATGTAGTGCAAATAACTTTAGGACCTTTGTTTCAAGATGCAAAAAATTGTTGGAAAATGCAGGTAGATATTGCGGTAATGACAATGGCATGGGGACTGGAGACTGGTGAGGAGGTTAGCGGTGTTAAATGGGTCATGAATTCTTTGTTTGAAGAAGCTCTTCTAGAAGGAATGCAGAGCCTACTGGAATGGGCTCATCCAGGGTGGGCTTTTAATTATAGAGAATGTTTCGAAGACTAGGTTGAAGGGGAGGAAGTGGGCATTTTATCTTTCATCGTGTGGCCAAAACAGGTGAATAAGGAGGAATATGTGCATAATCGAGTGAAGGCTTGCAAGGAGCTGAAAGAAGCCATTAAGGGCTCTATGGAGGAGGAAAGGAAAATGAGTGTGCCATGTGGCTTCCCAAAAAGGAAGAGGTCAAAAAGACTTCACAGGAGTGATGCAAAATGATAGAGTAAATCTTCTTAAAACTCAAATTTTAGTTTTTTGGGTGGTGGATATGGAATCCAGACAAAGGATGGGTGTTTCTTTTTGAAGATTCTTCTACTATAGTTTTAAGTCTAGGAATTGTAGCTGGATGATCAAGGAGTCAAAGGAAATGAAGCTAATCAAGGACTGGAGCGAATGGATCTTTTCAAAGATGGAAAGGATGTAGGGTTTTTTTTTATGTTTAGCATTATAGTCTTGTATGTGTCCATGTAAGGTTGTTTTACTTTTATAATATATTCGATGAAAGGGATTTTGGTTTCATTCCTTAATTTGTATAAAGATGGTAAAGACCTGAAGATGGATAGTGTTTTGAAGAAGCTCTCAAAGCTCTTTAGATTGTAATCAAACTATTTTATTAATAAAATATATAACCTGTTATAGATTTAAAAAAATAATGATAATTGTAGAATGGTGTTGTATCATCATGTGGAATGCAGAGATATTGCTTATTCCACCCAAATGCTTACATGGAAATTTGTTAGTCTTGCTAATAATATTAATCATTTTGATTTAGTGGATAATAATCATATTGAATGGTTGTGCTCTAAGAGATGGATCAAAATCTATGTTTATTAATTTGTCATATATATAAACCCATACTCCAACCTTCCCAAGCTTCTAACTTTTATTACTTACCCTTAAACCTTGTCGGAACTCAAATTTTTGTTCCCCTTTTTACTTTAGTTACCCTATTTGTTAGTCCATTTTGTGATCCTCCGCAAATAATCAATATAGATAGTCTACAAGGATCATCATTTGTACCATGTTTTTGGACATGTTCTCCTCTTGTGTACGACCTAAGTTGATCCATGGGATTTTAATTAGTTTTCAAAATTATGTTAACCACCGTCAATAATTTGGCATTAGTAACAAATATCGTGTACCTTGCATATCAGGTTAGGATGAGACTATTTGAACTATGTCGACCTCGATGGTAGTTGTAGAACCATAATGAAATGTCGAAAGACAATTGTGGAATTTGGTTGTAATTATGGTTTGAGATTCAAGTTTAATAATGTTTCAAACTAATTCATGATCTAATTCATCCACATGTATAGATGATCTATTCATACTAAATACAATGTTTCAAACTTATGTAAATGAGGGTGACATTTATCAGAAACAATAACAGTGCAATTATAGTAGTCATCAACCAAAGCTTAAAAAACAAGTCAATGGATAGAAATTTTGTAGCTGTTAAAACTGCTCAGAATGGATGAGTCTCATGAAATGCTCAACATCATTATAGCAACAGTTACAAAATAATTAACATACCAAAAAAATTAGTTAGAATTATGTAGTTGTTAAAATTAGTCAGAATGAGTTAGAAAATCATTAATAACCAGAAATATTAGTTTATTCTAACCCCACTTTCAAGCTTGGGTTTTGATAAACCGTAGTTTTAGTTAAGATTTTTTTTTTCTAATCCTAATTTTTATGCACCAAATTTTTAAATTAAAAAGTTTGTTTAATACTTTGGTTTGGAGCAAAAGCACTATTACATGAATAATGAGATGGAGAGAAGTGATAGGTATATTGGAAGTATTATTTTCTTTGAAAATCATATTGATAAAACTAACTAAAAAAGAACATGGATCATGAGCTTTCTTATTTGAAATTTTTATTATTTCAATTGTTTACCATTTCTTTGTTGTCTGTGTAGGTTTTTTTTTTAAATATAAATTTTGAGATATAAAAGAATTTAATGTTTCAAATGAAGTTGATTATTCGTTTGAAAGAATATTTTAATTATTAATGATGAAAGTGTTTATTTTGATTTTAAATATTTTCTATTTATTTTTAGTTGTCTTAAATATATCATTTTTATATTTAGTATTTGTTTGTTATATTTTTTCAATTCTAATATTTTTTTAATATATACTTATTTTATTTGTCATTCAGATATTATTTTATTTGATATTCTTATTGAAAATATATATATATATATATATATATAACATTCGTTGTATGTCTTTCTTTGGAAGATTCATAATAGAAAACTTCAAAAGATAAAATTGAAATCTTTATATCTATTTTAAAGAATATAAATAAATTGGATGCTAGTGAAGCGAAGAAGTGATGGGTGCAATGGTGGTTTTTGGAGATGGTGTGGCGTTGACAGTTATGCGGATGGTGGAATCAAAATTTTGATGGGTGTCGTGAGTCTTTTGTGGACGGGTGGGCTAACACCTTTGATGTGTAGTCATCGATAGATGCCGAATTTGGAGGGGTGATTTTTGGTGTCTCCCGGTTATCTCATGCTTTTATGTCTTTCAAAACTCTGTTGGTAATCGACAACCATGATCGATAAATTTTTTAGCAGGGTTGTGTATAAGGAGTTTGGTTTAATGGGCATATAGTCTGGTGCAATATTATAAGCAACCAGTTATGGGTGTTTGGGGTTAGTCTCTAGGGACAGAACTGATAACTGCTACTCTTTATTGTAATTTCTCTTTCATATATTAATAAAAATTACCTATTACAGATTTTTTAAAAAAAGAGAATATAAATAAATTATTTTTAAAATAATATATTTGTTCATTATTCTATTTAAAATTTATTATATTATAATTAATTTTAAATTATTATCATCTTATTCATTTTTAACAGGTCCTTCAACACATACCCATTAATTGTCTATATATCATGAAAAAGTAACATGTTTTTTACCATCATCATCCATATGTACAACATATAGTTTAGCACTATAACTTCTCGATGCAATAGAACAAGACCATGATATTTTAATAGTTTTTGCCTCTAAAAGTTAGTCCCCCTTTCACTATCTTTCAAAAATGAAGTGTTTTCTATTGAAT
This sequence comes from Chamaecyparis obtusa, assembly GCA_027943335.1. Taxonomy (NCBI): domain Eukaryota; kingdom Viridiplantae; phylum Streptophyta; class Pinopsida; order Cupressales; family Cupressaceae; genus Chamaecyparis; species Chamaecyparis obtusa. The sequence continues at coordinate 152,383 of BSBK01003708.1, read as the reverse complement.
AGTCAATTCTGAGACATGTACAAATGTTAAAGCATTATATATTTTTTGAATGTGTTTATTAGGGCAATCTAGGGGTTTGAATTCCTATGGAAATAAAATAGTAATTTACCACTATATTTTCTTATGTTGAATTCATCATTCATGTTTGTCACATTGAAATTCATCTTTTTAAAAAAATTACACAATACCCAAAAGATAATTTTTGTTTGTGTTTTGATAGTCTCTTTTTTTTGTTTCTATATTTTATACAAGTTTAAATATCAAATATTAATCACATTTTTTAATTAAACAAATAATTCATTTTGTATGAATAACCACTTAAGTAAGTTCAAATAATATCCCAAAAAGAATCAAATGAACTTGGCAATGATGGCTAGAGTTAGTGTGTTGATCAAAAAACACAAATAAATCTTTTTTCTAGCTGAACGAAAGTTGTTGTCACTCCTTGTGCTAGTGGTCAAGTGTCAATATGAATTTTGATGGTGTTGATTGATAAAATTACAAAACAAATAATTTGCAGTTCCTTGTGGGAGTATTCCCAATGAGCTTGTTTCCTTTTTGGGTTATGAGGGAGTCACAAAGAGATGGGGTTGGGCAAAAAAGACACAAATAAAGTTCGAATCTATGAATCTCTCTTTTGGTTTCTTTTTTACTCCACCTTGCCTATCCCACCCTATTGCATCCACCATTTAATTTTCTCTTGCCACATTTTTCTATCCACCTCAGAGCAACTATGGTCACAAATGTGGTAGATAATACAATCCCAATCCAATTCTTTACAAATGGGTTATGAAGTTGGGCCCTTTGCAAAGTTTGTACTCGACAAACTATAGAGTATTTGAACCTTTGAACTAGTTCCTAAGTCAAGTAAATCTCCTACTAGAACCCTTTTAATAATTCCATTTTAGAACTGTCAATCAAGTTGGTGGCTGATTTGAGAGCTTTTTAATGGAAATGGTTATTTTGGTAGTTTGAGAACTACATAAATGTTCGACTTAAAAGGTTTTGAATCCTTTTAATAAATCCATTCAAATATATTTTTTAGATTGGAAATGATTGAGGAATCATGTTAGGTGTTTACGCAGTTCATGAATCGGATAAAAATCCAACAACATTATGAGTCAAGAACTTTGATGATTCTTGAAAAGACCAAATAAATGACTCATTAAGTATTAATTGACTTTAATATATAAAAAATATAATTATATATCAATTTAATTGATTTTTTAAAGGGAAGTATTACATTAAGATTTTAGAAATCTTATCTCAAATATTGGTGTATGTTTTTATGAATTTTATTATTGTTTAATATAGAATTTAGTAAGGACTATTTTTTAATAAAGCAGTGTATAAAATAAAAAAAATAAAAATATTTTTTGAGGTTGTGAAATATATTATTATTATTATATTTTTAGTTTATTAGTGTTCTGAAATTGTATTTTTATTTTTTATACTTTTAGTGAGTTTTATCATTTATTATAGAAATTAGTACATGGGCTTCTTTATTTATTGAAGAAATGTATATAAGAAAAAATAAAAGAGAAAAGCATTGCAAATATTAAGGAGCTTCATGGTATGTTGTTGCACTCAATTAAATTCATTTGAAGTTTGACTCTCATTTCTTTATTATCCTTTATTCTATTTGATTTCAACTCATAGAGTGGAAAATTTTGCTTATATCTAATGGCTCATCAAACCTTAGCTATGCATAATTTCATAATAAGTGATGTCACAAATTTGACAAGTCCCAAAGCACAAAGTCATTTTATGAGAAAACTTGAGTAGTGTCAAAAGCCTTACAAAAGTCTATAAAGAAATAGTACACTTTTTTTCCTTTAGCCTCCTTATATAGATCAAATTGAAAATAAGATTGCTCGTCTAATGAATCCTCCTAGAATTTAGTTGATCATTAGGTCCTTACTTTTAGTTTCAATCCAACTTGAGGTAGGTAAGTGTAAAGAGGTACATATATTTTTACAAAAGTATTTATGACCTTCCCAATGGTATTGATAATTACTATCATAATTTTGATCTCCAAATTTGGATATTCGATGGGCGACATGGTTTGTTTAAGATTAAGGAAACTGGTAGGATGCAATATAGTTTAATAGGTCATGACACTAAATGGATGCCTAAATCTTGTGGATTGTGGTAAAAGAAATCAACTTTTAGATCAATCAAATCTCAAGATTTATTGAAATTAAGGATGACACAAAGGATAAGGTTGTTTGTAAAATAGTGTAAATAAATAGACTCAAGATCACATTTGTATGCCAATGTATCATGAAATGAAGGATTAACATGCCACTCTAAAAGATGGATAAGGTAACATAGATAAGACATTGAGGAAATGTCGCATCTCAGTAGTCACTAATTACTAAATTTTATAACAATGAACCTATGGAGGTTGATTGGTATTAATAAATTGAAGGTCAAGCAATACACACCAGAAGTAAGGAATTATTATCTTCAATTAATGGCAGATCTCTATGATGGAAATATGATGAAATTATTGTTACATTCTCATAAATTTGAGAACGGGTACTTTCCTATCACTAGTTTTCTAGACTTTTCTACAAGTGTTGCTAACAATTACTTTTGAGATGTCTTGGCTATTGCAAAAATGTTGTGCGGGTGAAATATCAGTCTTTTATGATATCAAAAGAGACTCTCAATATGGTTTCTTTGGAAGAGCCATTTCTTCATCATGGTGCTTCATCTTCTTTTTATGGGTTTGATGTTGCTTTTCTTCTTCCTCGTGGTATCATTAGCAGGGTGTATATATGGTTCAGAGGGGAGCATGATATCTTTTGTTAGTATTTTGTATCTAATATATAAGTGGCTTGGCACATTGTACTAGATTTTTTGTCAACTAGTTGAGATTCATACATACATTTGATCTAGGTTGTGGCTCCTGGAGGACTTTTAACTAATGTTTTTTGTATTTGGATTTGACAAGGTGTCATTTTGATGTAATTATATTAATTAGTTTTTAGGTTTTTTGAGCTACAACCAGAGGTTTTCTTCTTGATTATTTTTTGTTAGTATTTTCTCTTGAACCAGGACTAATGTAAACTTCTTACAATTAATAAATATAATATCTCGGCTATGGCCCATTATCTATAAAAAAAAATGAGGGGTTTATAGATTTTCCTTAAAAATCTATGGTGATGCTCATCCATGATAATACATTATTTTGAGTTAAGTTGTTTTCTCCTTTTAAAACTTTTAACTCTTCTAGGTGAGAAGTGGGTATGGATGTGCATGGTCATTCTTGAGAAGAGTGGTTTTGTAGGCTTTACACTGTCAAGAAGAAACTTACAGTTTTGCAGATCTAGTGAAAAGTTATTTTCTAGACCCTGGTTCCTTTGGGGTGTTACTGGATGAGATTGTTGTAGCTCTACATGCATTTTTGTGCATATAAAGAGAATGTATGATGTTTTATCTACGTGGGGATGTTGGTACATGACTAGTTACTCAATGTTTCTGTGGTAATGTTAGATAAGTTCTTGTACTATGGTGCTTGATGTGGACATGATTGGAAAATTATATCTTTACTTTATATTGTCTACATGATTGTTCTCTTTGAATCCCATTTTGTATGTCACCAATGTGATAGTTGGTTTGCATGTTGTAATGATTGAATCTACAAGTTATGTAATTGTGTGGGTTGATAGCCAAATTAGTTGTAGTGGGATAACTTATATGTGCATCGTTTATATCCATGAGGTCTGATTTAGTGTCGGTGCAAACTTTCTAGCTAGCGTTGTTTGTGGTCACTTATGCATTGGCATGGTGTATTTCCTTAGTTTGGAATTATTGGTTTCACTTTCTGTCATTAGCAGTACATATTATGTGCATGGACCTATAAGATTTTCATATATGGGAAATGGTATGTCAAGTGCTTGCAGAGCTCATTATCAAGGTTCAGTCTGATCTTTAACAATGATTGGGTAGTCATCACATGGTGATGGGTGATCTTCTTTAGTGACAAAGATGGTTTGGAGGGGTTCTTAGATTGGTCCAAAATGGTTCCTTCACCTTTGCATGTACACTATTTGAGTATGTGTATCATCTTGGAGCCATTGATGATTATCAGTGTCTTTGGTTGAGGTAATGTTGGTGCTTGACAAGTTATGTTAGTGTTGTGTCATAGTACACTACATTAGAGTTTTGGCTTGATACATTATTCTTGAGATCATGGTATGTTCATTTGGAGCATGTGATATTCTAGGAGGAGATGTATAGATCATGATGTCATGATAGGTTCATGATTCAACTAATTAGATCCTTGATGGTGGTCTATTGAGTTCTCTTTGTATTGGGTGCATTGGTCACATGCCTAAGAATATTCATGAGAGTGCAAAAATGCATTATCATTTTAGTGTGAATTGATCTTTTGCTAGTACTCATGGATGCATAGATACTTAGGCGAGGTTGGATTTCTCTTGAGATAAAAATTATGTCGTTGAGATGGTTACTCTTGATGAGATTTTAATAAAAAGTCTAAGGTGTAATTCTAGGTCCATGGGGTGTTATTTTCATGCTTTATGGTTGCATGTAACAAATTTTTCATATTGGGTGTCTATGAGAGGCTTCCTAGTAATATGGAAAAGCTTGTGTTATTTTTAAACTATGGAGTGGTGTGCTTATTTTGGGTGCTCTTAATTTTTTCCAATATTGGAAGATGTTACTTTTGTTACCCTAAATGCATGGAGGATATGTAGTCGATTGTTTGATGATATAAAAACTTCTAAAATGGTTTGTCTCCTTTAGACACATGTATGGATTGTAGCTTTGGAGGTTGTCTTTAAGTGGGTCTTGAGTTCTTCAACTTCTTTTTCCTCGTGTATGTCTATAATTGCTTGGCTTGGATTCACGTTCCTTATATTTGAGAGGTTTATAGATTTACTTTAAAAATTAATGGTGATGTTCATTTATGATAATCCATTGTTCTAGCTTAAGTTTTTTTTTAGACTTTTGAGTTTATAGATGAGATGAGGGTATGCATGTGCATGGATGTTATTGAACACAATGGTTTTGTGGGTTTTACATGATCAAGAAAAAACTTGAAGTTTTATGGATCTACTGAAGAGCTATTTCCTAGACCCTAATTCCTTTGGGGTGTTACTAGATGAGATTTTTGTAGTTTTGTATGCATTCTTCTTGTATGGTGAAATAAGGTGTGATGATTTCTCTACATGGTAATGTTGGTACATGATTAGACACTCAACATTTCTATGGTGATGCTCGATGGATGCTTGTACTATGGTGCTCAATGTGGACTTGATTAGAAAATTGGATATGTGCTTGATCTAGTTCTTGAATCATGTTGTCCACATAATTATTCTCTTTGAATATCATTTTTCCACTCACCAATGTGATAGTGGGTTTGTGTGTTGCAATGATTGGATGTACGAGCTATGCAATTGTATGGGTTGGTCACGTATTTAGGTTTAGTGAGATAACTCAGGTGTATTTCCTTAGTTTGGAAATTTTGGTTTCACTTGGTGTCATTAGAAGTTGTTGGTGTAATTAAATATTCACTAATTACACTTTACTTAAGTTTACTCAGGATAATGCATTTTCATATTGGTTTGTCATTGAGACACCTAGGAGTTTGTGTTAGAGTAAAGCATTAATTTAATTATGTTAATTAAATTAACTTTACTCCCTTCTTAATATTTCTCTTTATGCACATGCATTAGTTATTTAATAATTAAATTAATTATTACATGCACTTTTACCTCTTAGGGTTTTCCCTTTTAGGTTTTTGGTCTCCTTTTATAAGGATTGATCCATCATATATTTCATATGGTTTTTCATTTAGGAAATATATTCTTCATATTTTTAGAGTCAAACCCTTGCCCTCTTCTTGTCTCTACCTCCTTGTGACAAATTTTTATATGCAGGCGTTCTTTGGGTTTTGTGGATTTGTATTGCTCAAATCCTTCAGTTTTCATTTCATTTTAGCACATGGTGTAGGAGAATTTCCACTTTATGTGTGAGATCCAACTTTAGTGCTCTTATCACATTAGCATCCTCTCATTATTGCACATACTTTGTTGTACAGTGGAGGATGATCCACCTTTGGTGGACATGTGATTACACCTTGTGTAGGTTATAGGTTATCATTTACATATATCCTAGTTATCATGCATTGTCTTTATATTCAGACACATATACTATGTATTAATCAATTGTATCAATTGGGAATTATTCATTGTTTTTAACTGTTGATCATTATTGAATCAATCATTTGATCATATCATTTTGCCTATCTCTCTTGTGTTATCAATTGAACTTCTAGATCTTGACATTTTCATTATTTGCCTTAGGCAAATTCGTACATGGTATCAAAGCCATAGGAGTTTCATTGCATAGCCATTGGAGAGCTATTTGCTTCAATTTTGGAGGGTTGTGATTTAGATCTAGGATATCAGCAGTTATTGGGAGTGTATAGAGCAAGATCTAACCTCACCATTACGTCCAAGTGGTCATTCTAGTGAATTTTGACTACAAATTTGCCTATATAAGACAAAAGTCAAATCTGAGGCAAAAAAAAATTGCAAATTGGGCTTAGGCAACCCGATCTACAGAATTTGTAATTTATTTAAGAATTATTTTTGGATTTGTAATTTATTTTCTAATTTTGTCAATTTTGGAGATTCCTTAGAGAATATTATGAGTGGACCGGGTAGTCACACCTGACCCACCCCTCCACAGTTTCATTCAACATTCACATAACCAAATCTATCTCTACAAAAATTGGGGTTCCTAGTCGGTTACCACAACTTATGTTTTGTCAGATTTTGTTTAGACTGTAGGCGGATGCCACATCAAAGGAAATATCACATGATAGCAGACAGTCAACCCACGACATAGACATCAATTCTCAAAAAAACCCCATTAGGAAATCATCTCAACCAAGTGGTGATTTATTATTTATTGTAAAATATTTAATCACTATATATAAACAAGATTTGATTCGTCCTATAGTAAATGTGGGATAAAACCCACTAGGCGAGCCTGAGCTCGCGCTACCACATCTGTAACTTGGGTCACGTTGGTGTGGCTCCTAACACCACTCCTCTACGAATCACATCACAAATGTGTTAATAGCGATGTGAGATTAAACACCTCAGATGCTGATCCAGCCTTAATTTTCTAGTGTTTCCCAACAATTCCCAAGACATTTCCTAATATCCAAGCTCTTCTCACACCTCATGGTGACCCTTTGTGTACATTCAAGGTGATCTAATTGGGCTCATTTCCAATGATATTAGCTTCCACAGTGATCAACAGGATCTTTAGCAAGATATTCAATGGAGGCACCAGATCCATTACCCATGTAGGGGCTTTGCACCCCTGAGAAAAGCCACAAAACTCTAGACTTGCAGTCTCATCATCCACTATGGATCTGATGCGGCCAACTCAGTCAACTTCCAACATTTGACGAGTAAATAATATTCATTGGAAAAAAAAAAAAATTTTGCAGCAAAGTTCCAAAGATCATCAATTTTATGCCCAAATATTTATTGAGACACTGATTTTAATTTTGATGCTCATTTAATCGTCCTGGTTGCATGCTTTTATTTTTCTATGACCAGTAGTAGAACATCAATTTTCAAGCTTTTTTTTTTGCCTCAACAAGTAGTAAACCATCAATGTTATACCAATTCTCTACTGATGTCAGCATTATTTTGAAAATTTGCAACCCCTTCACCATTGGCAATTTTGGATTTGGAGATGATTTTTAAACCCTTATAACTCGGTCATTATTAGGCTTTTTTTGATGCATTTTTTAATATTTGGGGTAGAATTTTGTGCTCTATAGTGCTTTGTAGGTATTTTTTATTTTTATGGATAGATTTTCTAGAATTTGTAGTTTTTTATGAAAGTGCATGATTTTTTGTCTAATTTCTAGATCTGGTATCAGTTTGGAGAGATTTTAAGTGGACATAGTACTTTCAATATTTTGGCCTATATTTGGCACTTGTAATTTGTTGGATCCTTGAGTATTCTTGTGTCTTATTTGTTTGAGTCTTCTATAGCCTTATTTATGTAATTGTAATCATTAAAATCAAAAGTCCACTTTGGTCCCTTTTGGCAGGTGGCAATTGTACACACACTGAATATAAAGTACCAAAATCATCTATTTTGGGGGAGTTATTTTTTTCATTACATTTTGAGGGGTGCATTGCTTTTACGATATCATTGTTTCATGTGAGAAGTGCATCTCGGATGGTTTAATTACTTTGACTAAAGAGAACTATAAGCAATGGAGTGATTTAGTTCTTGCTCATCTTAGTGAGCACCATCTATTGTCCTATTTGTATGAGCATAGACCTACTAATCCTCCTTAAGATATGAACTCTTGGACAAAAGTTCTTAATTTTATCTATTGAAATATTGATGACGATGAAGATAAGACAAAGATAATTCCTGATCTTTGGACCTTTCTTTGGGAAATGTATGGAGGTCCACATGTTCCTCCACTCCCAAAATGATATAGAACCTCTATTTATAGCTCCTACTTCTCCTATTTAGATTGCTTCTACTATTGTTTTTTATGTTGTTTTCCTTCATACAGCCATGGGTTCTTGTGATTCAGTGCAATAGGATATTCCTTATCTTCTAGTTTCAGTTCCTTGGGATGACTACTTGACAAACATTAAAATATTGTTTATGGAGTCCTACATTGAGGATCTGGGAGATATCATTGATGGCATACATCTTCTCTTTTATGAGGTTGATCCTTCTTTAGTTGTTACAAGGGAACACTCTGACCCTCATCTTCATTCTCCACTTGATCATTCTTTCAAGGTTGATATGATTGTGGATCATTTGATACAACATTTGGAGGAGGTATCTTTATCTTTAGAAAATATGTTTGATTCTTTAGAGATTGACATTCACAAGTCTCAAATTTCACTTGAGATGTCACATTGCATGGTTCAAATTAATCATACTCATGTGTTGGAGATTCTTATTCAGTTTCTGAAGACATCATATATTTTGAGGATTCTTCCAAGAGATTGGGGAGGATTCATTGATACACATATGGCATTATTTCTTCCTAAAGGGGGGAACATCATTCATTTTTCTTGGTGTAGTTTCTACATTGATCCACGATCATCTACCATGGTTGTCCATTCTACATTAAGGGGGGAATTCTTTGCTTCTCTTCCTACTTCATCTTTTGAGGAGATATCTTGGTCTTTGGAGTTTCATCTGAATTATTACATGGATCAATTACCATTGGTTCCTTTCTTGTCACCTTCTATTAGATATGTTCCTGATTGGTTTGTGGCATCTCCATCAACTAAGGACATGGTGACACATGAGCATACTTCAGAGAATTCATACTTGGTTTTTCTTCTTCCTAAGGGGAGAAATGGTGTATGTAGGCATTGGACAATGTTTTTCCTTTAATCACTCATCATCATTGGAGGAGATTATTCATTATGGGGGGGATATCATGTCTCCATGTTTCCTTCATATGGGGGATATTTGATTGTATATGCATGATGTATGTTATAATTGGGGGGTGGGGGTGGGGTGGGGTCTTGATTACTCCATCTGTCCATGCATCTTGTGTTTTTAATTTCTCTTTTGGGGGGAGGGTTTTCACCATGAGGTCTTCCCTCTTTCTCCACTTTATGAGAGATTACATTTCTTTTGCACTTGCATATTGTACATGGGTACCTAACATGGCCTAGTAGTTGGGACCCATCATGCATTTTAATATAGCATTATGAGCTTAAGTGCATTCCCCTAAGTTTCACTTAAGGAGGGGTGTTTGTGTAACTAAATATTCACTAATTACACTTTACTTAAGTTTACTTAGGATAATGCATTTTCATGTTAGTTTGTCATTGAGACACCTAGGAGTTTGCATTTCATTTTAGCAGGTGGTGTGGGACAATTTATATTTTATGTGTGAGATCCACCTTTAGTGCTCTTATCACATTATCATCCTCTCATTATTGCATATATTGCACATACTTTTTTATACAATGAAGGACGACCCACCTAGTTAGGATTAGGTAATACTGAGAGGGGGGGTGAATCAGTATTACAAAACTTTGATTTCAACTTCAAATGATTATAAATAATCCAAAGTAATGCAGAAATGTAAAGAACATATAAGCATAAGACATTACTCATGACACTGTGATTTGTTTTCGAGGAAACCCTTGCCAAAGGGAAAACCCCGGTGGGGATGATACCCACAAATATGTACTAAAATATAGTATCCATGTTAGGAGACCTAGCTCTATTAGGAGATGATTGTTACATAGTACATTTCCTTGTTAGAGGAATACAAAACCTTGTTAGGGGTATACAAAACACCTAGTTAAAGGTGGTGAGAAAACTGCTCTTACAATCAATACTGTCCCAAAAATAGTTCTCAAAAAGGGGGAACACTACAAGCACTTATCTTGTTTAGATAGTTCCAATTGTAGCTCAGTCTCTTTTTGATCTCACATCTAATCTCTGCTCTTATATTCATAAACTTACTCCATCATCATAAATTATTCCATACATCACTTTCACAAAACCAATCTATACTTATACAGAATTAGCCTTCCAGTCGGCCTCATAATTCTCATACAAAACATAATAGAAACTTATGCATTTGATATACATGGATTCAGCACTCTTATATTACCAAAGATTTAGCAATATACTTTATTTAATTTTCTTAGCGCGTTACCATATCCATTTTTCTTTCCTTAATCTTCGTAACTGTTCATGTACACTGTTACATTATTTTACTATCTTCTCATACCTTCTGATCACTATATCTCACAGATCTGGTAACCAAAACTTATGCACTCTTAACTGAAGCATGCACACATCCCAAAATACCTTTAGTTAACTTCACCAGCCATAATGCCTCATATATCTTCATCGCTGACCAAAACTATGGCATTGTACCCTGTCAACCTGATTCTGTACTTAGTCTTTTTTATGACTAAGACTCTAGTGGCAATCTCCTTAACATGAGATCATTCTAACATAAGTGTTGCCATAAATGAAAACCCTTGAATGATTCCTAGTACTCTGAAACATCACATGCCAACAATCTCTCCCTTTGGCATTGATGACAACACTTAGAAAAATGACTAAGTGTTACAACTTTTCCTTTTCTTCATATAACTCTACATATCTCTTTCTCTTCCTCATTCATTTTTCCTTTTTATTTCTTCCTCTCCCTTTTTCATCAATGGCAAAGGTATACCCAAAATTTTAAAACTTAAGCATAAAAGGTTTAGTGCTTACTCACCAGATTTAAGACATCTTGGAAGGAGATTTCCAAGGTCTTAACTTCTTCATTCCATGAACTTATCAATAGTTCACTGACATGGATTAATCCATTCAATGCATATAACATTATCTCTGCTACCTTAAGCTTAGTGAGAGTGGGTACTGACATTGAGATTTCAACCTTTATCATCTCAGAGAGATGAGTCTCCAATATTGAGAGTTTGGGAGTTAATAGGTTTCTCAATGAGACAAATTTTTCTGCAACTCTCCCTTTCTCTATTTCCAGTACACCTATTTTCTCTAGTAGTCTGGATGTCTCCTTATCTACCTCTCCCACAATCTATGGAGATGATTCATAATTGTCCATTATACTGTCAAGACTAGCCTTGTCTTTGGCTATGGCCTTCTCAACATTCTTCAGATGTCTGTAGGGTTTTATGCAATAACTATATAGTTTCCTACCTTGTGCTACACAACTCTTGGCTTTAATAGTGGTAGCCTTTAGAATGCCTAAGTCCCATGAAATGGACTTATGAACTTCTCTCAACTTCTTTTATAGAAAGTTCTTTTTAGCCTTCTCCTTTGTTATTTTTAGCAATGAGTCAAAATGACTGTGAAAGCTATCCAATACTGTACTGAGGTTCTCAACCTCATCCTTCTCTTTTAGGATAACAGGTGAGGGGAGTATCATGTTTACTATTTCTACATCCTTGATCATTATCTTAGCCCTCTTGTCTCCTTTCTGAACTATCTCTCCTTGGCTTTAGTAAAATCAATAAATGAAAGTCTCATCAGTTCATCTTCATCCATGTTATCTACATCAGAACTAACTGGTTTGTTCATACTTATCAATAATAGGGGTGTGTCCAATCTGACCTCATCAAATTTTTCTAATTTTGACTATCTTTCTTTCTCTTCTTCTTGTTGTAGTTCCTTCTCTTGTTCTTTTTCTTCTTGTTTCTCTTCTGATTTTCCTTCCTCTATTTGTTCCTGATCCTCAACCTCCATCGCATTGTCCATAAATGGATCATTTATATCTTGCGAAGTGTCAAGGCTAACAGGCACACCAGTGACAAAGAAATCTAGTTGCATGCTAACTTGAGCACTTTCATCGACTACCTTGGAACTTTCTCCTAAACCCAAGGATACTGATTTAGAGACTTTGGGAGGTGAACCTTTCTTGGGCATGTTAAACATTAGAATTTGGTCCAATGCCTTTTAGGTATCCTCAATCACCTCATCATATTTTCTAGCCATAATCTTGACTAGTCTGGCCTTTGTCCTTAATAAGGGTTTTAGTGCTTTAACGATTCTTCATCTTTCCTATATAGATACAACCAGAAAAAATATCTTTAATTGCCTTGTTTCTTATATTCTCATCCTCTAAATGTGCTAGCTATTTTCTAATCTCCAATTTTCTATATAGTTCCTTAGGAACACTCCCTTCAATTTCCAATAGATTCTTTTTAAAAGATAATAGATACTCAATGACAGTATTTTCTATGATCGCTTGTTCCTTAGGTTCATATCTTTCATAGTATTTATCTATAGTCTTCAGGTTTCCATCTTTTAATGCTCTCTTCTGTAGTGATTTAAGGTCTGGTTTTCACAAGGTTTGCGGATCCTTTTGAATAGTTTTCTCTTCTTCTTTTTCAATTGTCTTCTCTATTTCTTTGGGACTGTCTTGCTTGATTGTCCTTGTAGATCTTCTAGGAATGATTGTAGACACAATTTCTTGAATTTCTTCTTCTTGTACATCAACAATAGTAACAGTAGGAACTACTACCTTTTATGTTTTCAATGGAATGGGTGCATCTGTGGCAATGCTGGAAGATGCCTCCATTTAGTTTTTCAGGTCTAAATGCTGCTTCTTTGTGATTCCTACCTTCGCAGTAATTTCCTCAACAATCTTGCTGACCTTTCTCTTCCTTGTTACTTTTTCCTTCTCTTCTCTTACTTTCTCATACTTCTCTCTATAGGTACCCCATCTTTCTTGGGTAGGTTCCTTCTCTACTTCTATACATTCTCTACTTGCATGGTTAGTAATTCAACACTTACCTCATATCCCATGGGATAGCACCACTTGGTTCTAGGTTCAACTGCCTCAAAGAAGACACAATTTGCTTCAACCATGAAACATATAGTGTCTTCATATTTTTCCACTATCTCTTCTAGTATCCTATACCTTTCTTTCATCTTCCTTTGTAGTATTTTTGTCATAGCAAATAATTCTCCTTCTACCCAGTCCTTCTTCTATCTTCTATAACTGTCTAAGATTTGGAGTCCAGTAGGTACATCATTTTTTCATGCTCTAGGATGCATTCTAGGAAAGTTATGAATGACATGAATATACATATGAACTATTAATGATCCAAACCTAAATGCTTTGGATCTATCTTTCTTAATAACCTTAACATTTTCCAGAAACTATTTTGCCAAAACTTCGCAAAGGTTATATCATTTGTTTTCCTTAACCATTCTATAAGCCATCATGATAAATCCAATAGATACAGAGTTTGATCTGTTGTTGTGAAACAATTTGTAACCTAGCAACATTGCTATCAATCTGACATCTTGTAAATATATACCATTAACTTTCATCCCTCTCTTATCCCATTTAGAATGAGTTAGGGTTTCTGCCTATTTCCTTAGGTTTTTCTTAGCCACAGGTAGGGATCCTTCATTATCAAGGCCTATGATCTCATGAATCATGTATGCATAAATCTTTGTTGGTTGTTCACCAATCCACAACAACTGGTCATGAATTCTGCTAAGAATGATCTTAAACCATTCGACTTTTGTGTATTCTACTAGTAGCGTTAACTTAAGGATTGATTGACCTTTCAGGTGTTTGAATTCTTCTATCATGGATCCATCAACTTCTATCATACTTTCCAATTCACTATAGATGTTAACCTCCCCAATGGTTTCATACTTGCAGTGAATGTATGCCATAATATCTTCTACGTGTAGTATGCCTACGGGGGTTTTTGAAAATGCTCCTTCCGGATCATCCTCACAGGATTTGAATGGATGCCTTTTGAATATACCTAGGTCTATCTACCACATCATAAATTACTAGTGCATCCATGACTTTCCAAAGTTATTAAGTCTAAATACCTTAAAACACGCTCGAATCTGATGATTGGCCTTATGCGAACACAAAATCTCTCCACTGGATCACTGCTCTGCTTTCACACTTATGCTCTCCTTAGTCATTGATCAACAAATGGTGTAGGAATGAAATCTTTCAAGTCTTTTATTCATTACAAGTTGAGTGTGTGCATTAAACACATGTAGCTCAACTTCGCATGTCGTCCAGTCAATGCAAAACTCACAAACATAGAAGATGAATCTTCAAGTGTTGTGATCTCATCCACAGATTCTAAAACATTTGTACACATCATATCTAAGCTCGCATGAGCTTACTCCACTTATACAGGGGCTGGATAATTTCTATTGTATGTATCCAATGCTCCCCATGAGGCCATGAGGCCTTCTAGGCTAATGCCTCAAAGAATTCATCATGCGAAGACACAACATCATAAGTTGTCTCTCCATGAACCACTGCCTTGTTTAGAACTTTTACTTTCCATATCTTCTCATCCTCTGATTTCTTTTTTTCATTCATGTAATCATTTAAGCTTTTACCATTGTCACTAATATTCTTCCTTATAACCATAGGAGGTGGTCCTTCTGGTTTATTAGATCTCCTTGGTCCTCTTTTGTTGTCATCTCCATTGTATCTATAAAAATTTGCAATGTGACCTGGATTGATACATTTGTAACAAATAGGTGGTCTTCTTCTTTCTTGATAAGTTTGTAGCTTACAGTACCTTGATGTGTGCCCAAAGTTATTACATTTATGACATGTAATCTTGGCTACAGTTTCTTCTCTAATATAGTCTTGCTTATACCTAGATTGATCAGGTTTTCTACAATCTTCTTTCTTGTGTCCATACTCATAGCAATTAAAATTGTACTTGGTAAAGGGTTTAGAGTTACCTTTACTTATGTAGTCTCTTTTCATGTGTCCAACTTTATTGCATCTAAAACATCTACCTTTGAAGGGTCTAAACTATTCTCTAGGATCTTCATTTGTAGGCCTTTCATTAGGAATAGGTATTTCCTCATTCGTGGCTTCTTTTGGTTCTTCTTGAGTTTTTGAACTTCTAGCTTCATTGGATCCACTCATGTCTCCTTTAGATTTTTGTTATGTTCTTTGTTCATCACTCTTATCATTGCTCAGGTGTAACTTCTCAATGTGTAGTTTGGCTTTAGTGTGTTCACCTTTAATGATCTGATTGTATTTATCAAATTCTTGATATTTATCCTTGTAATGGTCAAGTTTAGTCTTCATTTGTCCTATCTGCAAGTTAGCTTCTTTTAATGACTCTTCAACTTTGTTTCTTTCATCCTTTTCATGTTGAATCTCCTTGATCATCAAGAGATTGATTTGTTATTTTTCTTGCTCCAACTTCTTTACTTTGTTTGATGTATCATTGTCTGAACCTTCTTTGATTTTCTCCATAAGGTCTTGTCTCTGATTTTTTACAATTTCAAGTTGTTCTTTAATTTTTCTCATGAAACCTTCTGCTCTTCTTGATTTGAATTTTAGTTTGCCATTCTCAGCTTTCATCTTATCCAGATCTTCAAGTGCAGCTTCAAAGTTCACTTGTAAATCTTCTAAATCCATTCTGATCTCCCTTAAGCTATTAAGCTTTCTCTCAAAGGGCCAAAAGCTCTGATACCAATTGTTAGGATTAGGTAATACTAAGAGGGGGGGTGAATCAGTATTACATAACTTTGATTTCAACTTCAAAAAATTATAAATAATCCAAAGTAATGCATAAATGAAAAGAACTATAGGATTTGAGCAATACAAATCCACAAAACCCGAGGATTGCTTGCATACAAAAACTTGTTACAAGGAAGTAGAGACAAGAAGAGGGCAAGGGTTTGACTCAAAAATATGAAGAAGAAAATATCCTCAAATAATGAATGAATTAAATGTACAATGGATCATCCTTATAAAGGAGATCGCAAGCCTTGAAAAGGCAAACCCTAGTGCATGTAATAATTAGTTTAACTATTACATGACTAATGCATGCAAGTTTATATTTAAAAAAACCAATGCATGTATGTTTAACTAAAGAAAAATGATTTGACATCTTAAGAAGGGAGTAAAGTTAATTAAGATAATTAATACTTTACTCTAGCACCCCCCTTAAGATGAGCAACAATGTACCTACAAACAATGCAAAAACAAAGCCAAGGAAACTACAATGTTGAAAGCATAAAAATGAGTCCCGACAACATGGCCTGATGAGGTACCCAACACAACCAAATCTCTATAAAATAGAGAAATAGAGAAAGCCCAGTGGGAAAAAACCCTACTCCAAAAAGAGATAGAAAAATGCAAAAAAAGAAGTGGCTCAAGAGACTCTCAAAACCATAAGTACAACCCCCCCCCCCCCACCATGAGAGAGGGATGAGACACCAAAGCCCCCTCTAGAATAATGGAACCCCTGTAGCAATGATCAAACCAATGGAACTCTAATGCGGAAGAAACAAAAGCATGGAACAAGGAAACCCCTGAATGAGAGGTGAAACTGGAAGGCCTAACTGATGCTCAAATGAGAAAACACGAGGATCCTAAAAGGGAATCCCCAATGCAGGTGGTGTGACAGGTGTGATGACAATGTCATGAAAGAGGAGATGAACGTCCTCTCTAGAATCCTCAAAAAGTGCACCTAGAGGCTCGATGAATGGAGCTAAAGGGTTAGGTAGTGCTGAAGAAGAATCCTGTTGAAGAGAAAAGACCTCAACAGGATGTGGTGTGGCAGTCATAATAGTAATCTCAAGAATAATACAAAAGTTCAAGCAACTTGACTGCACCACATGAGGCTCTCACAAAAGAGGAGAGTTGTGCTCTGACAATGGAGATGGTGGACCAAAGTGTGAGAAGGTGTAGAGACGGATGGAATGATCAACTGTCCCTTTAGCAACAATGCCTCCTGTCACACTATCCCGAATGAAGACTGAATCTCCAGTGAACTCAACTATCTTCCCTGATCCACTATGGGTAATTTGATAAATCAAGAGAAGGTTTACATACAAAGATGGAACATATAATACATCATTAAATATTCCATCCTGAATGCCTACTGAACCTTTCCCGTAGACTATCAAGATAGTGTTATTCCCCATGAGAATATGAGGAATGGGAGAAGCCTCAACAGTAGAGAAGACCCCTTGAGAATATGTCATATGGTGAGAAGCACCTGAATCCAGTATCCAAGGGACCTATGAAGGGGATGCAATGGATGCCCGTAATGCATGACCCTGTCCAAAATCCTGTCCAAATGTCGAAGATGTGGAAGAAGACTGAAGAGCAGACCCCTATGAGGTAGAAGAGGATGGAGAGGAAATAGTGCTCTTTTGAAGAAGAGCTTGCAAATCTGCAATCTGTTTCTCATAGCCATCAAATCTCTTCTTAAAATAATGTGACTCATCATGAGGTCCCTTCTGACAATAGGAACATGTAGGTCTCTCAGTCTTCTGTTTCTCCTTCTTAGAAGAAGATGGTGGGCCAGTAGAGTGTTGAGAAGAGGAATCTAATATCTACTTTAGCTTTTCTTTGGATGTTCGGGCAACCAATGCTTGGTTCTTTGATCATGTTAGAGAGTCCAACTGAGTAAGCTTGGCCTACTCTCTAGTCAAATGATCATAGAATGCCTCAAAAGTGGGCATGGTGAATGTAGGTCCCAAAGTGTCCATGGTAGAATGAAAGGTAGAAGAGAAGATCTGAAAGTTTCCCCTAAGCTTAGACAGAATCAAATAAACGCACTCTTTATCAGTCTTTTACTTTCCACATCCATGTAACAAAGATCTCTGATGTTTGAACTTCATTAGAAAGTCCTCAATAGAGGGAAAATAATCAGGTACAAGAGAGGTAAGCTCTTCCTCAATCTGAAGTGCTCTGAACTCATTGATGGGACCGAATAATGTCTCAAATTCAACCCACATCTGTAGAGGGGTAGTGCACCCATCAAGATGAAACTACAAGTTGTTTGATACCTGTAAAGTAATCAACCCCATAGCCTCATCCATCATGTTTCGATGATGCATGATCTCAAAGGGCCTCTGTAATACTAGTTGCGCTACATCTAGACAAGACCAGAGCCCTTTTGAATGGAGAAGTTGTGTCATTAGGGTTTTCCATGTGTGATAATTACGTGGGGTCAGAAGTTCTAGACAAGAAGAGGTCTCGGCCATATTTTTTAGAAGGGGTTTTTGTTTTGATAAATATCTAGTTTAAGTGATATAAACAAGAAAATAACACCCACCCCCCCCCCCCCCCCCCCCCCCCCCCACCACAATTCAAATATCGAACCCCTAAACCTAGAATGATATGCTTTATCAAGAGAAGAGCAAAAAAGATTTAGATTTGAATCTTGTGTACCTTGAAATTTTTTTGATGAAAATAGGCAGAAATCTGGATGGTTCTTGAGAAGAGATTTCTAGTGATTCTTCCAGATCGAAAAATGAAGCTAATTTGAGCAAATTAGCTCCTCTGAAATGCAAGAAAGAGAATCTAACTTTGATAGAAAAAAATGCAAGCTAGATGACAAAAAACACCAGATTAACCACCATGAGAGCATTGGGCTCGGAACTAGCTTTTCGACAATATCTCGTTTGCCTGATTTTGACACTGTATGCTCAAGTTATGAGCAAAATACCAACTGGTGCGCTAGAGAGCCCAAAAATGGTGTAAATGAGGATGATGCATGCTGATGTCATCAAATGATGGGCTTAAATTTGATGGCCAAATGGCTGTTGCCACCCAGAAAGAAATTTTTTTTTTCAAAATCACATGCGCGCCTCGAGATTTGTGTCAAACCTTTTGGATTTTTTTTGCCTCAATTTGCTTGCCAAATTTTTTTATCCTGATTTGTGTGCCAGGCAGCAAATTTTTTTGCCTCATTTTGCATGCTAATCTATACAATTTATTCCTTGAGAAGCGTGTAGATCTGTATAATTTTTGCCTCATGAAGTGTGTCAACCTTATGGTATCCAAAAAAGGCCCCAAAATGCAAAGTTGTCCAAATTGGATGTACCTTATATCAAAATAGGGGTTTTTGGGCACTGCAAACTCAACAATGAAGTCCGTTTGAGCTCAAAGTGCACCAAAATTTAGGGACCCCCTAATTTCAATAAAAAATAGCCAAAAAAGCCCTAATCTAAATTCGTAAAATGTGAACAAGCTATAGCAAATTAGGCTCTGATACCATGTAGGATTTGAGCAATACAAATCCACAAAACCTGAAGATCACCTGCATACAAAAACTTGTTACAAGGAAGTAGAGACAAGAAGAGGGCAAGGGTTTGACTCAAAAATATGAAGAAGAAAATATCCTCAAATAATGAATGAATTAAATGTACAATGGATCATCCTTATAAAGGAGATCGAAAGCCTTGAAAAGGCAAACCCTAGTGCATGTAATAATTAGTTTAACTATTACATGACTAATGCATGCAAGTTTATCTTTTAAAAAACTAATGCATGTGCGTTTAACTAAAGCAAAATGAGTTGACATCTTAAGAAGGGAGTAAAGTTAATTAAGATAATTAATACTTTACTCTAACAAGAACATATAAGCATAACACATTACTCATGACACCATGATTTGTTCTTGAGGAAACCCTGGCCAAAGGGAAAACCCCGGTGGGGATGGTACCCACAAATATGTACTAAAATATAGTATCCCTATTAGGAGATCTAGCCCTATTAGGAGTTGATTGTTACATAGTAAATTTCCTTGTTAGAGGAATACAAAACCCTATTAGGGGTATACAAAACACCTGGTTAAAGGTGGTGAGCAAACTGCTCTTACAATCAATATTGTCCCAAAAATAGTTCTCAAAAGGGGGAACACTACAAGAACTTATCTTGCTTAGATAGTTCCAATTGTAGCTTGACCTCTTTCTAATCTTGCATCTGATCTCTGCTCTTATATTTGCAAACTTACTCCATCATCATAAATTATTCCATACATCGCTTTCACAAAACCAATCTATACTTATACAGAATTAGCCTTCCAGTCGGCCTCATAATTGTCATACAAAACATAATAGAAACTTATGAAAATGATATACATGGAATCGACTCTCTTATATTACCAAAGAGTCAGAAATATACTTTATTTACTTGTCTTAGAATGTTACCATATCCATTATGCTTTCCTTAATCTTTGCAACTATTCATGTACCCTGTTACATTGTTTTACTATCTTCGCATACCTTCCGATCACTGTATCTCACAGATCTGGTAACCAAAACTTATGCTCTCTTAACTAAAGCATGCACACATCCCAAAATACCTTCAATTAACTTAACAAGCCATAATACCTCATATATCTTCATTGCTGACCAAAATTATGCCACTGTACCCTATCAACCTGATTCTGTACTTAGTCATTTTTATGACTGAGACTCTGGTGGAAATCTCCTTAACATGCGATCATTATAACATAAGTGTTGCCATAAATGACAACCCTTGAATAATTCCTAGTATTCCAAAACATCACATGCCAACACACCTTTGGTAGACATGTGATTACACCTTATCAAGGTGATAGGTTATCATTTGCATATCTGCTAGTTATCGTGCATTGCCTTTATATTCAAGCACATATATTTTGTATTAATAAATTGTATCAATTAGGTATTATTCATTGTATTTCATTCTTGATCAGTATTTAATCAATCATTTGATCATATAATATTTCTTATCTCTCTTGTGCTATCAATTGAGCTTCTAGATCTTGGAATTTTCATTATTTACCTTAGGAAAATTCTTATAGAAGTACAATTGTATGTTCGTCAACTTGGAATATTTTTAGAGTTGTGAGATGGTGTGTTTTGTGCTTGGAGAGCTCAGTATCAGGGTTGAGATCAAGTTTGGCACAAAAATTTTAGTTTCCCTTGTCTTTGTTCACTTTCACATTAGCATGATTGCTTTTGCATGAAAGGATTGATAATAAGTGTGTAGTTGGATAGTTGGTTATGGGGTCCTATGGCATGGTGAATTTCCTTAATTTGAAAATCTTGGTTTCACTTTGTGTCATTTGGACTACACCTATATATGTGTGGACCTTGAATATTTTCAAATTTGGGAGATGGTGTGTCATGTTCTTGGAGATCTTGGTATTTGGGTTTTATGGGAGATTTAGCAATAAGTGTATTCATCTCATGGTGATGGATGATATTCTTTAGCGATATAGATAGTTTGGAGGGATTATTTGATCCTATTAGTACAAAAGGGTTCCTTCAACTTTTCATGCACACTATTTGGGGACGTGTAACATCTTGGAGCCATGGAGGACTACCATAGTATTTATTTTAGGTATTGGTGATACTTCATATGCGATGTTGGTTTATAGTATGTTGGTATTACATCACAGTACACTCTTGATTATGCATTAGAGTTTTTGCATGATACATTTATTTCAAGACCATGGTATGTTCACTTGGAGCATGGATGGTTACATCATGATATCATGATGGGTTGCAAATTTAGTTGATTAGAGCTTTGACAATTGTCTAGTGAGTTCTATTTGTATTGGGTACATTGGTCATATACCTGAGAAGCTTCACAAGAGTGAAAAGATGCATTTTGAGTTTAGCATGAATTGATCATTTTCTAGTCTTAATGGATACATAGAGACTTATGTGAGGTTGGAGTTCTTTTAAGATGAAAGATATGTTGTTGAGATGGTTGGTCATGATGATATTTTAGCATGAAGTTCAAGGATCCTTCACCTTGGTTAGACATGAGTTTAAAAGATATCTAGAAGGAGATTTCTCTTGGATGATTCATGAAGGCTTGCATATCTTGGAGGAGCATTCTTATTCCCCAATCATTGTCTACTCAGTAGTCTATCACTTGAGAGGTTTTTCCCATTATTTATTTCAAGTGCTTTAATATTTTCTTTCATATTCTTGTATCTTGAGCTACAATTAAATGGCTCCAGAGGGATTCATTATGAGATATGCATAGCATGGGTATCTCCTTGAGGTGCATTTTAATTTATGATGATCCTAGGAGATGGTTTTGGGTTGATTTTCTAAAATGGAAAATGGAGTAGTTTTATTTTCTTTGATATGTTTACATCTATGTAGGTACTTGATATTATGTCATGTTTAATCTCTTCAGGTTGAACAAGTTTAGATGTTGTTGTGGCTTTTCTCTTGTGGTTGTAAAGGAAATCATAATTTGCACAAATGGCATTTATACTTGTTCACAAAAGGATGTGTTACATTTTTACGGTTTGTGGTACCTTTATTTAGTCTTAGTGATCTCCTTGTATGTTTAGATTCACTTGACATCAGATGCAAGGTTCTATATGGATTTGTAGTGATCACTAGCTTGTGTTCATGTGTTGTCACTTGGTTCTTGAATGATGACATGGAGCTTCAAATTAGAACTCTTTCTTCTATTATATATAGAGAACATGTGAGAGTTGTGGAGAGTGGTTAAGAGAGATGTTTCTTGTAGTAGTTTTTTTTGTAAGATATACATATCTTTGTGAATGTCCTTGGTAATACATGGTTACACTTTCTATGTATTTTTATTTATATACTTGGTATGCCTTTGATCTTTAGATTTGAAATCACCCATGTAGTGGTAGTTCTTGTATGTGTTTGGTCATCATCAAATTATTAACACATGGAGCTTGAGAGTGCAATTTATGGGTTAGTTGTGTTGAGTCAATCTGGATAGGTAGATAAATTATTTCCCCTTTTCACAATTACACATGCATAAGGAATATACCCCAATAGGTTCAAGAGGAGACATAAGCTCTAATTGGGGACAATGATCCTTCACTAAAATAATGTGATTGGAGAAATAGAAATGAAGGATTATTGTAATTAAATTGATTAGGGTACCAATTAGAAAAAGATGCAAAAATTTGGAAATCATGGACATAAATAGATGAATATTGAGTAGAAAATTGCAGATCTAGAAAATAGAGCTGAAGATCGACCTATGGGTAAAATCTAAGCTGAAAGTGGTAGGGACAAGCCGAAAGTCATCATGTAGGCCATCAATGGCATTTCACACCTAGAAATTCTAGTTAAAACTTTCCAAGGATTTCCAACTATACCCGATATGCCCTATCCCAATCTAGTGGCTTCATAACCTGTACCTACAAATGGAAAAAATGGGGAACAAGGTTGAATAGAGGGGTTTGCATAACTCAAACCCCTGCTTAGGAATCAACCTTGAAATGAAATCAAACAAAGGAAAGTGTGTTGTCATGTAGAAGAGGCTACGTCTAAACAATGACATATGTTGTATATCAAAAATGCAAATGCTTATTTGAATGTAATCAAGTATACTGATGTAATATCTTTGACTAAACACAAAAATCCAAAAGGAAATCATGAAAGACAAAGCCCCATGGAATGGATGTAGAATTCACCTCAATATCTAATTGAGGAGAAGAGAGGGAAGAAGATGGATGGGTGTGGATCTTTGAATAGTAGTAAAATGGAATCACCTCTATTCAATGTAATGTATGGGGGAAACATGAGATCCACTCCTAAATCCAAATTCCCAAGGGAGAGATCCAATTTGATTAACCAAAAGGTTAATACACAATCGAATCAATCTATGGAGAATATGAAAGAGAGAGAAACACTTTATATTTCCCTGTGGAGAATTGTTCTTGGAATCTAAAATAATTGAAATACAAGTACTAACCTCAAATTAGGGAAAATCTAAAAAATGCCAATTTCTGATGTCTGTGTGTACTTTCAGGCAATTTTGCAGCCTATTTAAGACTAGAAATGCCGAGTCGAAGAAAACCCAGAAATCTTTTATCTTTTCGACGGCAGGTAGTCTTTGACCCTCATAAAAGGTCAAAGGCTACATTCTTTATTTGAAGGTCGATTCTGACTTTGTTCGTAGATCTCAAAAGTTCACCAAAAAGGGTATCCAAATCTGCTCTCAGATCTAAAATTCTGCACCTGTACCTGCAAGAAAAAGGGGGTTTTTATTTGTATGGGGGATTTGCCTTGGTCAAACCCCAATTTAGGAATTAACCTTGAAATTGAATTGAAATGTAGTGTGCATAAACAAAGCAATTGGAACAATTCAGCTTGCTTGTGTTGAAGTACTTGTAGAGGATTCGAATCCTCAAATCCACAAGTAGGAATGCTTCAATGGATGTAGAATGAATGTAGGATGTCTCAAATCAATGGCATTTGATCTTCAACACCAATCTTGAATTGATCTTTGCATATGAGGAGGCTTGGTAGAAGGATGGATCTTCAAGGGGGCTCCAAAGAGACTGAATCCTTCAATGGCTAACAATGGATCTCCTTGATGGATGAATGCTTGAAGACTTGAATGCTTGAATACTTGCTTGAATGCTTGAATTCACTTGCTTGCACTTGAGAGCTTGATGGAAAAAGAAGATGTGAATGATTGATGTGAAAATGAGAGAGGAAGGCCTCCTTTTACAGTGAACTAGGGCACAATCCTCTAGAGGGGTCACCTTGGAGAAGTAAATCTCAATTAGGTCCTAACCTTTAGAAAATATACCTAGATTAAATGCAATTTAAGGATTTACCATTCCAAAACTCGAAATGGCCGACTCGGAGGTGGGAAAACAAATATCCCTGAAACCTGACACCTGAAAATCAAGGAAATTTGAAATCTAGATAGGGGGTCAAGGATGAGCTTAGATCTGACTAGGTCAGGGTCGAGGTCAATCCTGACCAGGTTAGGGTCAAGGTCAACTTTGACCCCATAAGGTTGACTTTGACCTTATGGTCAAAAACCTTAGGATCCTGACCCAGAATGCTAGGAAATGCAAATATAAAGTGAAAATCAGGTGCAGAGGAAAGCAAAATAGAGGGAAAAGTTAGATAAATGCAAAGAACCAATCAAGGCACTTAACATGACCCCAAACCACTTACTCAGAGGGATAAACACTCTTATCATGGAAGTGCTTCCATTTTAAGATGATACATTAAGCCCCCACTTTAGCAAGAGTATGGACTTGATGCAAACTCTTGGTAAAGGAGATCATAATGAAAAGATAACCTTATCATAATCAAAGGGACAAAGAGAAACCTTAAGCCCCTAGGGACTCAAGTCTTCATCGACTCCTAGATCACAATAAGAGATACATCTCTAGAGAGAGAAAGAAAGGGTGTGATTACCTCGCCCAATGAAAACTTATGTCCCATTGTGAACCACACAAGGAAATGACACAATTGGAAAGATGGAATTGAACTGCCTAGTGAATGTGTCTACTCACTAGTCAACCCATCAAGGATTCATCCTTAGGAATATTCTATTCCATAAGAATAAAACCAAAAATAAAAGATATCTAGTCTTAAGGACACCTCCAACCTGAAGGGATCAAAATATATGTATGCCTGAAATTGGAGGGATCAAGAGATCCTAAAATATAAATCCATGTTTTAAGGACCAATTACTAATCCAAAAAGGAAGAAAAGGTATCTTGAAAAATATGTGTGCATATCGAAAAGTGCATGTGTGCAACAAGTGAGCAAAGCGTATGCCCCCATGTTAAAGTCATTGCTGACACTTTAACAGGAGCAATGGCTTTAACCGAAACATAAACAACTCCACTAATTATGTTTCCACGTTGAGATGCCCCCAGACAAAGACAAATCAAGGGAAATATCACATAAACATATAGTGAGCATAGAAGAGATCTACCTACCATGGCGTCAGTATGATCATAAGATAATATATATATATATGATATTATTACAAATGAATTGACATCATTCCCCAAAGAAAGTAGAACTATGATCACAAAGGAGGAAAGATCACATAAGATATACGAAGGAGAATCTTTTCGGACCATGACATGGAGACCAAAAAGAATTAGTGCTACCATATCTTGAATCCAAGTAGATTACACAAGGAAACATTTATGAACAATAGCACAATTACAACATAACATTGAACAATGCATAGAAGAATAGAGATACATATAGAGGAATTTGAACAACAGTTTTGATTCCTTTATCACCTTGTACCAACAAAGTAACAAGGATCGTATAAAAGAATCTAACAACATTTAGCAAACACATTACGGGAGAAGCATAGTACAACAAGAAAACACACAACAAAGCTACCACAGAGGACAAGTCGATCAAGCATGCCACCTACTCTCCCCATCTCATTGTATATCATTTAGGGAAGGTGGGTAACTCGCAAGAGGGACTATATCCAACATAGTAGGAATGATTGTCAGTTCCCAACAAGGATCCTCTTGAGAATCACAATGTTTGACACTAGGTGTAAGAGTTAATTGTGATGAAAGCATATTAGGTAAATAAATGTCAATGTCAATAGTCTCATATTCATCATTAAAATCATTAGTATCATCAAGAGTATCTTCCTCATCCAAATTTATAAAAATAGGATCTAAGATATGAATAGAATCATCATAATCATGCATATTAACATCATTATGAGTAACAAATTTTTCTAACACATCATGCATAGATTTATTCAAAGAAGGTAGAGATCTTTGAAGAACAGAATTACAAGCTTGATTATGAGCACGATGCTTTTTACGACGTTCATTAGCAGATCGATTACATTTTGATTTATTTGAAATAGGTTGAGAACTAGGAGGAACAATCACAGGATCTTTAGGAAGATCAATAGGATTATCAACAATAGGAGGAATAATCACAGGATCTTTGATAGGTTGGATAAAAGGAACTTGATTAACAGAACTAGAGGCCGTGGTTAAAGGAAGTATAGAAGGTGTAGGAAAAAGACCGCGATTAAGATCCATAGGAGGAATGCTTAATTCAAGAATCTTACGATGTTTATAAGCTTGATATGAATGAAAAAGATTATCAGGTCGAGGAGGACATGAATTAGGTAATGAAGGCCAAAAAAAATCAAGAGCAGCACAATTTCTGGGCCTAGAAGGTTGATATAAAATATGATTAATCATCTTCACTTCTTCATCATGAATGAACTTAAGACACTTATGGATAGGTGAAGCAACAACATGCATGGCATTCAACCAAGGCAAACCTAGTTTAACTTGAAATTGATCGGAAGTAGGAACCACAACAAAGGTAGTGTTCACAATTTTTCCACAAAGTTCAACTGGTAAAGTAATAGAACCAAATGATGGATAAAGAAAACCATTACAAGTTTGAATCCACGCATCCAATGTATCATAAGAATCACATTGTAAGATTTTCATAAAAAGATTTTCTTTAGTAATAACATTGACTAAGGATGTAGGATCAACAAGACAACCACAAGTAGGTTTATGAGAAATCCTAACATAAATGTAAAGGGGACCATCATGAGCTTTAATAGTCTTAGAGTCATCAAAGGTAATCAAAAGTTCTCAAGGTCTTTTATTCTTAGGTTTTTGTCGAGGTTTAGGTTGAGTTTTCAGTTTAGGATTAGGTTTTGGTCGAGGTTGAGATTGAACTTGAGGTTGAATCTGAGGTTGAGGTTGAGGTTGAGGTTGAGGTTGAGGTGGAGATACAGATTGACCAACATACTCCACTTGATTAACAACATGATTGAGATCATCCATCTTTGAATCATACACAATTTCCATAGCAGATGGTTGAGCAATGGTATTAGTATCATGCGTAGGTAAAGGATTAGTATAAATTTGAAGGTTTTTATTAGGAGGAGAGACAGATTTGTTCCCACTACCATCAAGATTATCAACAGATGAGGCATTAGAGTCAATTAAGTCTTGAACCTTATGTTGTAAAGAATAACATTTCTCAGTATCATGACCATTCTGACGATGATATTGACAAAAAACATTTTGATCAAAAGATTTAGAAGCAATCGTAACAGGTAAAAGAGGTCGAATAGGAGGTAGAGTAATCATATTAGCAGCTAACAACCTATTCATAATAGCATGTAAATGTTCAAAAATAGGAGTAAATGTATAATTTAATCGAAAAATAGTGGATGCAGAAGTGACATTGTGAGATGCAACAACAACTTGATCAGCAACTGCATTCGCTTGTTTGTTTATCTTGACATAGTTGTTGAATTTTTGAATTTTTTTTTGGATTAGGAGAAACATCACTCTTATCAACTGGAACAAGAGCCATTAGAGTGTTGCTCTCAAATTGACTCACTTGTAATTGATAATGATGAAGCTCTGCACAAAGTTGTTGAAAAGAGATAAATTCAGTAAGCAAAATCTTATCTCTAATATCCTTTTGCAAATTTGAAATAAACATATGTTGAATATTAATATCAGGAACAAGATAGGAAATCTAAGCATGAAAATGCTTAAATCTACCAATAAATTCAGTTAATTTTTCTTTAGCACTTTTTTTACAATGCATCAAATCAGTCAAAGACACTTGCGAGGCAATGTTGTTTTGAAATTGTTGAATAAAGGCATTAGCAAGTTTCAGAAAGGAATCAATAGAATAAGGAGGCAAGGAACAATACCATTGTAAGGCCTTGTCATGGAAAGTTCTAGCAAACAGTTTGGCTAAAATCCTATGGTCGTGAGCATAATCACTACAAAGGATTTGGAATGTTTTAACATGATGAACAAGATCTCCTTTTCCGTTATAATTCTCAAGACGAGGCATATCGACTTGCTGAGGAATAGGAGTATGAATAATATCCAAGGACAAAGGACTTCCCATGTCACATGTAGGGATACTAAACTTGGTTTGAGTTAAGGAATCAAGTTGTTGTTGTGAGGATGACATAGTTTGAGCCAAACTGATGATTGTTGAATCATTAGAGGAAATAGGAGGAGTAGCAACATTAGACAAGCTAGGTAAAGTGTAAGAAGTTTCAGGAATAGAAGACACAACTAGAGGAACACTAGGAACTATAGTTGGAAGCAGATTGGAATAAGTAAAAGGAACATTATGATATGAAGGCTGTGATGTAAGAAGGGACACAAGAGGAACACTCATAGGAATAGAGGGAACCGTCACAGTCACCAAAGAAGGAGTATAGGTAGGAATACTAGGTAAAGGATGAGAAGGAGGTTCTACACTAGTGATAGGAGGAATCAACCCTAAATCTTGAGCTTCTTGAGCTAAAGGTTTAACATTTGAATGCATGAGGTGAGTAATACCACGCAAGAGGTTCACACCTTGATCACTATCACAAAGAACCTTCTTAAGACCCTCTATAGCTTGAATAGAATCTTGATTATGGTTCTCTTGAATAAGCCAATTACCCATTTTATCAAGTTCATTTGAAAGTGTTTGAACTTGTTCAGGAGGAACTCTTAAAGTGTCATCCTCATCATGAGATGAGTGAGAAGAGTTTTGCTCCATAATAGGATTAGAATCATGAAGAATCAAATTATCATCTGGGACCTTAAGGAAAGGAGAGGAAGATTTAGGATCAAAGGCACCCATGAGTCTACAACTTCTTCTAACTGGAATGTTATAAGTAGGACTAGTAGTAGTAAAGATCGTTTAAACCAATGCAATGCAAATTAACTAAACTAAGAACACATAAAGAATGAATATTTTTGTATTTTTGAAATATAATTAGCATTCAATATCTAACACAAAAGAAAAATCCAATACCAACAAGATAAAGGAAATCTAACACCACAAAACACAATAGGGCATCTAATTCCACAAAATAAAGGAGAGTAAGTATGTCGGGTTCACCAAAATGAATAGTAGTAAAATGGAATCACCTCTATTCAATGTAATGTATTGGAGAAATATGAGATCCACTCCTAAATACAAATTCCCAAAGGAGAGATCCAATTTGATCAACCAAAAGGTTAATACACAATCAAATCAATCTATGGAGAATATGAAAGAGAGAGAAAAACTTTATATTTCCCTATGGAGAATTGTGCTTGGAATCTAAAATAATTGAAATACAAGTACTAACCTCAAATTAGGGCAAATTTGGAAAATACCAATTTTTAATGTCTGTGTGTACTTTCAGGCAATTTTGCAACTTGTTTCAGACTGGAAATGTTGAGATGAAGAAAACCCAGAAATTTTTTGTCTTTCCAACGGCAGGTTCCAAAGACCCTCATAAAAGGTCAAAGGCTACATTCTTTATTTGAAGGTTGATTTTGACTTTGTTCACAGATATCGAAAGTTCACCGAAAACGGTATCCAAATCTGCTCTCAGATCTAAAATTTTGTACTTGTACCTACAAGAGAAAGGGGGTTTTCATTTGTATGGGGGATTTTCCTTGGTCAAACCCCAATTTAGGAATTAACCTTGAAATTGAATTGAAATATAGTGTACATAAACAAAGCAATTGGAACAATTCACCTTGCTTATGTTGAAGTCCTTGTAGAGGATTTGAATCCTCAAATCCACAAGTAGGAATGCTGCAATGGATGTAGAATGAATGTAGGATGTCTCAAATCAATGGCATTTGATCTTCAACACCAATCTTGAATTGATCTTTGCATATGAGGAGGCTTGGTAGAAGGATGGATCTTCAAGGGGGCTCCAAAGAGATTGAATCCTTCAATGGCTAACAATGGATCTCCTTGATGGATGAATGCTTGAACACTTGAATGCTTGAATGCTTGGATTCACTTGCTTTCACTTGAGAGCTTGATGGCAAAAGAAGATGTGAATGATTGATGTGAAAATGAGAGAGGAAGGCCTCCTTTTACAGTGAACTAGGGCACAATCCTCTAGAGGGGCCACCTTGGAGAATTAAACCCCAATTAGGTCCTAACCTTTAGAAAATATACCTAGATTAAATTCAATTTAAGGATTTACTATTCTGAAACCCGAAATGGCCGACCCGGAGGCGGGAAAACAAATATCCTTGAAACCCGACACCTGGAAAATCAAGAAAATTTGAAATCTAGACAGGGGGTCAAGGACGAGCTTGGATCTGACCAGGTTAGGGTCAAGGTTGACTTTGACCCCATAAGATTGACTTTGACCTTATGGTCAAAAACCTCAAGATCCTGACCCAGAATGCTTGGAAATGCAGATATAAAGTGAAAATCAAGTGCAGAGGAAAGTAGAATAGGGGGAAAAAGCTAGATACACGCAAAGACCCGATCAAGGCGCTTAACATGATCCTAGACCACTTACTCATAGGGATAAACACTCTTATCATGGAAGTGCTTCCATTTTAAGATAATACAATCTCATTTCTTGATAGAAAATTGCCTTTCTTGGCCTCCAATGGGGAAAGAAGTTAGATATATGGAAGAAAACACCTTGATTTATTGAAAGGAATGAATGCTTGAATCTTTAAAACTTTATGGATCTTGATTTTTCTTAACTTGCACCCTTTCACTTGATATAATAATGGCTACACTTGTGAAATCTTGATCGTGAATGCTAAAAATGGATTCTTGGATGTAAAATGAGGAGAGATAGAGGGTTTATATACATCTCACATCATTTTAGAGATTTAGATTAAAAAGATCGACCATGAGATCAAATTTCCCCTCAAAACTTTGGCATAGACCCTTGTACAAAATTTGGCTCAAAATCCCAAGGGACGGGCTGCCAATGGTATCTTGTACCTAGGAAAATGAGCCTAAATTTGAATTGGGTTCTAGAGAAATATGGTATGTGTGATATTTCTGATTATAACTCAATATGAGGTTAGGGAAGATTAAAAATTTAAAAAATAGGGCTATAGGGCCTAGTTGATGAAATTAATTATGGGATTGGATGAAAAAGAGAGGAACACAACTAGAAATAAGGGCTAGCCTAGAGTTTGAGCAATATTGAAATAAATAGTTGACCTATATTTGAATTTAGTTATCCTTTAAATGTCATATGAGGTCCTACCATTGAAAACACACTAAAGTGGACCCAAATTATTCCTTAAATTGTACACATATTAGGTGCTTACATTTTAGGACTATACAGTTGGTAGCATGAGTTTTTTTTATGTAGTATACCTTTAAGGTATGGGTGATTGGATGGATTATCATTTATTGAAAATATTATTTTTAGTCATGTGGGTTCATCAGCTCAATGCGATTAGTCAATTTGATTGTTGTTATAGCTCGTGTTTTATATTTTTTTTGGGAAGATTACTTCACAGTTGT
This sequence comes from Chamaecyparis obtusa, assembly GCA_027943335.1. NCBI lineage: Eukaryota > Viridiplantae > Streptophyta > Pinopsida > Cupressales > Cupressaceae > Chamaecyparis > Chamaecyparis obtusa. Next base: position 120,013 of record BSBK01003708.1, on the reverse strand, counting down.
GGTCTTTTAAATTGGCATTGTTAATTCTTCTCTACAACTCATGAATGCAGTGGAGTGATCGAAATATCATGTATTCTTTGATTCCACTGAGATCTTCTCCTTTGTTCTTTTAATCAGTGTATATTCACCTTGGCTTGTTCCCTTTCTTCCAAATGTAGCATATTGGACGGTGATAGGGATTGTTACTTGAGATGGTGGACATATTGGATGTTGTTGTAGGTATCTTAATGAAGCATGGAAACATATTTTGGGATCTATGTGGTTTCATGGTGTTAGATAACTGAGAGGGGGGGGGGATGAATCAATTATGTCTAGTTATCCTACAGTCCCAAATTTCTCTCTGATGTATAATACCAACTTGAACAAATAAACTAAATAGCTCGGTAATAACTTGATTGTGTCTTAGTAATTAATTAACCGACTGTTAGATAAATCATCTAGTATATATCGATCTAACCAGTTACTATAATGTGTAAAGTAAAATACCAAAACATCACATGCATACACATTTAACACTTGATTTTTAATGTAGAAACCTTGTTAAGGGAAAAACCACCTGGGACCAGTACCTGAAATATTTTCACTCTTCTAAAGTGAGCTCAGTTAAGAGCCAACCCTATTAAAGGTTACAAAACACACTGTAAGGTATGACCTTGTTAGAGGATTTATCACTAACAGCTCTTTGTGACCATACATTCACTTGGGCCAACAAGAAAACAAGTAACATTCATAGAATGTGAATAAAGAAATAAAGATAGTTAAGTCTCACTCGATTAAGAGATTTTGTCTGTAGCAATGGTTAGAAAGCAACAATATATGACCTGATTCAAATGCAACTTCCTTTGCTCATATTTAGATCTATGCTAAGCTCAATACCTTTTTGGTCATCATAATCTCTTTAATCTCCTTCTTTCTCTAACTTTGTTCTGCTCAGTTATCTCCTTTTGATATTCGGTTAGGTCTGCAAAATCACTCGGTTCTCACTTCAACCTATTTGACCAGCTTTGCATGTATGCAATATTTTTCTCTCACGTGATTCTCTTTTTGAATTTCTTGTCTCCTTATATAGACGTGTAAACCATTTTCTTTTTAGCCATAGATTTTGCCTCTACAACCTTCCTCGGAACTTGTGCCTTAAAACATTTCCAATAGTCATCATCTGATCAACCTTAATTTTTTCCAGTCGTATATCTTCATAACTAACTTTGTCTTTATCCTTGGAATCTTCTAGATTCATCTAGCTCGTCATCTCATGTTAGAAATCACATGTTCCACTTTATTTATCCTGCTCAGTTAATACCAAGAATGAAAAGATCATGAATCTATTATTTATCACTTAGAAGGTATAAGGTATGGTTTTACATGATTTTTTAAGCAACCATATTCATAACAAGTTCTTGAACAATTAAATTTTTGGTGATAACAAATCAAATTGCATTTCCTTGTCAAGTCTAAAAGTAGTTCTTCGACCAAATTGAGTTTTGACATGGTTCATGAACCACTATTTTTTAATTCCAACTTGTAGTTGGGTCCTAACATTATTCCCAAACCATGCATTAAGTTTGAAAACTCATCCATTTGACCTTCACAACTATACACAACCCTTTAAAATAGATCTTATCAATTATTTATTGCCCACCCACAAGCGCACAATTGCTATTTTATGATGTTTACAACTATATTGTAGTATGTCTAGGGTCTATAGACTCCAAATAGGAGGCATGTTGTTAGTATATTTATCAACTTGGAGAATAATAAGGATTTTGTCCTTCTTTAATAATTTAAAACTACTTTTATCACTCTGGAGACTAATTTTTTACTACTTTGGAAGGATGTTGCTCAATTCATCAACAAACATGAAAAGGGAAACGGTGGTGTTGTCATTTTAATAGTTGAGAAATTGGCACAATCAATAACTAAATACGGGGCATCCCTGGTGCATTCTCCCTATTGGTTGCAAAACATTTGGAATATGTTATGTCTATGATCCAAATGACCATACAGAGAGGAGCAACATGTGGAGTTGGTTGTGTAGCCTTCTTAATATCCCATGGATGGTAGGGGGATATTTTGAAATGGTAGAAAGTAAAAGGGATAAATATGGGGGTATGAACATGGAATGGAAAGGAAATGAACAACTCTTCTAATACAGGTTCAAATCCAAATTCTACCTACTTGATTCAATGGAATGCAAGAAATATGAGTATAAAAATATTTATTTTACTTGGTGTAACTCCAAAAAGACACAAAAGAGAATGTATTACAAGATTAACAGGCTCTATGTTAATAGAGATGTTTTCAAGTTTGTAAGTTCTAGTGATGCTACTGAGCCAGTAGAAGTATATCCTTATACTCTATCTAATCATCACCCTATTTGAACTATCATTTCATCAATAATGGTAATGATGATAGGAAAGATAAATAGGGTAGTTTCATTCTAAATAAATCTCTCCTAATAGATGAAGACTGCAAGAGTGCTATATTTGCATTAAGAGAAATTAATATATGGGCACTCTACGATAAAATTAACATTGAGGTATGGTAACACAATGTGAATGGTTGGGGAAACCTCTTTAAAACCATTGGTAAAAAGTGTGTCATGGATAAGTTGGGGAAGGATTATAACTTGCAAGAGAAACTTCTTATGGTTGAACAACTTATTTAGGAAGATCATGAGAATCTTCAACTTAGCATGGTGTATAATATAAAATGGGGATCATGTAAGAGGGCTATTCTACCTAATTCATATTACACATTAGAATGCAAAACCACCCCAAGACAAATATGATAAACACCACTTGGAAGATGCCAATGCAATATCTGTGCTTGACGAGTTTTGATTCATTTTATTGTTTATGATTGAAGAGAGAGGAATGATATTGGTATGCAAAAGACTAAATAAGCATAGATATGATCTAAATCTAATTGAGAAGACTGATTTGAAAGAAGATGGAGGAGGATTTAAATGCACCTAGAAATGGAATAGGAAAAGTGGACTTTCAGACCTAAATTTCTTATTGTCAAAGTGCCAGAATGAGTTATAATCATGAATTTGAGACTTAAAGGTTATGAATGGACTCCTTGCCAAATTTTAGTAAAAAATGGTAAGGATAGGGAGAAACTTGATCTGTACTTAGAGGGATAGTGTGAAAATTAATTTGTACCTGGAGGGACATGGTGAAACATGATTTATACCTAGGGACATGTGGAAACTTGATATATTCTTGATTCTTTTGGATGAAATTTTCATAGAATTTACAACTGTTCTTATATTACCCATATATGAAATCATAGCTCCATAACTTGTTCCTACACATAGAAAAATGGGAAGAAAGGTTGGGGAAAGGGATTTGCCTTGGTCAAACCCCTATTTAGGAATCAACCTTGAAATTAAATTGAAATTGCATAGTGAAAGATGAAATAAAAGTTGGATATGAAACATAAATTACCTTATACCTGGATGGTGCAATGCTTCTTTGGATGTAATCACAAGTGTTGATGCAATGGTTTGAACTCCATAAAAACCCAATAGGAAATCATGAAATAAAAGCATTCTATAATGGATGTTTTAGTTTTCCACAATGCTTGATAAAGAGGAAGAAGAATCCCTTGAAGATATTGAGGATTTTATTGATTTATTGATTACTTGGTTCATTTTGTTCTCCTTATTATTGTTCTTGTTGTTATTATCATAAAACAATGGAAAAGAGAGGACTTTATATAGATATTTTAAAGTGAAACCACTTTTAGGATGACTTAGAAAAATGATAATGATCCATAGAGCTAGTTTTGGGGAGTGTGAGACCATAAAATCCTCCCCCCTTAAAATTTTGAGCAAAACTGTTGGGGACACATCACCAATGGCGATGTGCACCCAAAAAGTTGACCTATACCCAAAAATTCAACCCATCCCTCACAAAATTTAGTGAAATTTATGGGGAGAAAGTTAATAGTCTCTAGGCCCCCAAAAGATAAATCATGCAAAGATATGAGATTCATAGATGTGGAAATCATGCCTCAAACTTTAAAATGAGGTAAGACCCATCTTAGAGTGAGGATATGACATAAATTATTTTATTAGGAGGATAAAATAGAGGATAACACTTAGAAATAAGGGATAACCTTGATGTTTGAAGAAATTGAGTCAATATAGGACTTATAATATTAATTTGAAGGTCAAATAAGTGTTAGGAGAGCGTGAAATCAATGTGGGAACCCATACATACTAAAATGAGGCTAAAATGAGCACCTAATTAAGGGTGATTACTTTTTAGGATGATAAATTTATCCCCCACTTTAGTGAGAGTATGATTCCACCTCATGCTCATGGTAAAGTAGCAAAAAGAGAAAGAAAGATGAAGATCGTGGGAAAATTACAAGGATACAAGATATCTCTAAGTTTAAGGACACAAGCCCCCAAACCAAGGATCTTAAATTGTGCATCCATATGATTGGATACATAAAACAAAAACAAAATCCTAAAGCTTACTAAGTTTCCAAGTTAACTAGTTGAAAAGAGCTTGTTAAGTAAAATGTCTCAACTGCTAGCATCATGCTAAAAAAGCTATTGCAAAAGTACAACTAGTCACCTAAAAAGAGCAAGAGCACACATCAAAGATAAGATGAGACTCCATGATTCAATCAAATAGAAAAGTGTGGTATGTTATGGAATCACAAAGGAGATAATGACAATCATGGATGACATGGGCTAGGCAATTATGTTGTGGTAGGTGATCCATGAGAGAGATAAGAAAGACAAAGAAGGGGGGAAGTACTCTACAAAACTATGTTATGTTAGCACCACCCATCAAAAAGAGTGTAAAGAGGGAGTTGTTAGCCTAGTGCATGCTATTCAAATCATGAAAAATTATGTAGATGAGAGCTTGAATGGTCTAGAAAAGTATTTTATGATAGTCAACCCATGAAAAGAATGGGTCAAATGATCTAGAAAATTGTGTTATGCTAGTCAACTAATCCTGAAAATGTATGCAAATGAGAGGTTAAATGGGATAACAATTTGTGTTATGCTAGCTCAACAAATCCTAAGGATAGTCCAAGGAAAGCTTTGTATCCAAGGAAATTTGTAAAAAATGTGTAAAGGAGAGTGATCCGGCCCTAGAAAGTTGTATTATGTTATTGTACTCTACTTGAAATGCTTGAAATAAAGAAATATTTACAATAGGGATGCCATGTATGCACCCCCCTCCCAACCTTAAGATGGAAAGTGGGGATTTTTTTGACATCTCAAGGAAAAGATAAACAAGGATAAAGCACCTTAAACTCAATGGAGGTATCCCATAAGCCAACACTTAGTCCAAGACAAAGAGTTTTTAAATCCTATGAGGTCAAGGAAGGGACAAATGCAAAGAAATAACATGCAAGAAGTTTGAAAGGGATCCTTTTGAAGGATATTGAAAAGAGATCTTGAATAATAAGGGAAAAATTGACACCTTTCCCATTGCTAGGTAAAGGGATTCTTGAGGAAGGATGACATACTTTTAGCCCCCAAGGTAAAGGATTTGTTTAACATGGAAACCCAATTGTGAACAATGAAAAGATTATGATCAAGGATTCATATCTCTTGTGTAGAAGAGGATGCTTAATGCAAACCAAAATTTACATGTAAGATTGAATATCACATAATAGACAAATGTTGCTTCACCAATGGAAAAGTGGATCCTTAAAGAGGATGAGAGAGATTGATATATACTACCCTTGCCCCCCAAGTGTGGAGACAAGTATAAGGAGAAAGAGGACCTATTATTCTTCTCACAAAATATGATTGCACTATGCATGAAAATGATCCCCTAGGAAAAGGATAGTTAAGAATGAAACATAATGTGGAGCGACATAATAGGAACCTAAATGTTATTTAAAGAATCGAGATTGAAAAAGAACTCATTGCGACATGTTATGTAAATGATATCACTATCAATGAGTTGTTGAATTTTGTAATATAAGGCTTGTCATTCATTATTAGAGTGTTCTTGATATCGACGATACATGCATAAAGGGACATTCACCTAATTTTGACTATGCTTATTTTTTCATTTAGGTCAAGTAATCGCCTTAGCACAAAGAAGGTTAGGCAAAATGATGTCTTGATTAAAGGTATATATAGAAGTGTTAGATGATAAAGGAGATAATGTTGACAAAGGATTCAATTCAAAACCAAATACTTCAATAGGTTTCTCACTATTCTTAGTGCTTTGTCATGCAAATCCTAAACCATATTTGAGATTGTGAGTTGAATTGTTTTTAGAATTGGGTTGGACAAATGACACACTAGCCACTCTAAAGGGTCTTGTGTTAGTAAATTTATATTCATCCACAAAAGATGGTGTGAATTATAATGACCCCCAATCATCATTTAAAAGGGAACTCATAGGGGAAAAATATATGTTTTATTTTAATGGTGTACAAATAGAAGGAGAATCAGATTCAGTTTGTAAGTAATTTTGGACGTCATCATCAACAACAAGGGTATCCATGATGTTGTTATAGATGAATGCCACTTTACAATGGAGAGTTGAAGGTACGAAATACATAACACGTATCTATGATCATCCTAAGAGAATTTTATAATTAAGAGTACCACACATGACATGAATAGGTGTGGGTAAAATAACATGACCTGCCTTAATAGTAGAGTGATAATACCCAAGGTTTCTTTAGAAACATTATCAAATCCACTGATAGGAGTAGAATAAGGCTTCATTGAAAATATTCATATTTATCTTGTGTTACAACTCAATTTTATAAATATTAAGTCCTGAACCATTAGTCAATTAAATTTATTTAAATAAGGCTACCATTGATAAGGACAACAACCATGAGAGAGTCATGTTGATATTGGATAACTTTAGAAGGAAACTCTTCTTGGGAAAATACAATTTGAGATTTTTAATTAGTCACGTTCATGCATTCCAAGATGGAAGTTATGTTGTCTTTCTTAGGAGGTGGGATTGTCACATTTCTCAATGCTTGTTGTAACACTTCATGATAGTTAGGTGAAGTTTGAAGAAGCTCCCAAAGGGATATCTTGGTAGGAGTAGCATGAAGTTGTTCTACTAAATTGTACTCCTTTCCAACATTTTTGAGGGAGACGAGGTGCAAAAGGAAGCACTGGTGTATGTGATATAATGTACCTATGTGGAACACACTCAAATAATGTAAAGTTAAAGGGTTAGATCATTTAAAAAAATGTATGAAAAGTAAGGCTCTTATTCTAAGACAAAATACTTCCTATCACAACCTTAGATGAGATTGAACAAGGGCACCCAAGCCTTTTTTATGTGCTCTTAGAGGGTGTTGTGGGTGTGATATCCCAACACAATAACAAAGCCCACTTGATAATGATTGAAAATGAATCTAGATGTAAACTAATGGAATGATATTGAATGAACTCAAGGAATAGTTATGTAGAGCTAGCCTCAAGCATTCAATGTAATTGCAAAGAGTAGTTGTAGTATGAATTCAAGATCTTGTATTAAATGTAAGCTACCAACTAGCAAATAAAACTAAAACTAGATTCAAATAAGTAGTAAATGTAAGCTAGAATCTAACACTAAATGCATCATTATGTTGAATGTCATGATTCAACTACCAAAAGGGGTTAGCAATACATCTCTAATACAAGAAATAACTCTAGAATTCAAACTAGCATAATATATTTAAATGCAAAATGAATGGATGAAATGGTCTTGGAAAGGCCTCTATTTATAGGATTTTGGAGGACTTGTGTGAGATGGTATCTATGTGGCATCCAAATAGGTGCCACAAAGGAGACATATAAGTCATGCAAAGTCCAAGGTTTCTCACACATGTGTGAGAAACTTGGAGATGTGATGAGCTTGACCAATGAGACATTTTTAAAATGTGTAAGGAGATGTCATCAAGGTTGTAAGGAACCTTGTTTAGGAATTTTAGGAAATCTTTGAAAAGGCAGATTTTAGAAATTTTCTCACACATATGTGAGCAAATCATTAAGAATAATAGGTATGGGAATCACAAAAATTAGTTTAATTACCCTTAGTTAATCAATGGATAGACTTATTAGCTAGAAAGGTATGGGTGTAGGGTAGGATCTAGGCTAGGATTAGGATTAAATTAAATAAGATTTAACTTTTAATCATGGTTTAGAAGAATTGATTTATATGGTGGATAACTACATAAAATTTATTTAAAAGGGAATGATGGAAGAAACATATTAAATTAACATTAATACATTAGGGATACATATTTAAATTAAATTTAAATACCTAGGAGGTGAATTTATTTAATTAAATAAATAGATGAACATAACAATAATAATTAATTATTAAAAATCAATTATAATGTCATTAAGAAGCATTAATTAAATAAAAAATTAATTAATGTCAAAGGATGATTTAAAGTGTCTACATTTTTCCCTTCTTTGATGTGGTGTCAAAGGCAGCATCACGTCAAAGAAAAAAAACAAGATGCCCAGAGAGAAAAGGGGTCTTCAAATTCATGACACCAGAGACTGAACCCAGATCAACATCTTTGCCAATGATCGATGTATACGTCGATCATCATCTCTAAATCAATAGGTGTCTACGCCTATTGGAAAGTTTGGAATGGAAAAAAGACCAATTTCAAACACATGGAGAATTTGGTATGGGTTTGGGGCCTAAGTAGGGGGGTTTGGGGATATGATGCCCCAATATCAACCAAGAAGAAGTAGGTGTAGGTGCATATTGACTAACATGATTTGAATTGGATGTAGGAGGTTCTTTCACCATTCAGATCATGAGAGTGTTGGCCAGATACCATGACACTAGTAGATAAGTTGATGCACGAGAAGTGGAGGTAGGTAGCATTGTGTGGCCTAGAGCATGTACATCTTTGGCCAAGATTGAGAGTGCTAACACACTTATGAGTGCATTGGTCAAGAGGTGACACAATTTGAACTCTGTTTTTCATTTTCCATTTTCCATTTTCTGACTAGCAAGGCATTATCACCCTGTTTGATATATGGAAGATCTATCATATACCGATAAGGGGCCTAATTCTAGAGTACATGTAGGAGGGAGTGGATGCCTACATGGAGGCATACTTCAGGAGACCCATTGATTTGATCTCGATAGACCAATAATGGATTCCATGGGATCAGGTGATGGCAGAGAGACCATGACTACCATAATCAAAATTATATATCCTAGCAGGTTTGATTAGCGGGCACTTGATGTCCAATCATGTAGGTAGGGTATTTCTTATGGGTTGTATAAAGTTCTCAATCATATGGCCATATGCATGTCGGTATCATCCACTAATTTTCTATGGATCGACAGACTCAGTGGGTTACCCATGCATAACACTAGATGATATGATTACGTTTGAATGGACACCATATGCAGCATGCAAGCCCTAGGGGAGATAAGAATTACACCAACATGAGTACATCGAGATGATATTTGAGGATTATTTATATCTTCATTTTTTATAGATAGACTATTGGTTGATAGGTCATAATGCATACATGATTGCATGTTATATGTACTCAAGAGTATGGAGGTAGTTTGGTATCATACAAGATGTAGTGTCAAACTCTTTTCCACATCTGTTAGTTATGGAAGAGGTAGGTACACTATGAGGTTTCAGAATGGATTTGTGAGGTACCTGAGCCTCATGGTTAGCCATCACATAGGTTCCCTATAAGATAGTACATGACTAGGTGGGAGATGTGGGGGTAAATCCAGCTTACGCATGGTGGTGGGCTGCTCATTGATTGGTTAGAATGACCATCCTTGGATAGCTAGGAGGAGATGATGGTGGTGGTGGAGAAAAAGGGGATAGAGGGTGCAGGGTATGACAAAGATTACCTACCTAGAGATGACGGGGAGTAGTACAAATGCTAGAGGGAACCACCTATAGTCCTTCCATAGGCATGTGTACTAGGAGGATAGGTACAGGGTCAAGGGCCACAAGTAGAAGTTCAGGATGCTCTAGTTTAACCACCACATGCACCATAGGTACCAGGCTCAGGGACCACCAGCCATATTTGTAGCTTAGGATACACATAACATTTTTATAGCTAAGAGTGCTAGCCTACAGAAGGAGGTGGATAGATTACATAGATTGGTGGTTGCAGAGAAGGCTTGAGACGATAGTTCACAAGTGTAGGTGACCTGTCTCTAGGAGGAGTTACTGACAGAGAGAGCCCAGGCATATAGTGCACAAATTGCCTTTGACACTCTTCAAAGTCGAGTAGGCGATGGAGATTTTACCACGATCAAGATGCAAATAGGGGATGTGGAGGAAAAAGGTTAGATTGACTAGCTACAACATGAGATAGCCACCCTAAGACATGGCCTACACATGATGACAATGGACAAATATTAGTGGTAAATGTGGGTCGAGGATTACAAGAGATAGAGGGAGATTATGGTACAGGCTGCCATAGGTATTGGTGTCATGTAGGTAGTACAAGATGCCTTTGTAGCTCATAGATGGGAGAACTGAGTGGTTAGAGAGATGGAGTACTACCAACATCTATATTATGAGGCCATACCTATAAATCGGAGGGCACCAGTATAGAGTGAGAGATCTGTGACTAACACTATAGGTGGCAGTGGGGCATCGCAAGTTCAGTCGGCATGAGACCTCAAAGGGACAAAGAGGGTGATGGAGCAAGAGGTGCAGGGACATCCTCTCAGTCGGTTTCATGAGAGCCTATCAGTAATTTTTTATACACATTTTTTCTTGATATTATATGTACAATGACATGTATATTATTTTTGTTGTACCTGATTGGACTATTGATAAACCATTTATTTTTCATGATGATACTATTGATGGATATTGATGTATTTATGGACACTTATGGATTATGCTTTTATGATACATATACATACATAATGTAGATGGTCCTATTATGATGTGATGTGTTTGTTTTGATTCCTAAATGTATGTATGACACTATATGGATTTATGATTCTTATTACTGACATGTGTTATGTAGGATGTGTGTGAGTTGTGAGATTATACTATATGATGAAGGATTACATGGATTTATGTACATGTGATATGATGTCACATTTATGTGTTGTATGCATTATGGTTATGTGATGGATACATGAATGCATGTCATTAATGGTTAATTATTATGTACATATTTATTACAAATGGATATGATGATTATGGATGCATGAGTTAATGGTTATATGCATTTGTTATGTACATATGCTTTTGATGGATGTATTTTACAATGTTATGTATAATGATTATATGTATAATGTTGACTTGTGGGATACATGTGATATATGTGAAGGATATGTGGATTATACATATGTAATGGTCATTAATGAATAATTATATGGATAAAATGGATAATAAATGCACCTAATAGAGTGAAATAAATGCACTTAAATAAATAAATAAATGTACCGAGTGGATGCAAAATAAATACATGTACCAAATAAATGCACCTAATGAATTCTAAATAAATTCAACTAAACAACAAACAAGGTGGGGTAGTAAAATGAGTAACAAATCCTAACAAAATTAATAATGAACCTATTATGCAACACAATTGTTACATCAAATTTGGAGTCAATACTTAAACTTATCAATGTAACCTAATTAATGCACCTAAATGTGATTAACAATGCAACTTGACCTAATGGAATGAATGGACCAAAAATTAATGCAATTAACAAATGTAATGGATTAATGCAACTAAGAAATAATGAGACAATGTTTTTGTGTGTATCAACCATAATTGACATGATCATTTAGCTAGCTAGGGGGATGGGGAAAATAAAAAGGGACCTTGCCACAAGAAAAACACAATATGTACAATGAACCTAACTAAATGCATCATAACTACATGATTTTAGTGGGATTATATTGTGTTTATGTCAGAGAGCACACCCTAGTTTGATATTGCAAAAGGAGGTATGTACCATGTGTTAGAAAACACATATGACATTATTCCTTTCCGTGGACTAGACTCTCAAACATATAGATAATTTTAGTAACATGGATGTAGAGTATCCAGTCATGATGGGACCAATGCAGTGAAACTCATGGGGATGATTAGTACACCCTAGTCTTTTTATGGACTTGGTGGTACATGTACAAACCTTTCCCCCAGTGAGGCATACATAATCATAACTGCATATTGAACAAAAATGCACTAAAAATATCACAAACATATCATACCGCAAAAATGATGCATGTATCAATATACACCATTCAAAACATACCAATATATTGAAAATTGAGGTAGGTGTAAGTAAGCACTATTGACACAAAAGATAAAATTAAAAAGAAGGCCTCATGACCAAGTAGTCATTTGGTCCACAGTTCTTTCCATGAATAGGATTGAGGATGATGGATTTGAGATGCCGAGCTAGGAAGGATTCATCCTAAAGGGAAAAGATTGATTGAGTGATTGATTGTGGGAATATTCGCTAGCAATAGATGTGAAAGGAATGATAACTTAGAAATTTGATCTCCAAATTGATTTTGATAAACTCTTTTGAAGTCACCATATCTAGGAAAATCTCATTGTACTATAATTATGATAGGAGATCCTTGTTATTAGTGTGGGCAAACTGCACAATAACAGAAAGAAAGGTGGAACTAGGTAGGACTTCTACACAAATATGAGACTGGAAACTACAAAGTGGAATGGAATTGAGGTAAAAGTTATGATGTACTTGATAGACGATGGATCCACATGGTGCTTAACATAGGTTTTCACAATGGTACTTTTATAGAGTTCTTGATTACCAAGTTTTCACTATTGGACGGTATATTTCTCTCTTTTTTTAATGATTTTTTTGGATTTTGCACCATTGATTAATCACTGTACAAGAATTATACTGAGGGAACTATTTATAAAAGAATTTCCAATGATGAATATTCATAGGGTCAAAGAGAGGATCTTCCTCAGGTGTAGCGATCTGATAAGCTCTAGAGTTGAATTTATCAGTGACAATATATGGTCCCAACCAATTAGGCTTGAAATTTCCTTTCTTCTCATGACTCTAAAGATTCTTCATGTTATTCTAGAGGACCAAGTCACCAATGTCAAACTCATGAGGCTTGAACTTCTTGTGGAATTTCATGCACATGCAATTTTGATACACACATAGGTGGTTTATGACATTGAGGCACCTTTCATCGAGGAGTTGTAACTCTTGCAAGTGCACAACTTGGTATTCTTCTTTAGACATTAGATTCTTCAAAGAGATTCTGAGGGTAAGGAGCTTGATTTCAATAGGAAGAAAAAAATTAGTTCCATAAACAAGGGAGAATGGAGTGGATCCAAAAAGGGTGTAGTAAGCCTAGAGGGAAGGGTTCAATTGCTAGTGCCAATCATGACCAACGTTATTGACTATTTTCTTGAGTATTTTAAGGATATTTTTGTTTGTAGACTCAACTTGATTATTTCATTGTGGGAAGTACTTGGAAGAAAAATGGTGGGAAAACTTTGTGTTTTATAGGAAGTACTTGGAAGAATAATATGATACGAGATTATGATTGGTGCAACCCTTGCAACCAATGTCATAATCAAATCACCCATCCTAATGGGGTACTTTATCAAGCCCTTATGGTCCAAAACAATTCTTTAAATCATCAAGGTACAAATAAATAAGGCAATGATTAGTTAAGTGGTCAAAATGACCAAGGTTCACCACATGTTACTTTAATGAATTGCATGAAAGGCGAGGAATATTTCCTTGTAAATTTTACATAGGATCATAATCAACAATATGTGCATGTTTAAGATGGTACCAAGTCTAAGAAACGCTCTATTGAAATAGAAAAACAAGATGATAAAGACAAAGTTCAAGCTAATAATGTGTAGAATTAGACTTCTACAAGCCAAAATTGGAACCCTGTTACCCTAGCACTAAAAGGTATGTAAATTTTGCCTAGTGGATTGCCTTTTCTAACTAAAGAAAATCCTAAAGGGTAGATTCTAACACCACAAATGTAGAAAGATGAAGATGCTAACAAGGTACAACCAAAGGTGAGTTTTACCTCATTTAATATTATTGATCACATGAGGAAAAATACGTGTAGTATTTCCATTTTGGATGCCTTACAGTTACCAGGATAAAAGAAAAACATGATTAAGGCCTTAGCTAAGATTTCAGTGATAGATCAACCAGCTCAGAAATAAAAAGTTATTCTTGTGAATAATGTAACAAAAAATGATGAATAGAAAAAAATTAGGGGTAAATCCTCCACCCTTTATGTTATTCTAGTTGTTGGTGATTTCTTATTCGATAACTGTATGATAGATTTGGGGGCCAACAACTTTGTGATGCCTATAAAATTAGTTGATAAGTTGGATCTGGTTGATGAGCCTTTATAAAAAAAATGTGGTTTAATTGGATGGGTCATCTATTAATATTGTGGTGGTGATTAAGAATTTGATTATAACATTATATTCAGGCCCAAATTTCTCTATCTAACAAGATGTTTATGTAATTGATTTGCCACCATACTTTGCAATCTATCTTAGTAGGGATTTTACAATGAAGTTAGGAGGCTATTTATCATCTGATTGGTCACATTTGTTCTTTATAGTGAGATATGGTACTAGAGTGACTATACAATCAGATTCGTTAGCCAAAGATCATATTGAACCATACGCTCCTAGTGTTATTAATGTCAATTTAGTATTCCATGAAGGTGATCAACTTGTTATTTAATAATTGAGTACCCCATTAGAAGTTATACCAAACATTATTTTAGATGAATGGGCTACTGAAAATAATGAGGAACAACCATTTAACAATATGGAAGTAGCTAATCTTGGTAATTATATTATGCACGAGAACAATTCCATTCTTAATCTTGTAAAATGTGAGGAGTAGCAATTTGAACAATAATCTAACCATTTGGGGAAGTACATGTTTTGTATGATGATGTAATGATTTAATGATTAAAGCAATGTGATGTGATGGTATGTATGGATGCCTCTATTTAATGATATGGATATATGTAATGAATAATAAATTTAATGGATTTATTGTATTCTAATGTGATGCAAAATGTGATGTACCTATATGATGTAATGAATGAATATTTATGTTTAATGATTAATGATTAATGATTAATACCATGATAAATGATATATATAAATGTTATATGGATTAATGATGTTGATGATGCAAATGCAATGATATATAATGTATTGATATGATGGGCATGTATATGTAATGACCTAATACACTTATACTTGAATATAATTCAATGTGTAAATGTAAGGAATCTTTAATGAATGCACCTAAATGGATAATACAATGTGACATGAAATGTAATGTTTTTGACTGAACTTAATGGAATGGGACTAAAATGTCTTAATGATAAAATTAATACTACTAAATTAGATGATTTGATGGATACAATGAATGATACCTAATGTAATGTAATCATAAATAAACTTGATGGTTTAAAAAGGAATGATTATGAATGATTTTAAAATAATGCATCTAAATGAGATAGAATTAAAATGAATGCAAACTAATGCAGTGCAACTTTTAAATGAACTTAGGGTAATGATGTGAACTAATTTTTATCTCTATTGAGCACTCAAGGTTGTCATTAGTATCAAAGATTGGTAAAGATATCAGTTGGTCACTTATATTGAGCTAATCGGTAACTAGAAGCAAGACAGACTAGTCGGTAAAGCTTACACACTGAGCATCAGACAATTTACCGAGCACCAGCAGACACCGACACTAACAGATAGTAAACACTAAGCATCGCAATATACACCGAGCAGTTTATACAGTGTTTACCAAGGATCACAAGAAATGGCATAGTAATCTGAAATGGCACATTCTTCTATGCAAATGGTTACAACATATCAGAAAACATTTTACAAAGATTGAGGAATATTTAATGTTATGATATTCATTAAATTCAATGTATATCTTATGTAATAGTCTGATCTAGGTCATTTTTGTACACCATAGATCTTAGGGTTATGATTTTGTTGTGTAACCTAATTTTGTTAAAGCGGCAAAAGCATATCGCTATATAAATGTATGTTTACATCATTTTTGGTGTGAACTAATGTGAGAACAGATAAATGAATCAAGGAGAACTTGAAGCATTTGCCTAACTTCAAGTCTATCAGTTAACAGAGCAGATTGCAGAGGATATCAGATTAAGCAGAATCAAAAAAGGCTATCGAGCAGATTCAGAGCAAAGATTCATCATAATCAAGGTGATATTTTGTCAAAACTTATAGATCTGTATCAGACAATTGAGTTGTCAACTAGCAGATAATTGCCTATTTCTTTCTAACAATTGTAATAGAGTTTTGGATAAAATCTCTTAACATAGTAGACTTAACAATATTATGTAAATATCTTAACCAAGTGCACACTTCATTAGTGTTGTTAAAATCCTATAACTAGGTAGATCTAGCTGATCTAATATGTTACTCCTAATAGGGTAAGATCACTAGAAGTGATCAAAACTTGTAGCCCTAACAGGCAAACCTTTTCTATTTGCAGTAGTGAAGAATTTGTGGGTGTCATCCCCACCGTAGTTTTTACCTTCTAACAAGGGTTTCTACATTACCAAAATACTTGTGTTATGTGATTGCTTCTTGATTTCATGTTGTTACTTTCATAAGTTAAATGAATGATTGATTCATGCAATTAGATACAAGCTATTTTGCAAAGGTTATCACTGTTTACAGTCATAGATCTAAAAGGTTTACAAGTAAAGTTTTTGAAGGCACTACTTCACCCCTCCCCTCTCAGTACCTATCTCTCCTAATTCCAATAATTGGTATCAGAGCACAGTTCTCTTGTTGAACAGTTTAACCACTGAAGGGTAAAGATCTAAGCCATGGAGAGATATAAGCTTGATAAGACTATTGAGAATCAAAAGATACAAATGCAGATGTTTATTGAATAGTACAAGCAAGCCAAGGAAGGACTGAAGAAATTACTGGTTGAAAGGAAGAACCTAGCTATTCTACAAAATGAGATCGGTTACCATGAAGAATCTATTGATGAAATGTTCGAGCATATTGGATCTAGTTCTGGAAGTGTTTCTGATGGATTTGAAAATATAATCACTGATTTATCTGAAAAGAATCAACATTTAACTAATCAAGTGAAAACACTACAAATCGGTCAAGAATCTTAGATGGTGAGAATGGTAGAAATAATGAACAATGCTAGACAAGCCAAGAAAGAAAGGAATCTGGCTATTGATGACCGAAGATAGATGACTGAACAACTTCAAGCTAAAGAGAATGAAACACAGAGACTCACTGATCGTCACTTCCTACTATCTAATCAAATGATGACTGTGAATCAAGAAGTAAACTGAGTGAATGGAGAATTGTCAAGAAGACTAGAAGATGTTGCAAGACTCAGAGAGGAAAATTAAAAATTGAGAAATGATGTGAAAAATCAGCAGCAACATAATGAAATGAAGAAATTGGCTAAGGATAATTCTAAGAAGATTGATGACTTTTTGACTAGTCAAAGGAGATTTGGGAGTAAAGTTGGTATAGGCTACACCGGTGAAGGAGAATCATCACAACAAGTTGAACAAGTCAACAAGAATCAAAATCATAAACCTAAAGCTTGGGCATGTTATCACTGTGGCAAACTAGGACATACATCTAATGTGTGTAGAAGCAAAGCACAAGGTAAACCTCCTGTCACTCCTAAGTTTAATGGATATTGTTATTACTGTGGTAAGTTTGGACATCCAGCTTATGAGTGTAGAGCTAAACATAATGATATTGCTAACAATACCACTATGGAGAAAATATGCTATACTTGTAATAAACATGGACACACTGTACGAGAGTGCAAGGCAAAGATGAAGCAAGTATGGACTCCTAAGCAGAAAACACAGTGAAAACCTTATCAACTGAAGAGACAAGGTAATTCTTATGTTTGGGATTATAACTTTTGGGCTAACTATACTACTTGTGGTAGATATGGACACATTGCAGTAAATTGTTATAGAAAGAGTCGAATTGGACAATCAAGAAGCTAGACAAGCACTGGAATGGCATGTATGCACTGTCATAGAGTCAGTCATTTAAGCAAGAACTACAGAGACCGAGCACCAGATGAAAACCATGTATTTGAGAGTGGATATACTATTGCAGATATCACGAAGTTAAGGAACATAATGTGGAAGAAGGCATCTAATGAGAATGCTAAGTCAAGTAATGTTGTCGGTGAAACCTCGTCCACTAGATTGGGTGACATTGGTACCTCCACTTAAGGTGATATAGGTATGTATGGAACTGACATTTCAAAATGATCACATTTTACATATAGTTCCTTATATATGATGTACAAATACCAAATCTGCATTAATAAAGATGCATTATGGTTTATGTGTTATGAGCTAACAATGTTATATAGTCGGCAAAAGAGAGACTAAGAGTTGGTTACCCGTTGGTAATCACTACACAAGGTTAATCGGACAACAGTGCAAACCGATGAAGAAATCCTATGTTGACCGATTGGATAAAATTTTTAGTTGTCACCAAGTTGACAATTATTTCATACTAAAAGTTAGGTCAAACATTTATTGCATGAAAGTTTGAGCGGGAATATCGAAAAGTCTATAAATACACAAGAAACAGAGTTCATTTTTACATTGCAATTTTGAAGAGCGAAGATTTCACAGAGAAGAGTTCGAGCTAAAAGATTTTCATAAGGATTTAAGGCTATTGTAGATCGAACCAACATCACTCTTCTACGATTCTGAGTAAGTTTATTTTCTACCAAACACTTTATTTACCTGCTGCTAGTCGAAACCCTAAATTGATTTATGGCATCTACATCGTCCGCTAGAAAATCACAAAGTGTTGAGGAAAAAGTTAATCTAATTGTAAGGGCAAATTTTGATGAACCTAAGTTCAAGCCACATCCCAAGGTCACATCACAAACAGATTTAATGGTGCTTTCTCAAGCATACCAAATAGGTTTTTATTGAAAGAAGACGTAAGAGCATATATTCATTGCAAAATTGGAGAAGTAGGAGACTTTGAAACTATTGCAACACATTCACTACTTTGTGGCACATATGGAAAATTGAAACCAGAATACAAGAAGATTATGAAATCAGGGTTATCGTGTATCACATACTATCTACAATCATTTAAGATAGATTGGATCATAATCGTATTGAGTAGGTATCATGATGGAAAATTATGGCTGGATAAACCGATAAAGGTCACAAAGAAAATGATAAGTAGGGTTACTGGGCTCCCTACAATCAACAAGGCAAAAGCCTTCTGTAGTTTGTCACGATTGGATGTTGAGAAGAACATTGGAGCACAATGGGATGGTCGAGCACTGAAGATTTCAACAATCAGAGACTCAACAGTTAAGTTTGTAGCACATGTAATCGGGTATAAGATATTTCAATCCAGCAAACTCAATAGCGTACCCTACAACGCAGTAGACATGGTGTAAAAAATTATGGAGAAAGGTCACCAGGTTGATCTTGTCGAGGTACTGTTACATCAAATACAGGAAAACATGAAGATAATAAGGTCAAAGAAGTCAAACACATGTAAGTTTGGATCGCTACTTATGTGTATATTTTTCTTCATACAAAACTTTGTACCTGGCGTCGGTAAAGTGAGCTGGACTACAGATAGACCTATAACTACACAGATTACCAAGATGATAAATAAGTTAGGAAATAATATAAATACAGTATTTGATGCATACTTCAAATAATTTTATACTAAAATGCATCAAAGGAGTAGAATTCCAAGGGAATTAGTTGAAAAATTTGAGATGGACATTTGTTTTGTAGTTGACATAGATCATTCAATGATAAAAGCAGTTGAACCTAGAGTAAAATGGTTGGCACCGATGGGTTATGAAATGAACCATGATTTCGCACTGAAATCTATTAATGCACTACTTTCATTACCAAAAGATCCCATTGCCACTAGGTTCAAAACATATGAAGAGGCCAAATCTAGGATAACTATAGGCATAGAGATCGGCAAAATGTGTAGAAAGGCAAAGAAGATGAGAAAAGATCTTACTGCTAGATATGGAGATGTGTCTGAAACACTTGAGGAGACACCGGTTGAATAGGAAATCGAAGGTCAGATAATGTTATCTAACAAGCCATATGATAGTGAGGAAATTGAGTCTGATGAAGACAAAGATCCCACACCGGTTCCTCCACCTGAAGTTCCAATGAAGAAGTAGTTACTAGTACAAGAAGGTGTGAGGACAAGATCATCAATTGCAGCTTCACCACCCGAGAAGAAAGAAGCAGAGAAGGTAATAAAATGTAAGGTAGCTACACCAACTAAGACTTATGCAAAGAAAGGATCCAAGGTTGTAGCTGAAGCATCGAAGAAAAGGAGAAGATTGATAAGAGGAAGAGTAGACCTTGAATATACATAAATTAAAGATGACACAAATCAATTCAAGGTGGTCAGCAACAAGGTAAGGTCCATAGATGAAGTCATTGAGGATATAATTGAGAACGAAGACCTTACTGATCTGGAAATAGGCATATTTGACAAGATGTCAAATGAGGATCCAAGATGGAAGAGGCAATCATCCAAATGATGATAAAATTCAAAAGAGTACCATTGGAATTTTCTTGTTCATTACCGAAGGATTTGGATGACAGGATCAATCAGAAATGGGGCTATGCACTTGAAACCGAGAAAAGAAAGAGAGAAAGATCTCTAGTTCGGGTTGCTCCACATCTAAGCCTAGCAGAACTTGATGAAATCATGGCTAATCATCAACATAGATTTGTTGTAAAGAACCTAGCCATGATGATATTGGATGAGAATGTGGCAGATGTAGAGGAGACTGGCGATGACCTATGGAGAGCACTCATTAAAGCAAAAGAACAAGCTGAGCAAAAAACATACTTAAATTTGTCTAAGAAGAGACAAAATTCAAAAGGTAAAGGTATCTATATTGATGATGGCACAACAGAGAAGTTAAAGGATTCTGGTATATTAGTTACCGAGGTAATTGATATCACTGAGCAAAAGGAGGAAATAAGTATCTCACAGGATGCACTGGATAAATTAGAAATCCAAATGAAGAAGAAAATTGATGACAATGTACTCATTGAGGACATCACAAATGGTGATCTTGATGACAAGGATGATGAGGATGTAAGTATTGCACCCCTAAACACTCAAGATGAAGAACAAGTGACAAAGTGTGCATTTACATCACTACCGGGCGAGCTTCCTGTACTTGTAGAAGTAGTGGAAATTCTTTCATAGGAACAACCTGACGGCTCAGATGCTGAGCAAAACAAAGACATCATAGGGGATCAAGACACTGAGAAACCTACAGAGACAGATGAGCCTACACAAATAGAGGCACCTTCCACCGAGACAAAGGTAACAGAAGAAACAAAGGAAACTAAGGCAATCCCATCTGACACCACACCTGAGGCTCCAACTCTATTAACTGAGACAACAGCTACCGTGGAGCAGAAGAAGGAAGAAAGTGTGTCAACTGGGAAGGATACTCTGAGGACTAGAGACAAGTCTCTTGTCGTTACTGAAAAGAAATCACCATTAGTATCAAAGAAGAAAAAGAAAAAGAAAGGAAAAGGGTTGGTCACCCTAGATGAAGTTATAATTATTCCTGAGTGTGACCCGAGGACCCTGAGCCTCGAGGAATTAAGTAAATATGGGGAACTATGTCAAAGAAAGGCAGCACAAGAGAAGTTGAAGCAAGAAACAAAAACAAAAAAAAAATCTTAACAGATGTGAGGGATATCTTACAATAGGTAGTACCTAAGGTGAATATTGATGAAGATACTCCCATCATAGATCAACTTGCTATATTGACAGAGAAGATCAATGCCCCGGATACTAATGCAGACAAACAGATTGAAGAAAGGGAAGAGTCAAGAATACAAAATAAACTGGTAGAGAAAATAAGCCAAGAAGTTGAAATAAACAAGGTTAAATTAACTAAGGTAATAACTGAGATCAAATCTATCACCCAGTTAATTTATCAGTTTTTACTAAAGCTTTGTACTGTAGACACCTTCATTGTTGTAGTCAGTGAAAAGATAAAAGGACTAGAAGTAGAAATCAAAGTTAGTACAACTGCCACTATAACTGAGCCAAATTCTTTCTCTAAGCACATTCACCGAGTTCAAGAACTCCGATAGTTAATATCAAAGTTAAAGAAACAAGAAGAGCACATAATGCATCAGGTCACTGAGTTACAGACAGAACTCTTGGCATACCTAAAAAAATTTGAGGCACACATTGTCAAAGCAGAGCAACTTGTTGCAGCACCTGAGATTTCAGTGTTGGAGAACATATTTGACATGCATGCACAAGTCGGTCTTGAGCATATTGCTCTCACCAACTTGAAAGAGGAATGGGAAAACCTCTTGGAGTCAATAAAGAAAACCCACCAGCATATTTTTGACATGATGTGAGTATACTTCTTAATTTTTGTATTTGGCATTACTATCAAAAATGGGGAAAGTAATGTATATTATGTCATATGCCAAATAAGTACACAGATGCTACGTATACTACATATTACCAGGAGCATGCACCGAGGGGGAGTACTTTAGAAATTTTGATAAGTATATGTATATGGCGGAGATATAAGGTATATATAGAAAATTTTGTCTATATACATTCGAGTTTTTATACTAATCCCAAAGGGGGAGATTGTTATCTCTACTGAGAATTCAAGGTTGTCATTAGTATCAAAGATTGGTAAAGATATCGGTTGGTCACTTATATTGAGCTAATTGGTAACTAGAAGCAAGACAGACTAGTCGATAAAGCTTACACACCGAGCATCAGATAGTTTACTGAGCACCAACAGACACCGACACCGACAAACAGTAAACACTGAGCATCACAGTATACACCGACCAGTTTATATAGTGTTTACCGAGGATCACAGGAAACGGCATAGTAATCTAAAATGGCACATTATTCTATGCAAATGGTTACAACAAATCATAAAACATTTTAGAAAGATCGAGGAATATTTAAAGTTATGATATTCATTAAATTCAATGTATATCTTATGTAATAGTCTGATCTAGGTCATTTTTGTACACTGTAGATCTTAGGGTTATGATTTTGTTGTGTAACCTAATTTTGTTAAAGCGGCAAAAGCATATCACTATATAAATGTATGTTTACATCATTTTTGGTGTGAACTGATGCGAGAACAGATAGATTAATCAAGGAGAACTTGAAGCATTTGCCTAACTTCAATTCTATCATCTCTTAATAGAGTGGACTTAACAGTCTTATGTAAATCTCTTAACCGAGTGCACAATTCATTAGTGTTGTTAAAATCCTATAACTAGGTAGATCTAGCTAATCTAATATGTTACTCCTAACATGGTAAGATCACCATAAGTGATCAAAACTTGTAGCCCTAATAGGAAAACCTTTTCTATCTGCAGTAGTGAAGAATTTGTGGGTGTCATCCCCACTGTAGTTTTTACCTTCTAACAAGGGTTTTTGCGTTACCAAAATACTTGTGTTATGTGATTGCTATTTGATTTCATGTTGTTTACTTTCATAAGTTAAATGAATGATTGATTCATGCAATTAGATACAAGCTATTTTACAAAGGTTATCACTGTTTACAGTCATAGATTTGAAAGGTTTACAAGTAAATTTTTTGAAGGCACTGATTCACCCCTCACCTCTCAGTACCTATCTCTCCTAATTCCAACACTAATGCGATGAACTTAGATTAAAGTGAATGCAAACTAATATAATGAATTTAAATGAACTTAGGGTAAAGTCCCAAATGAATGCAAGATAAAATGATTTTTAACAAATGCAATTGAACTAATGCAATGCACCCTTGTTTTTTGTTTTTTATTTCCAACACACTTCGATCACATATAGTTTTTTTATGGTTGTTTGATTTTTTGATTTAAATTCACCCCCTTTCTATTTTCCTCTTGAAAATTCATTTTTGGAGCTAAGAAAGGAAAATAGTTTAAATGCATTTAATCTAAGATGTATGCAACTAACTGTCACTATTAAAAAATTTAGAGCTTATATTCATCATCGCGCAATTTTTGAAATCCTGAATTAGTACAACCATCACTAGTTTAACCATGATGATATGAATACCTTTTTCACCTCTTACATTGCTTTCCCCTCCTTTGGTACGACTATCACTGATTGGAGTCAATCATGAGAGTACGAATACCGATTTTGTTGGATTCTATGTTGCAAGTGGATTTTGGTATTATGATATTTAACATAAAAAATATCCAAGGTATTATTTTGTGTAAACAAACAAAGATCTTAGTTTTTCTATATATACATGTCCTCGATGATGCTTCGATGATCATGTCCTTAGATAAATAATGCATACTTCAAAACTTTGATTTTAAGACAATCATTCAAAAATCAATAAAATATCATGCTTTCATCATAGCTTGTCTAGTTTAAAAACTTTCATCGATTTGCTAGAAAGACATGATTTCATCAATCAAGTCAACACTTTTAGAAAAAATTTGTCCTATTTTTCAAATCCATATTTCAAGTATAGTTCTATTTATTTCATACTTTTAATCCTAATAAAGATAAGGTCTTTGTGAGATTTTGGACCAATTTTTGCATTTAGTTGAAAATTAGATTAAGATTAGGATTTGATTGAGTGTTTCACTTGTGCTTTGATGCATTGATTTGGTGTTTGATTGAAGTTTTCTTTTAATGAATCCTTCCTCCTTTAGATTAGATTGCCCCCAGTTTGATGTGATTATGTTTGTGGGACTTGGGACAATTTATAGATTCAATTAGTGACAAAACCTTTAGGTACTTGCAAATGCAACTTTATTATGCAATATATACAAATGCTGGTGAATGCAATATTTACAAGGATGACCACTAGGTATGTGACTGACTTGGACTTCCAATGGCCCATGTTTACCAGGTTTTCACCAATTAAATGGATTTTTCTTTTTTTTCTATTTTTAAAGCTTTTTTCATTTTTTTTCTACCAAGGCGCCTATTTGCTAGGTTTTCACCAAGGTACTTTTTCTCTTTTCTTATTTTTTTGTATTTTCTCTTTTTTCAATTTTTTTGTTTCCATATTATCAAGGCACTTATTTGCTAGGTTTTCACCAAGACAACATCTTTTTAAGGATCCTTTCTGAATGTTTTTGGCTTTCTTCATGCTCAATTTTCCACTATTTTTTATCTTTTCTGTATTTCTGATTTGCTTGATCTTTTCTATTTTTCAATGTTTTTGGAATTTTCAAGATCTCTTTTGACTATATACAATAAATAGGATGCTTTCTCATCTGATATTTCTAATACTCTTTTTCTCTATTCCTCTTCAATTGCTTCAGGTGTAAAACCTTTTCAAATGTATACTTTTTATTAGCTCTTGCAACTCCTCTCCTTCACAATCAGCTAGTTTGTAAGTGCCAGTGTCAAAAGATGAAGTGATCACAAAGGGTCCTAACCAGTTTGCTTCCCATTTTCCTTTCTTCTCTCTTTATAATTGATTCTTGGGGTTTTCTCACAACACTAATTCACCTATTTGGAATGCCCTTGGTTTGATATGTTTGTTATAGTTCCTTGACATTCGATTCTGATACACTTTCAAATGATTGAAGGCTTGTTGTTGTTTTTCATCTAACAATTCTAGTTCTTGTAACCTAGCAACCCTATAGTCTTCCTTGCTTATCAAACCATGTAAGGATACTCTTAAAGATGTAATTTCTACCTCTAAAGGTAAAATTGTCTCTACTCCAAAAACTAAGAAGAATGGTGTAGCTCATGTTGGCATTCTTATACTTGTTCTATAAGCCCATAGATTTGGGTTTATTTGAATATGCCAATCTCTACCTGAATTATCCACTATTCTCTTCAATATCTTTAAGATGTTCTTGTTTGTTGCTTCTGCTTGTCCATTACCTTGTGGGTAATATATTGAAGATGAGTGATGTACCATATGAAATTTTGTACATAATTCTTTCAAATCCTTATTTTTTGAATGTTTGCATTATCCATTATGATGGAAAGAGGAAAACCACATCCACAGATTATGTGATTTAATATAAACAAGGATATCTTCTTTCCTATGGCAATGGATAAGGGTCTCACTTCCACCCATTAGGTAAAATATTATGTTGTAGTAATGATAAATTTGTGACCATTTGAAGATGGTGGATAAATCATTCCTATTAAATCCAAACCCCATTGATAAAAGGGCCAAGGTGTTGTCATAGGATGAAACTCTTATGCTGGTATGTGGACCAAGTTCCCATGATATTGACACTTACGACAAGTTTTTTGTAAAATGACAAGTGTCCTTTTCCATCGACGGCCAAAAATATCCTATCCTAATAAGTTTCTTACTTAGGGTTAAACCATTAGAATGTGAACCATAAATCCCCTCATGAATTTCTTATAAGGTTATGTTTGATTCCTCCTTCTCTAGACATCTTAAAAGCATTCCATCTAGACTCTTATGATACAACATGTCGGATATCAAGGTATAGCGAGAAGCTTGGCGTATAAAACTTTTCTTTTGATTTCTAGTTTGGTCTAAGGGTAAGATTTGGTATTTCAAGTAGGTGTAAATGGATTCATACCAAGGTGATTCATGTCTTGTTAGAAAACAAATGGTATGAGGATGGGAAGGGTCAAATGCGGGTTTCTCAACTTCTTCTACCAGGAATTCATATCTGGCGCTTTGATCTGGTATTTGCAGAAGTGATGCCAAAGTAGCCATTGCATTGATACTTTATTTTTATCCCTCGACACTTGCTCAAATGTAATTATAGTAAGTATTTCTTAAGATCCTCGATCATATTCTTGTATGGTATCAACTTATCATCTTTAGTTTGATACTCGTCATTAATCTGATTAATAACTAGTTGGGAATCTCCATAGATTTGTAGCTCTGTTACTTTCCATTCTAATGCCAACTTTATACCAATAACCAATGCTTCATACTCGACTATGTTATTTGTGCATGGGAATAGCAATTTGTATGATTTCGGAATTGTAGACCCTTGAGGAGTAATCAAAAGTATCCTGGCTCCTGATCCATGTTGTGTATAGGAACCATCAAAATATAATTACCATGTTTTTGCTTCGACATTAACAATTTCAGAATCTGGAAATTCCACTTGAATTGGATGTTCATCTTGTAAAGGTGATTCTACTAATTGATCATCTATTACTTGGCCTTTGATATATTTATGGTCCACATATTCTATATTAAATTCACTTAGAACCATGACCCATTTGGCTAGTGTCCCATTCAATGTTGTTTTGTTGAGAAGATATTTCAAGGGATCAATCTTTGCAATGAGTTGAATCTTGCGGGACAACATATAGTGGAGTATTTTTTGGGAAGAAAAAACTATGGCCAAACATTCTCTTTCAATTAAGGTATAGTTCAACTCATACTTCACTAAAGTTCTGCTTATGTAATATATGACATTTTCCTTTCCAGCTCTGTCCTCTTGAGTTAAGAGTGCCCCTAATGCATGTTTTGTCACTGAGATATATAATATTAAGGGCTTGCCTCTGATTAGAAGCATTAATGTTGGAGGATTCATTAAGTAATTTTTCAATAAGGTGAATGATTCTTCACATTTCTCATCTCATTTGAAAATTGTGTCATTGTGAAGGAGTTCAGTGAAATTGTGGCATTTTTCTGCTAAATGAGAGATGAACCTTTGAATGAATTGAATCCTACCTTGAAGAGATCTCATTTGACTAATATTTCGAGGTGCCCCCATCTCCATGATTTCCTTTACTTTGGCTAGGTCTACCTCTATTCCTTTTGCTGAAACAATGTATCCTAGTAGCTTTCCTGATTGAACACTGAATGCACACTTCTTTAGATTTAGCCTGACTTTGAATTACTCTAGTCTTACAAAGATATTTTCTAAGATGGGTAGATGTTCATCCCTTGAGTGGGATTTAGCAAGTATATCATCTACATAGTCTTCCATGAATTTGTGCATCATGTCATGAAATATAGTCGTCATGGCCCTTTGATAGGTCGCTCCAAAATTCTTGAGACTAAAGGGCATAACATTCCAACAAAATTTCCCCCATGTGCATGTAAATGTTGTCTTGTCTTGATCTTTGGGTGCTATCTTTATTTGATTATAACCACTAAACCCATCCATAAGTGAGAACATTTAATGTCATGTTGTTAGGTCTATGATGGCATTTATGCTTGGTAGAGGAAAGTCATCTTTAGGACATGCAATATTAAGATCCCTAAAGTCCATGCAACTTCTGATAGATCTGTCTGCTTTGGAAACAAACACAATGTTCTAAATCCACTTGGCATAATCAATGGCTCTTATAAACCCTACTTTCAACAATTTTTCCAACTCTACTTTTACGAGCAAAGTTATGTGTAGATGCATCTTTCTTAGTTTCTAATTTACTGGTCTTACTCCTTTTAAATTCAAATGATGCATGATGAAATTCATATCTAATCTAGGCATATCATTATACGACCATGCAAAATTGATTTGTTTTTCTTTGAAAATTTTGATGAAATCTATTCTTTCTTCAGTAGATAGAGACGCTGCTAAGTGTATGATTTTTGGCTCTGATTCTAACCCAATATACAATTTCTTTGTTGGTTCAATTAAGATAGGTGATCTTTCTTCATAGTGCTCGGGAAAAGTATCCAACCCTTCTTCCTTAGATGCCTCTATTGGGTTTTCACCTTTGAAAACGTTCTTTATTTCTTTTTCTTTTTGATTTAATGTTGCCACAATGTGGTTTTCAACATTAAATTCTTTCCATTATTTTTTTATTTTTTTATTTTTTTTCTGAACTGAAAGTTTGAATACTTCCCTTTGTCACTTCTTCCTGATATTCCATGGTAGAAGAAGGCTCAACCACATTAAGGTATTGGGACACCAAGTTATCATTCAAGAATGTAGGGAGGCTCGTAGGTTCAATGGAATCCCATTCGATTAGTTTGGGATAGATAAGGGTCAAAGGATTAATGCTTTGGTTTAGTCTAATAGGATTTAGGGACATGAATTCATTTGAAGGTTCAAACATTGTATCATTTAAGTCTATAATATGTGCTTCTTCAAGATATTCTAGAGAACTAGGGTCAAAATCTTCCTCACTAGAATCCTCTAAGGTTTCTGTTGGGTAGAAATCTCATGGATTAAACCTAGGGTTAGATTATTCTATAGTAGGTGTCCATGATGGTACGTAAGGTTCTCGTACCCATTGATTTCTCTTGATTTCCTAAATTGGTACATTATCTAAGACCACTTGACTAAAACTTGAAGCTTGATTATGATTTGATTCAGAGACTTGTTATTTTCCCTTGCTAGGAGTCTAGGTGTGGATTACATCAACTTCTTTATCTTGGCATGATTCACTTGAAAATGATTCCCACTCCCAATTGTTTGAATCTTCATCACTTTGGGAACCTAGTTGTAAGATTTGGTCATAAACCAAGGGATACTTCTTTTGAGTGTACCCTTGTTCTAGGTACCCTAATCCAGTTTTTTCCTTACTATATCTCCATGTCATTTCAATGGGTTCAACAAGTCCTTCATTTCTTCTCCCTAAAGGCCCTTGTCATTTATTTTCCATTTTTTGCATTATTTGAAATCCTTTCCCATATTGATGTGTGGGAATGCTTATATTTTGGATGCGCTTTTCATGTGCACTTGATTCCTCATCCTTATATAGCCAATTTAGGATTTCATCATCTTCTTCATCCATGGATGAAGATGTACTTGCCCTTACAAAGTGGTCATTGTATTTATGATGTAGATTGGATGGTCTTCCATATGATTTTGGAGATAAGGGTAGATCCATCATGGATAAGGAGTATTCACCTACACCCTTTTGTTTGATTTGACATTTCTTTTCAAAAAATTTCATCATATGATCCATTTTTTGGTAATGAGAATCTTTGGTGTAGATTTGGATAGATCTAGCTTGGTCTTCTTTTTATTTCTCAGGAGAACTTTCCTCACTAACCTTCTCTTTTCCTTTTGTCATTGTAGTTAGGTTAGTAGGACTTTGATTACTTTCAACAACAATTTATTTTTCTTCTTTTTCTTTTCCCTTCAAAGATGGAAGATCTTTTGAGCTTTGTCCTTGCTCTATTCTTTGGTAAATAGACCCTTCTGCATTATGTGGGACTAAGGAGCCATTAATAGGCTTCATGTTATTACAATATTGAAAGGGGTTTGAGTCCCCACTTACCATGACTTCTTGTCCTACATAGGGAAATTTGAGACATTGATGGTAGGTTGACGACCTGCATTTCATGGATCCATGGCCTTCCTAATAGGATATTGTAAGTCAAATTTAGGTCAAGGACTTGGCAAATGGTCTCTTTCTGCATTGGACCAACTTTGATAGGAAGTACTATGACCCCTTTGGAAGCTCTTTCTTCATCATCGTAGGCTTTTATGGTTATCTTTTTCTTTGGGTCAATAGTCTCCTCAGAAAATCCTAAGGCTTTTACCAAGTTCAGGGTACAAATATTTAAGTCGACTCCTCCATCAATGAGGACTCTTTTCACCCTATGCTTGTGGATTATGACCTCTATATGCAAGGGCAGATTTTGTGGGTGGTTTAGAGACATATCATCTTGTTCTGAAAAGGATAGACAATGGGGTGCAACAAGATGTCCTACCATGTTTTGAAATTTATAAGCATCTAAATTTAGAGGTACATTAGTCTCTACCAAGGCTTTTCCTAGAATCTCCTTATGAGTTGGTGAAAGCTTGAGTAATTCTAGAATAGAGATTTGAGAAGGAGTTCTTTACAATTGGTCTACCAAATTATATTGTTTCAAAGATGAAGATTAAGTTTGATTTGGTAGGACAATCCTTGGGGCACTTCCTGGTAAAGTAATTTTTTATGCTTGCCCCCTAGTTACAACATTAGATGTTGCTTCCCTTGGCTTCTCTTTTACCACAAAAACATTTATGGTGTTTTCACCACCACTTAAAGTATTAATGGTGTTATCATAAGTATGAGCAAAATTAACCTTCTCATTACCTCTTTTGTTGTTAGGGTTGGTGTTTGATGATTCCCCCTTTTCACGATTTAAGAAAGGATTTTTAAAAGCCGTATGGTTTTTCTTATTTTGAGGTCCTTCCACTTTTATCGTTCCATCATCAATTAGGTCTTGGACAAGATGTTTCAATTTCATGCATTCATTCATTTTATGTCCCTTATTATGATGGTATTCACAATGGTGAGAATTAGTCCACCAATTAGGCTTGACTTGGGGTTCATATGGCCTCGATTCGGGTAAGGTAATGATTTTGTTAGCCACCAAAGTCCTTACTGCATTTTCCAATGGTTCACCTCAAAAGGTGAATTTTCTCTTTTGATATGTGGAAAATAAAGGCTTAGTTTTAGCGACACTGGAGTTATTAAAAGGATTGTTGTTGTCAGCATTGTTATTGTTGTTGTTGGGATTATTATTATTGAAAGGGGCTTTGTTTGTTTGATTTATGTTATATGTTGAATTTTCCCCACTTGATAAATTAAAGAGGGTAGCCTTTAAGTTGTGTGCTTCCACAACTCCATCATTCAAAAGATTTTTATTATTGTTCTTCAACCATAGTATAGGTTTATCATTGTGATTGTTGGCTCCTTTATTATTGTTATAATTAGATACATTATGATTTTTACTAGTGTTGGTATAGGGTTTATTATCTTTGAACAATTTTATTTCTCCCCTCTTAACCAACCATCTTAAATTTTAATCCCATTCTCAATAAGTTTTTCAAAAGTAGGGGGACATTGAAGTTGGAGCCTATAGTTCATCTCCACGTTTAAGCTATTCATAAATATTTCCATTTTCTCCTTCTCGGGTATATTTCATGGATATCTTGCAAAAATTGTTCTCCACCTTTGAAGAAACCCTAAGAAAGATTCACCATCTCGTTGCTTAGTGTCACATAGGTTGAGCATGGTAATCTCATGTTCGATGTTGTAAGAATAATGGATTATGAATTTGGAGGCTAATTCCTCGAATTTCTTTATCCCTTGTGGAAGTTTTGAGAACCATTCCATGGCTTGACCTCCTAAAATTCTTGGAAAAAGTCTCATTAGATAAGTTGTATCATGCATAAATTTGATGCTTAGAGCACAAAAATCTCCAATCTTGTGGGTCTAATTTATCCGTGTATTTGTTGTACTTAGGAAAGACTACATTTATCGGAAAAGGTGCCATAACCAAGCTTTTGTCAAAAGGAAATGGGCACAAGGCCTCGATAGAGAATGGCTTAGGTTCAACTGCCTTTTTCATTAGGTTGATTTGTGCTTGGAACATTTTTAAGTGTTTACTCATTGCACCCATTGGATTATCATCTTCCTTGTCTTTCTTAAGTTGACCAATGTCATAATCATGTGGAAGTTTTACCCCTGCTTGGGCTAAATTTAGGAAATATCTTTCCTTATCTCTTTCTATTAGTTTGTCCATAACTTCAAGAAATTCCATTTCTTGAGCCACCCTATTAGATTTATCTTCGAGTGTTTCTTTAGGTCCTTGATTGGCATTATTAATATGATCATTGTTACCTCCATGGATGTAGTCATAAAACGTGGAATTTCTATCCATTGGATCAGTTCTCTTTTCAAAAATATTTGGGAGACTATCCCCTTGGTTGTGATTTATAAAAGAGTTTTGGGATTCAAATTTGGGGACCTCTTTTGTAATGCAAGTGTTGTCCTCTTGTAAGGATAATTTGAGTTTGTACGATCATGTAGAAACTGACATTCAACAAGGTTTAATTTCGAATTGTTTCCCCCAAACTTGGTAATTGTTTGCTTTTATGAAGAGATTAAAAATATAAGATGAATTTTCAAATGGATATCTCTTACTTGTTGTATGTATTTTTCAAACAAAGCAATCACAAATACACTTGTTCTTTTTAACCCTCTACACAAAAAGTGTTTGAATTTGTAAGGATGTTATCACGGGTTTTTGCACAAAGAGACACTTCAAGCAATCTACCTAGCTCAAAATTTGGTTCATAAACATGACTCTACAAGGTAGGCTTTTCTATTTTAACAAGGTATTTAATCAAGATTTTGTTCAAAATGGACATTAAACTTTCATCCTCCAAAATTAGGAGGCTTCCCACCACCGGTATGTCAGAGTTTTGTGCAATCCCGTAGGACTACTCAAGGAAGTTTGAAAGCTTAATATCCTTTTGTCACACACCCCATTAAGGATGCATGCATTTTATTTTAGAGTGGGTTGGATATTTGTGGAAAAGGAAAATGTATCCCACTTTGGGTTGTCCCTCTCACTAGCCTTGTTAAGGCAAATCTCGGGAGGTGAGCCCACTATGGATCTAGCATGTTCATATTGAAAGCAATAAGGTGGAATGAAGAGATAGGTTTTGGGAGTTTGATTCACCAAAAGGTGAAGAGAATATCCCTATCCATTTCTTTATTACCAAACACTTTTAACAAGGTTCAATTTCCAATCCCACTAACTAATGGGAATCGAGTATTTTTACTCTTTTCCACAAACAAGGGGTTGTTGCTTTTTTATTTTAGTGCTTGATTTACTTAGCCTTTCTTTTAATCAAGGAATTTGATATTTTTGGCATTTTGATTCACTTAGAAAGTGAAGAGAATAGGCCTAGTATCAAATCCCTTAAAGAATAATAGGTTGCTTTGATTACTAGATTTTGAAATTGACAAGGCCATAATGTAAGTAAAAATTGACCAAGTTTTAGGCTTACCTTGTTTCAAAGCTAGCTAAGGCTAGGGGCATTTTTGATGAATCTTTCATTATTTATGCTCACCTAGTGGCGATCATTCCTTCCCATTCGCTTCTCCTCCAACAAGTTAGTCAACACAACCAAACAAAGTGAAGAAAAACAAGAATAAATTTGAATCTAAGCCTTATTTATGAAATTTGACAAAAATTGATTAAGGCAAGTAAATCCAATTTAATGAGATGAATTTTAATTTGTAAGCTTCTACAACTCTCAAATAATGTTCATATACCTCACTTTCCTATTGTGAATTCTCCAAAACCAGCTTGATATGCGCAATATTCTCCTCCTTATTCTTTTTAGCCAAGGCCTTTCCCTCACTATTAAATATGGTCTATGGTTTTTTTAATTTTTTATGACCAGTCATCCAACAGACACAGAGAAATTATTTTTCATATGTTAGATTCTGTAAATTATCAATTTAATTAAATGCACAACAGAATCTATTGAATGTGCTATTAAAAAGATTGAAAGCGCTATTAAAAGTATCAAATGTGCTATAGAAAAATATTGAATGCACAGGAACAAAATTTAAATGCGCTAATAAAAGGAGCAAAGGCATTAAAAGAAAGCCTTGAATGCATTGGAGAATGTATTATACACACTGGAGAGTCAGGGCACACGCACTGAAAGAATGAAGACAAGAAAAGAGAAAGATCAAATGCGCCAAAACTCTGTGTAAATGCACAATACTTTGTCATAGATGCGCTATTTCAGACCTTGTATGCGCTGGAGAATCTATCAAATGTGTTTAAAAACCTGTAAAACAGAGAGTAATAAAAGGATTTGCAAAACAAAAATTACTTCTCCGAATTTAGAAATTAGTGAGACCTAATGCCCCACGGTGGGTGTCATTTTGTGTGCTAAGGAAAGCACCTTCATAGGGTTAGTATCATCAATAAATTGAAATGAGAATTAAATAGCCACAAAAAATAATCTAAATAAGCAAATTTAAAGATTATTGAGTACTCTATGGGTCTCTAATTAGGGATGCTAATGATGAGCTATCAGCAAGCTCTCACTAGTGACATTCCTAATATGAGAAAAGTAAATGATAAACAAGCTAATACAAGTCAATTCCAAATGAAAATACTAATTAGCTCTAGATTTGCCTTTTCTAACTCAAATTTGCAAGAGGTTTGATGCTTCATAAAATTTGTG
Organism: Chamaecyparis obtusa; assembly: GCA_027943335.1. Classification (NCBI taxonomy): domain Eukaryota; kingdom Viridiplantae; phylum Streptophyta; class Pinopsida; order Cupressales; family Cupressaceae; genus Chamaecyparis; species Chamaecyparis obtusa. The sequence continues at coordinate 85,084 of BSBK01003708.1, read as the reverse complement.
GATGATTATTGCTTCAATTATGCCTTACTTTTATAGATTTTGGCAAGGGCAGGGGGTGTGGTTGATTTGATCATGGTTGAGTTTGAGTTAAGTCCATGGTTCCACCTTTGGAGACCATTTAAATATTTTGTCCTCGAAGGTTGGGACAAGAGGACAAAATGGGTGGACAAGATGCTCTCTTCTTATGGGTGATGGAGATTCAATTTAAGCTTGATCCATGTGAGCTTTATCCTTCAATCCTATTGGTTGAGATATTTTCTCCCATTTGGTGGTTGAGGGAAAATAGGATTTTAATCAATTGAATTTAATTAATATCCTTATCTATGTGTACCCCTTGAATGGGTTGATTTGATTTAAATGAACTATGTAATTAATTAGATTAATTACATAATTAATTGATTTATCCTGATTTATTTTGATTTAAATTGAATTTATGGCTTTTGATTTTTAATTAAATTTGATTTATGGCTTGATTGCAATTTTGCTTTGATTCTAGCTTGATTCGATTTAATTGCTTTGATTTTTGCCTTAGTTGCTCACTTGATTGATCTTGTCCAATTTTAGGTGATTACAATAGGCATGGAAAAATTAGTGAGCATCAATATTAGCATAAATCAAATACCTAAATACTCCACATGGTGCCATGATAGTAGCAGGGTCATGAGGTGCTCAAACAGTGAGCTCATAAACAATGCATGATGCCCTAGCTTGCAACCTGTGAGCCATTAAGATATTTCCTCATAAAATGATCATAAATGGGGAGTACCACATAGTGAATATCAACAAAAAAACAAATAAAGAGAGATCAAACACTTCACACAATGCCTTGAAGGTGATAGCAATGATGCCCTAGCTCTCAAAGCTCGTGGGTCATCAAGCATTCCAAATGCAAATATGTAAACAGTGCCAGTATTAACATTCCTATTGTGCCATTGAATCAAGTTAATGAGAAGACAAATCTTGAATGCCTACCTCAAGTCATGATTGCCATATGAAGATCAAAAGGCTCCAAGCTTCCAAATTGAGCTCGAGCTTCGCAACATAAGAACGGTGCAAAGTGGTAACTCTCCCATTTTACCACAGTTAGGGCCCTCTTCGCGCACACAGCTTGGATTTATGAAAATTAGAAATGAGCCTTTCTTTTTCATTTTTTTTTTATAATAAAAAGCATGCAATGATGGTTTTTTATAGTGAAGTTGATCAATGGGTGAATTAATTATTTGGTTATGGTTGAAAGAGTTATGAAGACATGGAATGGTCAAGGTAATTTTTTGTGGACAGTCAAGTCAAGGCTATGTTTGAGTGGGTCAATAGATCTTGGGAACATACTGGACATGTAATGAGTCCACTAGAATTTTGTAATGGTGTGAAAATATTCTAAGAATAACTTGTGGGTCATTCATTGATACAATGGTGATTGTTAGTTAAGGGATTGAGTGAACCTTTTATAAGGAAAGGTGTTGATGAATCTGGAAAGGAGAGAGATCTAGTTGTCAAGTTAGGGCATGAACTATATTCTAATGATAAGAGAGTGATAGTATATTCTACTGAAGACTTTTCTCATGCACACAAATGGAAGGATTTGTGAGTTTTTCTCATATTTAGAGGCTAAATTTTGTATATAAGTGGTAATGAGTTGTCTTCGGTTATTATTGGAAATTGGTAGATCGATGAGATAAATATAACAACACATATTTCTAACTATTGATTCTATGTCTATTGGTTGTACTATCAATGACAAGGAACTTCAAGGAGAGATAATTGAAGAGGAGGTCAAAATTCATGAGAATTGATTTGGGTTAGTCTGTGGTTAATTTTGTTATTTAGGCAGGCTTATGTGTGTTGGGAGTTTGATTTGAGAACCATGCTTTATGAGCTTTATGTTTTTTTTAAGTGAAGACAAATATTATCTTAATTTTTTACCTTTAAATTTTTTTTATTTTATGATTTAAAAAATTGAAATAAAAAATATTTCAATTATATTTGGAGTCACGGTCGGTGGCACCTAACATCTAAGGTCCATTCACTGCATAAGTATTATTGGTGACACCTTGAAGGCAACTGAAGAAGATTGGTAACAGATTGAGTCTTGTAGCAATGCAAAGAACAGAGCTCAAAAGTTCGTGAGGAAGAAAATCTACTGAGATTTAATAGGTAATCATGTTTTTATTATTTGTAGTTAACTAATGAACAAAGCATTTGTGTAATGTGGGTAACAACAAAAAGAGAAAGAAAAATGTGGTGACCCTTACACTAGAGGTTTCATCATTGAGATGACAACTTCCAGCTGAGGATGGGTAGAAGTTGTTGAAACTTGAGATAAATCCACAAGTTGCAAAGGTGGGTAGAGTTGTCTAGAGAAGAGAGAAAGTGAATATCTTGAGAGTGAATAGGTTGTTGAAGTCTAGAGGAGTAGAGGAAGCTTAAAGGTTCCAAAGGGAAGAGAACCACTATTGCCAAAAGGCCAAGCTCGGAGGAGATAGGCTTGGTGAGGTACTCGTGGTAAGGTGAAATAGACTTGCTAATACATGAGCTTAATACAGCTCACAAGTGGGAAAGGAAAGTTCATAGAGAAATGATGAAGATGACTACTAATAGTCATGACAAGGGTTCGAGTAAAAGCCACAATAGAATGGAGGAGAATGGTAAAGAAAATAGAATAAATATGAGAAAGATGAGTCAAGAGGAAATTGACAAAGAAATTGTTGAGATGAAGGAACAACACAGTTTAATGATGACGCTACCACAAGGAAGTGAGAGATACAAAATATATGGTTGGAGAATTAAGAAGTGAATTACATGGCCTATTAAAGAATTATTTACAAGAAAGTTGAGGAAGAAGTTGAGACACATGTTAAATTCTCAGTTGAAGGAAGGACTTGGGGCACCTGAATTTCTGAAAGAAGTTCACTATTGTGAGCCAGAACAAGGATCTATCCTTGGTGAAGATGAGGATGAAGGAGCTGAAGAGATTCAAGAATCTCATGTTTTTAAAACTAATAAGTTTCATGTTCATGCAGGTCATGCAAGTGTAGATGATGAAGATTTGCCTCATGAAGGTAATACCAAGGAAATTCCAATTAATAGAATTATAGGTGGATTCATATGAAAGAGGAAAGAGATGTGGACTTCCAGGAAGAAATAAAAAAATGGCATCAAAAAACTATAAAAGAGGAATCAGAGGTTCAAAGAGAGACAACTTTATATGGAAGGATAATGAACTACATATTTGTAGATGTTAGTGAAAAGAAGGAAGCATTCATTCTTATGCTGGATGGTAGTTTTTGGAGATTTAGTCATTATTATAATAAATTCATTTCATGTGTAGATGCAAGTAAACACGGTACTTTGGAATATGAAAGTCAATTTTTCATAAAACAGTCATGGAGGAGGCAACAAAGTGCCTTAAACATTTGTGAAAAAATTTATGGTGATGAAGAATGGAAGTTGAATAATTAAATGGCAATGGAGGCCATAAAATTTTTAAATATTGAAATAGAGATGTAGTGGAGCAATATCACAAGCATGGATCAGCGAAGGAGTATGCTAGGTAATGAGATTGAGAAGTTATGTATACTGATGAACAAATTTCTGAAGAGGACATACTAAAGTGAAGAAGACAATCCAACAAAAATCAATTGATCTCAAGATAATACATTGGTAGGGAAAGTGGAGTATTACAAAGTAGAGTATGGAAATGTGGAATATTGAGGAGAGCATCAACATATCAAGAGGTGATGAAGATAAATTTAATAAAAAGGTTCGATGCCATAATGAAATTTGTTGAACATGTTTAGAATAGCAAGGAAAGCGGACAATGACAAAAGAAAGTTTGGGATGCAGGAGGGAAATAAGTTGCAATAAATGCACCTGCAATTGGAAAATATGGAACAAAGTACAACTAGAAAATTAAGTTACTAAGGACATGATGAATATTCCCAAAAACTATGACTTTTCTACTAAGGATTTATCACCCAAACATCCCATCAAGACATCATCTTTGAATACAAAATCTTTGCAAGTTATGACTATTACAATTTTTCCTTTTAGGATAGTCAAAAAAATAATTAATGACCCTTACTAAAATGGCTTCCAATAAATTGATTTGGACTCTTAAAGACCCTACAAATCCCTCTACCACCACACATAAAATGGATCAACCTTTTTTTGTCTTCTATAAGGTGATTTGTTCCAATTTGTTGTCAATTGAAGTCTTCTACATAGGGAAATTTATGGATGTATAATCATTCCTCAACCTCCAAAATGACCAAAACCAACTTTCAGCCAATTTGCAAAAAAATTTCATTACAAATAAAAATGTTGTCATGGCAACATGACAACTTTTAAGAAACTTTTACATCTTTTCATCAAATGACCCAAAAACATCAAGAATGGTCATATATGGTCAGTAATGGTCAAAACTGACCTTATTTATATAACATAACTCAAAACAATACAAAACCCAAAATGTATCTCATAGGAACAAGAGTGCCACTGCACCAAGTTGTTCCCTTGTCATTTGATTGCATCACAAACCTTTCCCTGTGTCATTTGGAAAGACAAATACCATGTGTTCAAAGATTCTGAAAATAAATTCAAGACAAGTACTAGACAAGAAGTCTTTGAATCAAGCCATGTTGGAGTTAAGGCATGGGTATGTGATTGGATAAGTCACTCATACACAAAAACATTAGGTATGGGAGAGTGTAATACCTCAACACATCTAACAATTAGTCTAGTAGGGATTCATGGTAATATTGTTACCATAATTTTCATATTCATTTCCGATTGGTAATTTAATTACTAGATGAGAGACTACAGTACCCTAGTTTTCATTATTAGATGATCTTGTTTAAATTTGTGTTCATTTCATGAGAAAAGATATATGTAAGGGGAAAAGAAATTTTTGCATCTAAAGAAATTTGTGTGTGTATATATATATATATATATATATATATATATATATATACACACACACACACACACACACACACACCAAATATCTTGTATATATTGTACAAAGAAAGGAAGTGAAATATAAGATCATCTGGGCTCACACAGGCCGTGAGCATAGCCAACTTTCAGAAGAATATGAATGAATGAAAACATACATAAGTGGATGAACATAAATAATGAAGGTACCAGACATTGCCTGAAGTAATGAAGTGTTGACCCGGGGTTGAATCTAGTATGCTCCTGTATGATCCAGAACCTGCAAGGAAGGACAAGATGGGGTTAGATCCAAAGGATCTAAGAAATGTCTAACACCCTATTACTGATCCTCATCTACAATTATGCATGTGCATAGTCAAGACATACACTTATAAAAGGAACTATGCTACAAAACATGTGAACTTAGGAAACATGTGCATGCAGTGAGTAAATCAAGACCAAAATGGAGCAAAAAGTATGATGTCAAATGTGTTATCAAGCAACAACTCATGGGCTGTGAGTCAAAATGGTATGTTGTTTATACAAGATCACTAAAAGGACATCTTGATAAAATGGTATGCAAGATCATTAAGCCTAGAAGAAAGTGATACAATGGTTCACATCTCGAGCCTCACAAGATCTTCAAGCTAGCATGCTATCAAAATAGAATGGTAGTGTTGATTCAATGCATCTACAACCTCAACAACATGGCAACATTGATCCAATAACAACAAATACATTACAAATTCCAAGCTCACACTCTCAATAAAATAAATAGTGTATAAAACAATATATGGTGCACAACATCAACAAGCATGCAATGACATCAATAACATTGCACAATGCCTGAGCTCAAATTCAAAATAGTAAGTGTATTAATGTATGGTCTAATAGCATCAATATAACAAATAGAGCACTAGCCAAGGGCATGATTGGAGTAGAGCCCCAATCTATACTTGGAATAAACCCTTAGAGGTCCTTAATACCCCCTTCTCGCATACAAACTAGGGCTCTGCCAAAGAGTTCCCAAAACCCACAAATCAAGTTGGTTCTTCAATCCAATCTTCTACACCCTTAAAGCATGAACTCACACAACTCAACCCTGTCAATCTAGGGATAGAACAAGGGTTCAATCAAGGTTCAATATCAATTTATAATGGAATGAAATTCCAATCCTACACCAAGCAATCTTGGAACACAATTTAGACACCCAAACCAACTATAGGGCTACAAGAAGAAAACCCAATTTCTTGAGGGAAACCTGCTTAGAACTCCACAAAATTATGTCTTAACCACCCTCATGGATTTCAATCCACCTACCAATAGTATTCTCCAAGTTTGGACCTTTGACCAATCTCCAAACTCCTACTGTCCTCAAATATCTCCTAGGCCTAATAAGGCTAATAGGCCAAATTAACAAAGGACGTGTTTGAATACCTTGCCACCTTCCAATATAAACTATTGGAAAACTTTCAGGATTGCATAAAATGACTAAATCCAAGGATTTAGGTCTCCATTCCACCCTTGGGCTGAGTTGTGCATTCAAACCCACAATTCTGGACAGTCACATAGAGATGCCTGTCCAGAGGGTTTAATATTTATTCCTCTCTCCATTGGTCTCCCAGTCTAAGACTTAAAAAATCTTATATTACATCCTCCTTCCTCTCTTTCCACCAAGTTTCATAATTTTCCCATGGTGAACCCTCTTGGAAAGAGGAAATTTGTCTCAAAACCCTAAGTAGGGCCTTCCTGCAACTAGCGACACTCAAAATTGAATAACTTTTGTTTTAACTTGTTTCAAGACTTCAAATCAATTTCATTCTACTCATATGACACAAGGTCAACTTCCAAAGTCCTTTGATGTCACATGTGTGACTGTACAAGTCTGTACACTTTGAAAACACAGTCTATTTCTCAGGAAATCAATGATTTTTTATTGAAATCAGATATCCAAACTTCTCCAAATCTTCCAACCCACTTGGATTGAAGTTTTCCAACATGTTTATACATTCCTCAATCAATTCCAACCAATCTGAGATGGTTGTGACTATTGAGATTCAAACTTAACAACTTTTTGAAAAATTGCTTAAAGCAATATTGACAACATTGATAACTTTTGCCAAAGTTGTCAATTGTCAATAAAACTTATTAAAATATATCCTAGACTCCACCTCAGACCTTATATAGATTAAAATAAACTTATTTCAATCTTTTATTAGGCCAGCTAGACCATCCTAGTCATCTAGTCTATTCTAGTCAAATTGTCCAACAATGGTCAAGGTAGACAACTAGGTTTATAACACTACCTATTGTCACCTTGCCTTACAAAATAGAACTTTATTACATCATTGGATTCAATATCCCATTAGTATCCTAACCCTTCCCATTAACCCTTCATGTTTGGGTCCTTTGATGTGCTAGCCATGGATGAGTTTGAGGGTGCTCCTGCACCATACTCCCGGGGTGCACTGATCTCAAGTCCTCTTGAGATGAGGACCTGCAAGGTTGAGCCATGGTTCTGAATCTCCATCTCATCCATCCATCCTAATTCTTCCTCAAAACTTCCTTTCCATTTCACCAAGTATTTCTTGTAGACATTCTTCCTGGTCCTCTTGATGATCTTTGTGTCCAAGATCCTCTCAAGCTTTCTTGGTTCATGAGGAGGTATCCTTGCAACATCCTCTTCAAGTTCATCCACCTGGACATCTGATCCTATATTCACATCACCTTTGTAGGGTGTTAGATCACAAATATTGAATATAGGAGAGATACCAAGATGAGAAGGCAACTCAATCTCATATGCATTCAGTCCATGCTTCTTCAAGATTAGAGAGGGTCCAATCTTCTTCGTGAGTAGTTTAGTGTGCTTGCCCTTAGGAAATCTTTCCTTCTTCAAGTGTGCCCACACCAAGTCTCCAACATGTAATGGTACATCCCTCCTATGCTTTTCTTTGGCTTGCTTATATTTCTCTGCACTTTTCTCAAGTGCCAATCTCGCTGAATCATGTATCTCCTTCATGCTCGTTGCAAATTCTTCACCATGAGCACTGATTGGGGTGTTTGATGGGAGATCTCTGAGCTCTAAGATGCCTCTTAGAATTTTTCCATACATAATCTTGAATGGGATTTTCCCTATGCTTCTATTGACTGAGTCATTGAAGGCAAACTCTACCTGTGGTAGGACTGAATCCCACTTGTCTCCATATTGCTTTGTTAGGCACCTAAGTAAATTGCCAAGGGACTTGTTGACAACCTCTATCTTCCCATCTATTTGTGGATGATAGGCAGAGTTGAAACTTGAATTAGTACCCAATCTCTTCCACAAGGTCCTCCAAAAGTGGTCAACAAACTTCACATCTCTATCTGACAGTATGGTTTGAGGTAAGCCATGAATCCTCACAATTTCCTTAAAGAAAAAATTGGTAATGGATGATGCATCATTTGTGCTCTTACAGGGGATAAAGTGGGCCATCTTACTGAACCTTTCCACTACAACATAGATGCTATCATATCCCTTTTGTGTTCTAGGCAAACCCATCACAAAGTCCATGCTACAACTCTCCCAAGGCCTTGTAGAAATAGGTAGGGGTTGGTATAACCCTGCATTTGTAGATGCACCCTTGGACCTCTAACAAATAGTACATGTCTCCACAATCTTCCTCACTTCATTCTGAAGCTTGGGCCAATGGTCAAACCTTCTCACCTGTTCCAAGGTCTTGTCCAATCCAAAATGTCCTCCCATGTTGCCTGCATGCTTCTCCCTAATAATGTTCTCCCTCATGGAACACTTGGGAATGCACAATTGATGTCCCTTGAAAAATAGACCATTTTGGATCAAATAATTTGCATATTCCACATGATAAGCTTCAGAAAAATCAAAACACACCTTGTAGATATCCCTGAAATCATCATAATCCTTGTACATGTCCTTCAATGAGTCTATCCCTACACTTTGAAGTTGGATTTGTTGCACAACTAAAGATCTTCGGCTCAAAGCATCTTCCACCTTGTTGGAAACTCCCTTCTTGTGTTTGAATGAAAAAGTGTAGTCTTGTATTGACTCCACCCACTTCATGTGCTTGTGGTTTAGTTTCTCTTGGCTATTCAAGAAACTCAAGGCTCGATTGTCTATGAAGACAACAAATTCCTTAGGTAGGAGGTAGTGCCTCCATTTCTTCAATGATTGGACTAAGGCATATAGTTCCAAGTCATAAGAGGAGTACTTCCTCTTTTCTTCATTTAGCTTCTCACTGAAAAAGGCCATAGGCCTGCCTTCTTGGCTCAAGACAACCCCTATGGCTAGATTTGATGCATCACATTCAATAGTGAAAACCTTTTGAAAGTCAGGGAACACAAGTATAGGATTTTCCATTACCTTTTGCTTCAGCATTTGAAAGGCTTCCTCTGCCTCTTTGTTCCATGCAAATTTACATTTCTATCCACCTTTTATGGTCTCAAGGATTGGAGCACACAACTGACTGAAATTTTTGATGAATTTCCTATAAAAGGATACAAGCCCATGAAAGCTTCTTACTTCAGTCATTGTCCTTGGAGAAGGCCAACTTAGGATGGCCTCTACCTTCTCAGGGTCCATCTTGATGTTCCCAGCTGCAATCACAAATCCCAAATAGACAAGTTCTTCTTGCATAAAAACACATTTTTCCAAATTTATAAAGAGTTTCTCTTCATGCAACCTCTTCAAGACCAAATCAAGGTGTTCCAAATGCTCCTCCTTACTCTTGCTAAAGATAAGGATGTCATCAAGGTAGACTATAATTTTTTTTCCAAGGAATGGTTTTATCACCTCATTCATGAGCCTCATGAATGTGCTAGGGGAATTTGATAGACCAAAGGGCATCACCCTCCATTCATACAAGCCTTCATTGGTTTTAAAGGTTGTCTTCCATTCATCACCATCCCTTATCTTGATTTGGTGATAGCCACTCTTCAAGTCCACCATAGAATAGTACCCTACACCTCCTAGGTGATCCAATAGGTCCTCTATTCTAGGAATAGGAAACCTATACCTAATTGTGATTCTATTTATGGCTCTAGAATCAGTGCACAACCTCCATGTGCCTTCCTTCCTAGGGGCCAAAAGAGTAGGTACTGCACAAGGGCAGAGGCTTTTAGTGATCAAGCCCTTATCCAAGAGTTCTTGGATTTGTCTTACTATCTCCTTATTTTGTTCAGGGGTCAACTTATATGCAGCTTTGTTGGGAAAGGTTGCTCCTGGGATCGAGTCAATGTTGTGGCTTATGTCTCTGATTGATGGCAACTCATTTGGAAACTCTTTGGTGACAATGTCCTTATACTGGTTCAGTAGGTCTGCAACTTCCTTGGGGTCTACTCTCTACAAGGGTTCTATATCCTTTTCAGACTTCTTAGGATTGTCATCCTTTGGTAATAGGACTAGGGCATAACAAGGATCTTTATCCTCCTTCAAGGTTTTCAAAAACTCCTTTTCACCAATAAATAGAAACTTAAAATCTTTATGTTCCTCATAGTTTTCAGACAGGGGTAAGAGTGTTACCTTTTCTCCTTTGTGGTTGATGGTGTAGTTGTTCAACCTCCCATCATGATGAACCTCCACATCATACTGCCAAGGCCTTCCAAGGAGAAAATGGTAGGCATCCATAGGAACAATGTCACATAGCACCCGGTCCTTGTATTTTCCAAGTTGGAATTCAACCTATGCTTGCTCCTCTATGACTGTGTGTTGGTTCTTGGTGAGCCATGACACCTTGTAGGGGTTTGGATGTGGCACCCTTCTTAACTTCAACTTCTTCATTGCCTCCTTGGACACCAAGTTATCAGTTTATCCACTATCAATTACCAATCTACACACCTTGCCTCCACTCTTACATGTAGTCCTGAACAAGGTCTTTCTCTTTGGTGGTTCTTGAGTACAAGGAGCCTTCAATAAGGTCCTCCTCATCATGAGTTCCTCTCCCTCTTTAGGTGGTGCATAAGAGACAAGTGCATTGTCTCCTTGGTTGTCTTCATCTCTGACTATGTTAGCCCTTCTCTCTGTCTAATTATTTGCCTTCTCAGGGCACTTTGATGCTAGGTGTCCCAGTTGGTTACATCTGTAACACCTTATGGTTCTTGAACTTCTTCCACATGTCCTTCCCCTTGAATCTCCTCTTCTCCCTCTATAGGAGCCTCTAGAACTTCCTCCCCAAAGGATTTCTCTTGATTGGCCTCTTCAAAGCTTCTAGGAGTCTGCCCTCTGCCACTACCTAATCCTCTTCCTCTATTGCCAAAATCTCTCTGGCCTCTTCCTTTCCCAACTTGGTCTTGCTTCCTCTTGAGATTTTCCTCCACTTTCAATGCCAATTGAAAGAATTTTTGGAAAGTGGTAGGGGAACATAGACTTAATTCATCTTGGATATTCACCCTTAATCCTTGCATATATCTAGCAAGTTAAACACTTTTTGGTTCCACCAATTTAGACTTCATAGTAAGCCTACATAATTCTTCAATATAGCTTGAGATGTCCATCTCCTTTTGCCTTAGGCTTTGCCTCTTCTTATGAAGTTGAACTTCATATTCTTTAGGTACATAGGCTTATTTCACCAAGGCCACCATCTTCTTCCATGTAGCCACTGGATTCTTTTCCATCTTTACTCTCTCTTCTTGAGTAAAATTCCACCAAGTCGTTGCAGATCCCTTCAACTTAGACTTTACTATCTTAACCTTTTGATGCTCTAGTATTTCCTCACATTCAAAGAAACCAGTGAGTGCATCAATCGAATCAATCACCTCATCTGGATCCATCTTCCCACTATAGATAGGCAGGTCAAGCTTAGTATCCATGGTCCTTCTTTCCATGGACTTCAAGTTTTTCAACAATAGCCTCTGGTCTGTAGGCACCTCTACTTCTTCCTCCTGTAAAGGGGATTCTTCATCACTCCCCTCTTCTTCCCATCTAGAGTTCCTAATATGTCCTTTCTTGAGTTGTTCCCTAAGCTTTTCCATCTCTCACCTCATCCACTTTCTTTCAGCATCATGTTCTTTCACTACCCTCAGTAGTTTTGCATTAGTCATCCTATTAGGAAGTTCACTATCTTCACCACCATTTGACATGGCTGCAACTAATGTTCCTCCAAAGATATACTAGTTGCTCTGATACCACTTGGAGTAGAGCCCAAATATATACTTAGAATAAACCCTTAGAGGTCCTTAATACCCCCTTCTTGCATACAAACTAGGGCTCTGACAAAGAGTTCCCAAAACCCACAAATCAAGATTGGTTCTTCAATCCAATCTCCTACACCCTTAAAGCACTAACTCACACAACTCAACCCTATCAATATAGGGATGGAAAAAGGTTTAACTCAAGGTTTAATATCAATTTCTAATAGAATGAAATGCCAATCCCACACCAAGAAATCTTGGAACACAATTTAGACACCCAAACCCACTATAGGGCTACAAGGAGAAAACCTAATTTCTTGAGGGAAACCTACTTGGAACTCCACAAAATTAGGTCTTAACCACCCTCATGGATTTTAATCCACCTACCAATAGTATCCTCCAAGTTTGGACCTTTGACCAATCTCCAAACTCCTATTGTCCTCAAATCTCTCCTAGGCCTAATAGGGCTAATAGGCCAAATTAACAAAGGAAGTGTTCGAATTACTTACCACCTTCCAATATAAAATATTGGAACACTTGTAGGATTTCATAAAATGACTAAATCCAAGGTCTCCATTCCACCCCTGGGCTGAGTTGTGCATTCAAACCCACAATTCTAGACAGCCACATAGAGATGCCTATCCAGAGGGTTTAATATTTCTTCCTCTCTCCATTGGTCTTCCTATCTAAGACTTCAAAAATATTATATTACATCCTCCTTCCTCTCTTTCCACCAAGTTTCAAAATTTTCCCATTGTGGATCCTCTTGGAAAGAGGAATTTTGTCTTGAAACCCTAGGTAGGGCCTTCCTGCAACTAGTGACACTCAAAATTGAATAACTTTTGTTCTAACTTGTTTCAGGACTTCAAATCAATTAAATTCTACTCATATGACACAGGGTCAACTTCCAAAGTCCTTCAATGGTACATGTGTGACCGTACAGGTTCGTACACTTTGAAAACACAGTCTATTTCTCAGGAAATCAATGAATTTTTATTGAAATTAGATATCCAAACTTCTCCAAATCTTCCAACCCACTTGGATCAAATTTTTCCAACATTTTTATACATTCCTCAATCAGTTCCAACCAATTTGAGATGTTTGTGACCGTTGAGCTTCAAACTTAAAACTTTTTGAAAAATTGCTTAAAGCAATATTGACAACATTGACAACTTTTGCCAAAGTTGTCAATTGTCAATCAAACTTATTAAACTCTATCCTAGACTCCACCTAGGAAATTAAATAGATTAAAATAAACTTATTTCAATATTTTCTTAGGCCAACTAGAACATCCTAGTCATCTAGTCCAACAATGGTCAAGGTAGACAACTAGGTTTATAACACTACCTATTGTCACCTTGCCTTACAAAATAGGACTTTATTACATCATTGGATTCAAGATCCCATTAGTATCCTAACCCTTCCCATTAATCCTTCATGTTTGGGTCCTTTGATGTGCTAGCCATGGATGAGTTTGAGGGTGCTCCTGCACCAATGATGCCATCAGTGAACACCAAGGATCATCAAGAAAGCACGGGGGCCATAAGATCAACAGTGAAAAAATGATGCCATAGTTCAAACACGGGCTCAATGAATCAGTGTTAAGTATATGGGCATCAATAGTATAATGACATCTCTAGCAAAGAACATCAAATTCAAATAGAAAAGTATTAAGATATTTTATAACTAAGTATAAATTATGTAAAGTATATGGGGGTATATTCTTGAGTGTGGTATCTCTTCCTCATTTGATATAGGGAATTGAAAGGTGTTAGGGTCTCATGGATTCTCTACCTCCTTGTTAAACATTTTGATTATTTATTTTGTATTCTTTGAGATATGTGAAGGTTCTTCTTGTCAAGGTTCCCTAAAAGGGTCTCCTTCTCCTATCATTGTGTCTCTCCCTCTTGTTCTCTTATCTTACTTAATGCGTCTACTAAGTTAATATGTGTTTCTAGTATATCTTTTCACTTAGAATAGGGAAGACATATTGCTAATGCATCTCTCTCCCATTGCATTCCATATGTATCTTGAGCTTATAATTATCTTCATTGACTTGTTTGTAGATTATTTTAAACAAAGATTATACTAACTAAATTGTAGAATTGGAAAATATAACAATTATACTATGAAAGAAAATAATAATAAATCAAATCTATGCTAGATAAATCCTAAGCCTTAACACCATCCCTAGCAATGATTGGCTTCCATTATGGATAATTAGTTAGTGTATAAAAATCTATGCATGCTCCTAACAAGGCAAATATTCCTCAATTAAGTGACCTTTTATCTTAGGGGAAACTCATTTTAATTATTGACCAGGGATGTATATACTTAGATGACACTACCATTGTATGTGGAGTAGATTATCTCTAGCTTCTACTTTAATGCATAAAATAGTAATAATTTATAAAGGAAACAACAATGATAAACAAAATCTAACATTGGTTCTAGTCACATGGTAGTGGTTGTGAGTGTGACCGCACAAGGATGGTTGCAATTGAATAAACCAATGAAATAATAATAAATTAACTTATAATAAAATTCTTTTTATATTGAGACTAACTGAATCTATGCTAAACTAGTTTAACTTATTATTAAGTAAGTAAAACTATCAACTAAAGTAACTGATAATCAATTAAACATATTACCACTATGAAGAAATGCAATAAATGAAACTACTAATTAATCTAATCTAACTAGAGGAATATTTCACCTCAAGCAGCCCTTGCATAAGGATTCATAACCTTAAATCAATTTAGAACTTTAATCAATTGAAGATAATTGTACCCTTGCATTAATATTACTAGACATTACAATAGCAATAGTATATATTAATTATTGTAATCTATAAAAATATTTGAGAACATTTGAACCAAAACTGTTAAGACTTTCTTGGATTTTATAGGAAATCTTAGAAGCAGTGTTCATAAGTGTCATTGAATCTCCATTGCTCACATGTTATTCTTTAACAATATATGACTTATTATAAAAATTAAACAACTACATAATAGAGCTACAAACATGGAGTCCAAGTAGAAATCAAACATGCCATCATAGATCTTTTAATTTTATAGGAACAAAATTGTCAACCAATGGATGACCATTGTTAATGCATAAAGTCTCCATCTTTGTGTGCATATAATTAGCAAAGGCATTGTCATTTTTGTGAGAGCAACCTCATTGATCATTACCTTTGACTCCTCCATCATTATAGAAGAGATAAATACCTACAACTATATTTCATAATTCCTCCTTTGAAGTCATGGGTTAGTTTAAAATGGAGAAAGTATACAAACACACCAATTTAATCCCAAAACATCATATAACTGGAATTAATCACATCTCACAAATGTATAGATTATACTACATACCATTGTATTATATATATCAAGTATCATTATGAGTTTACATCATATATTTAGTCTTAATAAAATCTTATAAAACAACATAAAACTAACCCAAAATACTTCAAAAGACGTAGATTTTCAAGCTCATCAATAGTCATGAAACACAATCCTAAATTTTATATAGAGAGTTTGGACTCTAAAGGGGGTAAAAATACATATTAATTTTTATTTATATTTTCTTGTAGTGGATCATAAGAGAGGCCCTATTTATCATGTTAAACAAATCCCTAAATCATATCATGAGACTACCAATCAAAGTGACACTCAAAACTATTGATCTTGTCACCTACAACTTGATTAAAATGGCCTTTCAACATCAAAGTGTTTAAGGTTTGAATAGAATGAGTATTTTGGTTGAGGTATTGATGTTTCCATTGATATAAACAAGTTTTTGTTGTCATTAGTGACTGATTGTTACAAATTTTATTGAGTTTTCTATGTAGTGGTGCTAAGAGATATGCTCCACATTTCTTTTATGTTGCAAATCTATTGATGTAGTTTGAATATCTTGTTAAGAAGTGTTTGGAGGTATTAGATTCAAATTCTTGTGCTTCAAATTGAAATTTAAAATAATTGGTGTTCATCTGAGTGTAATAATGTTTGAGAAAGTTCCCTATGTACCTCAACAAAATGAATCAACAAAAGAATCAAGCTTGAGGGTCCTTAAAGGAATTCACAACAGTAAGCATCTTAATAGAATGACAATGGTGATTCAATAACTCACGGGCCTTCAAGGAACAGTAAACATTAAATGTCAATAACAACTGCAGGATCAAGCTCACAGTTTTCTTAAACCAGTAAGTAAGCAAAGACCACACAAAATGGATACCCTATCCATGGCTAGAGGGTCCTCAATCAGTTATCAAGAGCAAGCACAAGCTGTGAACCCCTGATGAGCAACAAGAATGAATGGAGTACCAAATAAAACTTACGATGCCCTACTTTAAGATTTAGAAAACATCAAAACAACATGAATATGGCGCCAATCAAATAGGGACATCTGTAATAAAATAATCCCAATCAATGATGCAAACAACTCACAAGCAAGGCAAAATCAGTGAGCATCAATATCAACATAAATCAAATGCATAAACAATAAGCTCATAAATAATGCATGATGCCCTAGCTTGCAGCCCGCGAGCCATCAAGACATTTCCTCATGAAATGATCATAAACGGGGAGTACCACATAGTGAATTCCAACAACAAAACAAATAAAGAGAGATCAAACACTTCACACAATGTCTTGAAGGTAATAGCAACGATGCCCTAACTCTCAAAGCTTGCGGGTCATCGAGCATTCCAAATGCAAAGATGTAAACAATGCTAGTATTAATATTCATATTGTGTCATTAAATCAACAAATGCCATCAAAATGAAATTGAGTTAATGAGAATACAAAGCTCAAATGCCTACCTCAAGTCATGGTTGCATGGATATGCCAAGCTTCTAAATCGAGCTCGAGCTTCACAATAGAAGAGTAGTACAAAGTGGGAACTTTCCAATTTTACCACAGTTAGGGCCCTCTTCACACACACAACTCGATCTACAAAAATTAGAAATGAGCCTTACTTTTTTTTTCTTTTTTTTTTTTATAATCACGCGGGTGTCGTAATTACAACGGAACCATCGCTATTACAACAACATTGGGGGCACTTGAAAAAAAAAACACAAAAATCACACACAAATGGTAGTGCCATCACAAATTGGTGTCGAAATTTGACCCCAAATGTTGTAGTGAGAGGGCCACTCCAATTCAATTTAGAGATGACCATAGACCAACATTCCTTAGTAAAGAGGCATTACTGTAATAAATGATCAACATCTTCAAAAGCTCCAGTGCACATCAAACATTTTGTAGGACCATAGAGACCAAATATTTTTCTCCTTTCCCCTGTAAAGATTCTCCCATGAACTACTAACCAAACAAAAGATCCTTCCTTTGGAAGGCATTCCTTACTCCAAAACAACTTGGTAGGCCAATCTACAAGGGTTGCATAATTCTCTAATGTCATATATCCAAGTTTAATAGATTAAATTCCACCTTTTTGTTGCACACCATATAATTATATCCTCCTTCTCTTTCCTCACAAATTCTCTGGAGAGGATTAAGTATTTCATCAACCCAATCTGTTGATCTAATAATCCCAAATTATCGACATATTTCCATCCCCATTGTTGACCAACTAGGGATTATTTAGCCTCTAAATAGTCAGACACCTTGTCACCTCATCTCTCAGTGAAAAAATTCATCAACAATTCATAATCTGCATTATCCTCGAGGGCTTCATGTCTATTCCACGAATCCCTCCAAAAGGAGGCATAACAACCATTGCCTACTTGCCACGAGATGTGCTATGTAATTACCTTTCTACAATCCAAAATAAAGTTCCATATTGCAAAGACTTTGGGAGGATTCTAGATAGTAAAGATTATTTCATTGATTTGAGAATCTAGATATTTTGGCTTTAAAATTTTGACCCATAGCCTTTCTAGAGAAGAGTTCATATTCCACACCAATTTTGCATCCAAAGACAAATTCATCTTGTGTAAGTTTTGAAACCCTATACCACCACACCTCTTTTTCCTACAAATTTTATCCCATAATATCAAAGGCCATCTGTCCTCATCCTTAGTTCCATTCCAAAATAATTTCCTCATTCTTTGCTTTATGAAACTTATGATCTTCCTAGGAATTTTTAAACAACTCATAGTAAAAATTGGAATGGCAGAAATGATTTATTGCAATAAAAGAATCCTACCAACATAAGTTAGCCACCTACTTTTCCATCCCTCCATCCTTTTGACACAAATGTCCATCATATCCTTCCATAAGTGTGA
This sequence comes from Chamaecyparis obtusa, assembly GCA_027943335.1. Taxonomy (NCBI): domain Eukaryota; kingdom Viridiplantae; phylum Streptophyta; class Pinopsida; order Cupressales; family Cupressaceae; genus Chamaecyparis; species Chamaecyparis obtusa. The sequence continues at coordinate 66,762 of BSBK01003708.1, read as the reverse complement.
TTTACATGCACCTTCAAATAGAGGAATACCTAGATACTTTCTAGGTAGTCTCCCAGCCTTAATATCTAAAATTATACATAACTGTCTCTACAGATCCATTCTAATATTAAAAAAATACACCTCATATTTTCTCCAGTTCACAGATTGTCCCAAGGCTTCACCATATTTGTCTAATGTTGACTTTATGACCCTTGCTTCTTGGGTAGTGGATTCTCCCATGAAATAGTTATCATTTATTGAAGGTGAGATAATAGATCAATAACCTCATAACACCAATGCCCTTCCATTGCCCACCTCTCTTTTGCTTGAGATCAATCTCCCCAACACCTCGCCCAAAATGATGAAAAAGAAAAGGGGATATAGGATCCCCTTGCCTTATGCCCTTGGTCATGTCAAAAAAATTGCAAGGGCTACCATTGACCAAAATAGACAATATAAGGGCTCTTATACAACTTAAAATCCATTTTAAGCAGCCCTCACATAAACCAAACTTTCGTAATGCTTGTAGCAAAAAGGATCTATTAACATTATCATAATCTTTTCTTATATCTAACTGTATCACCATTTTCTTAGTTTTATCCATCCTTTCCAAATGTATTGCCTTATGAGTGATAATGATACATTAAAAGATTGATCTATTGAGAGAAAAGCCGCTATGTTCCAGGGAAATGATAGTATCAACAACTGATTTAATTCTATTCGCCATCACTTTAGCAATAATCTTGTAAGTTGTATTACACATAGCAATGGACCTAAAGTCATTAAAGGTATCCCTATTAACCTTTTTAGGAATTAGTGCTATAAAAGTGTTATTGAAGTCTTTGAGAATAAAACCACCTTCCCTAGATTCCTCCACCACCTCCCAAATCTCATCCCCAACAACATCCAATTTTTTTTGAAAAAATATTGCAATAAAACCATACGGTCTCATAGCCTTATCACCACCCAAACTAAAGAGTGCCTTTATAACCTCAGCCTTGGTGATAGGTTTCATAAGGGCCTTATTTTGAGCCTTGGAAATGCAGCTTGAAATATGATCTAGTAATTCCTCTAATCCAACTAAATTGCCAGAGTCACTAGTAAAGATGTTTGAGAAAAATCTCACCGCTTCCCTATTTACCTCCACAACATCCGTGAGTAAGTTTCCTTGACCATATTGGATTGTGAATATCCTATTTTGGGATCTTTTTAACTTCATAGACTTATGAAAGAATTTAGTATTCTTATCACCATCTTTCAACAAATTCCCTTGATTTCTTTTTCCAAAACATTTCCTCCTTGTATAATAATTCATCATATTCCTTAGTCAACACTTTCTCAATGGCATAATCTTGTTGGACTACAATTGATTTGGAATTTGATTGAAGAATCCATGATTAAAGATCACTAAGGAGTTGCTGATTAGATATGTAATATGATTAAATTAGTATTATGTTGTCATTGATGTCAACTAGTTTGACAACACTTATCTTGTAAGTTACTATACTGAGACATCTGAAGAAAGGTGAAAGAGATGAAGAATAGATAAATCTACATGGGGAAAGATGTACATGACAGATGAGGATAAGGAACACATTGAGTAACTTGTTGACGAGTCTATGACTTGATGATATTGACTTTATTATGTTGCATTCATCTATGATGAAGTATAGAGCTGAAAGACACAAAGCAATGTTGTCGGTAAATGAAGCAATTCTAGTATACACCGATGGAGTGTAGTGTATACTGATCACAGTATTAATCAAGCAGTGTTCACCGATGCATTTTTTTGTTAACCAAGCAAAACATAATGAACTAAATGACTAGTTTAGCTGATAAGATTGATGAGCTGTAAAGTACCTCGATTTTAGTGATAACAGATAATGTTTGTTATGAAGATTGATGACTAAAAAAATTAAAGGAAGATCTAATGGAGAAGATTGAAACGTGCTACTGATACATCAGCTGAGAAAGTTTGAAGTGACAAAATCTATGAATGTGGTTAAGGGGAAAAACCTAATGGAGGAGAAGAAAATGATTTACTCGTCTATATAAGAGACTAGAATTTCATTATGGAATGATGCTAGAAGAAGTAGAAAATGCAGGAATATTGTGTGAACAAGGTTTTCATGCATTCTGATCATACTGGTTAAGTAAGAACCGAGCTACACAGAGCAATTACTAACGGATAGTAAGTTGATACAGTATTGAATCTGAAGTGAAATATTGATCAGAAAGATTTGTATGGACTGAATACTGATCTGTAATCTACAATTGAAGTTGTATTAAAGTAGATCATTTACTGTTACATATTTAACCATTGTATACAGTCAAAATCTCTTAACCGAGTGGGCTTTAAAAGTCTTATGATGTATCATTCATAGAATGAACATTGTTATCTTGTTAACCCCATAGTGAATGCTGGTTGGATGATAACTTCTAGTCTAAAATCCTCTAACAAGGTCACACCTGACAATGTGTTTGTAAACCTTTAACAGGGTTGGGTCTTAACCGACCTCACTTTAGAAGAGTGAACAATTTTGGGTTGCCGGTCCCAGGTGGTTTTTCCCTTTACAGGGTTTCCACGTTAAATCTCTTGTGTTATGTGTTGATTGTGATATTTGTTTGTTATCATACTTTACATGTTACATGTTAGATTTGATTGATAACTGTTATGGTATTAGACTGGTAATCAGTAAAAGCATAGACAATGAAAGTAATTATTGTTTACCGAGGAGCATAAATTGAAGAAGTTGTTTTGAATTATACATTTTGTATTGGGACACTTGATAACTGATTGACCCCCCCTGTTAGTTATTCTAACAAATCCACCTCATCCATACCATCTGGAATAATCTTTGAGTTCATATCAACAAGCCTTTTCTCAAGTTTAGATTTTTCATTGAAAATGTTCTGGAATTCTTCCCTATTCCATATATTCAATTGATCTTTTAGATATTGTAATTTCTTGAAAATGATAAAGGAATTTTTACCCATCCATATGGGTTATTCCTTCCACCATTGAACCACTTACCCCATGAAATTATTATCTCTAAACCACATTGTTTTAAACTTAAAAAGGGATCATTCTAGGGTTGAGTCGTCATTGATGTTGCAACAAATTGGATAATGATTAGAACCTAAGATTAGGAGGATCTCAATACTAAATATCCAATCTCATCTATCCCAATGACCATCCATAAGAAATCTATCCATTTTTTTAGCAATGTTCAAAAACCCACTCCGCTTATTAGTCTAGGTGAAGTCATTGCTCCTCAATTCTACCTCCATCAAACCATTATGTACAATAAAGTCCCCAAAATTTCCTTGACTCCTTCCTACCCATCCTTGACCACCTCTTTTCTTTGTCAAGCTAAAAATTTCATTAAAATCTCCCCCGAAAGGAACAGGTCCTCCTCGCTACCATTCATATAACCTGCTAACTGCTACCATATGAAATTTTTATGAGTTGGGTTGTTAGGACCATAAATTTTGAAGACAAAGAACTTAGGAAGGAGTTGTTTTGACACAACTTCTAGCCACTTCCAATTGTTAGTTTGTTTTATCAGATTCACATCCATCAAGATTTTTTCCCACAATACTCCTAATCCTCTTGAAACATGAGTTGCGACAACAAGCACACCATTCCACCTTCCCAAATGCTTTTTAAAATAATCCACATCCTCTTGTTTAATCTTGGTTTCTTATAATAAGATAACACCCGACCTATCATGATCAAGACCCCTCTTGACCAGGCCCATCTTGTGAGGGGCATTGCAACCCCTGACATTCCACAGAAAGATCCTTATTATTGTTGGGAAAAGGATAGCCTTTTCCTGATCTCAACAATTTTGTTTGGTCTAATGCACAACCAACTATTTATAGCTTTTATTTGTTAGAATCTGGTCCTCTCCTTCTTTTCTCCCCAATCTTGGGTTTGGATGTATTTGACTATGTCTATTCCACACTTTTTGATTCCATAATTCCTGGTGTCTCAAAAAAGCCCAGCTCATCTCCTTCTCCCTCTTCCTCTTGAGAGCAATAATCTGAATCAAAATCTAAAGAAACTCCTCCTCTATCTCTTGCAACTTCAAATGATTTATCTAAGTTTCTAATAGGGGAAATCTTAATGTCCTTGAGACCTGACCTATCCTCCATACCTTTTGATCTTCTTGAGGGAAATTATTCACGATCCTCACTTGACTACCACTTGGAAACCTATTCCTTGTAAATTTTAGAGCCATTATTATCACTTAAGTACTCATCTTCACTTAGCCTTTTATGGCTATCACTAGGAAAAGAATCCAACACCAATCTTGCCAATCTAAACTCTTTTTGCAGACTGACCTCCTTAAGTTGACAATCCTACTTAACCTCTACCTCAACATTAGTTTGAGTAGCTTTGACTGGATTCATTTCAGATGACAATCCAATGACTTCTATGACTTTATCTAGCCCATCAACCTTCCCTCCCTTTGCATAATAGAAAAAGGGGGTTTCTCAAACCACTTGAGTAGAGAAACATTGTTCCTCACCTCATGCATTTCTATTTACATCTAGGGAGAAAAGCCAATCGATTTTCTTATTTTGATATCTTGCCTCCTCCCTATAATCCTTCCCTTCCAGAATATTGTTTGAAATTGGGGTCTCCTTGTTCAGTAATACTAGAGGACATTTCTCAAATGACTCTATCATTTCAATAATCACCTCATTCAACCTATCCACCTCTAATATTTTACCTATCATTTCTCCTTCATGCACAAGTAAAATGTTATTTACTCCCAAAAACTCCTTATTTTCAACAATAAGAGGTTATCTCCATTCTTCTTTATCTAAGCTTAAAATAATATAGTTAGGTAGGCCATAACACGCCTACCTCCAGACTAGAATTCTAGGGCAAATCACATAGTCCTCTAGATTTATTACTTATTCATATCTAATATACTTCCCCATAGAGTCCCCTAAAATTTTCATTGTCTCATCCCCCCAATACTCGTGAGGGAGATTATTAAGTTTGAACCAAACATGGATCTCCTCAACTTGATCCTTTAAAAGATTAAATTTAACACTCTACTCTTTTATATAACCATCCATCATATATGGGTCATTATTCAAAATCCATGACTCATCATCCTTGGATGAGCATTATCAAATAAAAGCCATTGGTTAGAGTTTTCAGAGAACAAAAACTACACCATTATTTTTCACACCAATTTTTTATTTTTCTCAAAGATGGCCAAGGCCCTAACTATTTCAACACAAAATATTTTTCTTTAAAAACAATAATTTATTGAAGTCATTGAGGATTATTAACTACCATTGTGGAAGTCATAGCATAAATCACATTCTCACTCACCTTTTGCTTTTCTTTTTCATTAACCGCTTGCATTTTTGGGTGCCAAAACTTCTTCGAGATTTGCTGGAATTAGAACCCTATTTTGATTGGAAAAAAACCTTTATGCATCTCATTGTTTCAGTTAACTTTCTCCCATCCCCTACCATCTTGCACCTCCTTCACACCTTTTTGAAACCATCTGTCATTATTATCTCTCTTCCCCATTAAAGGTTGAAATCAACCTTGACCTCTACGATTGAAAGGCCATATCTTGTTCATGTGCTCACCATAGATCAGACCCTAATGTATTCAAAATTCTCTTCTTCCTGACTGTTGCAAACGTTCCATTCTTCGATTCCAATGAACTCTAGATTTCCACTTTTTCCTAGCTTTTTAATTTTTTTTGAACCTTAGCTATAACCTCTACAGCCAAGAAGCCCTACTATTTCGCCAAGGGTTAAGGTAACAACTCTCCATTGATAACCATGGTAGAGAGCGACCCCATGGGGACTTGAACCTTGGTTGCAGGCACTATAGGAAAGAAGCCCCACCATTTCACCAAAGGGCCAAGCCCTATTTTTATTTTATGTTTAAACTAAAAGCATTAGCAAAAATATATTAAAAACTAAAATTAAATCATAATCCTAACACTTAATAATATTGAACCCTTATCGTAAACCTAATTGATCCTAGCCCTAAACCTATACAAAATTGAACCCTAACCCTAGACCTAATTATATATTAAAATAAATTGAACCCTAACTCTTAACCTGATTAACTACTATACTTAATTAATCTATTTTTCCAATTTTATATCTTATATATTAAATTTGAATTATGAGAAAACATATATATTGATGATAATAGATGCAAGTATGAATTGGTCCCACTCCAAATTATCTAATATAACCCTATCCATTATCCTAACCCTAACCCCAATCCTCATAGCTAGCCCTAACCCTAACTTTCATTTAATAAAATACATTTCTCTTGGTTTTCAATTTGTATTCCAACAACTATGACAACTAGATGCATTTATTGTGATTTAGTATTCACGATACTTAAATTTCATCAGAGCAAAGTAAATAGCACAACAAATCCATATAAATATAATAATGGATGACTAATCAATCTACACAATTTTAGATCTAGATATATAGAAAATTCTCTTCTAACACAAAAGAAGAGAAAATTATAGGAAAATCCTCCAATCACAAAGCATACAACTTCCATTAGAAAATCACAAATGAAGAGTTATGTCCTATACATATAAAAAATTAGGTTATTATCCTTCAAATACCATTTAAATATTATCTAAAACCCCTAAACCTAAACCTAACCATGGTATAAACACTATCTATAACCAATATCTAAACCATGACATTAAACCTACCTATAATCCCAATTGTAATAATAAATCCTAACATCAACTTAGCCTTAAAACCTTAGAACCATAGTGAAATCCATAAATATAAATATAATTCTAACCCTAACCCTAACCCTAACCCTAACCCTAACCCTAACCCTAATCCTAATCCTAACCTTAATCATAATCCTAACATTAACTATAGTCTAAACCCAAACCCTAATCCTAACCATGGTGTAAACCCTAACCCTGATAAAAAAATGAATCATAATTCTAATCCATAAACCTAACCCTAACCATAATATTAACCTTGACCCTAACCCTAACCCTAATCCTAACCCTAATCCTAACCCTAACCCTAACCCTAACCCTAACCCTAACCTGAACCCTAACCCTAACCCTAAGCCTAACCCTAATCATAATCCTAACCCTAATCCTAACCCTTTTCTTGGCTACATGCTAAACCTTCCAGACCCAACCATTATGTTACAAGCCCTAATTATTATCATAATCCCAATTCTAACAATAAACCCTAACCATAATCCTAACTATAACTATTATCCTAATCCTAATCCAAACCTTGAGGTAAAGACTAAGCATTATGTAAGCCTTAAAACTAACCATAATTCTAATCATAACCCTATACCCTGAGTCTAACCCTAACCTAAGCCTTAATCCTAAACCTAGCCCTGAACCTAACTATATCTCTAAATTAAGAATAAATTTAAACCTAAATATATCACTAACCCAAAACCTAACCTTTACCATAACCTCAACCCTAAACCCTAACTCTAAACTTTACCTTAAACCTCATAATAACCTAAACCCTGACCAAACCCAATTATGAACCCAAACTAAACCTTGATTTGAACACTAACCCTAATAATAATTATAACTGTAACCTTCTAATCCTCACCCTAACCATATCCAAAAACCCTAATCTTAACCCTAACCATAAGGAGGAGGTAAACCAAGTAGCTCTAATAATAATCCCAATTCTAACCTTAAACCTTGACTCTAACCATAATTTTAACCCTATCCCTAACCATAATTCTAACCTTCACTCTAAACATACTCCAAATCTGTAACCTAAATGTAAAACCAAACCAAACCTAACCCCAAACCCTAAATCTAATAATTATTCTAATCCTAATCATAATCCTAACCTAAACCCTAACTCTAGCACTAACCCAAATCTTAATGTTAACCCTAACTCTAGCACTAACCCAAATCTTAATGTTAACCCTAACCATTATGAACCCAAACCAAATGCTAATATGAACACTAACCCTAATCATAATTCTAACCCTAACCCTCTAATCTACAACCTAACCATACCCTAAACCCTAATATTTTAACCTTAAACATAACCATGACGTAAACCCTAACTATAAATATCATCACAAACCTAACCCTAAACCTAAACTCTAGCCATAATTATAACCCTAACCATATTTCTAACCCTCACACTAACTAGAATCCAAACCTTAACCCTAACTATAATCACAAAACTAACCCCAAGCCCTAACTCCAATTCTAACCCTAACCTAATTTCTAACTCTAACACTAATCACAGTGTAAACCCTACTTGTAATCCTAATCCTAATCCTAAAACCTAACCCTAACCCTATCCCTAGACTCTAACAATAATCAAAACCCTAACCTAACCATAATACTATCCATGATGTAAACACTTACCCTATCCATAATCCTAACCTTGAACTCTAAACCCTAATCATAACCATAAACCATAAAACCCAATCTAAATACTAAACCCTAATCTACATCCTAATCCTAATCTTAACCCTAAACCCTAATCCTAATCCTAATACTAACTTTGAAACCTAATCCTAATTCTAACCCTAACCCTAAGCATAGTTCAAACTACAACCTTAACCCTAAACCATATTGTAACCAGAACCCTAATCCTAAACCTAACCTTAACCATAACATAACCCTAATCTAAATCCTAATCTAAACCCTAAGCCTAATCCTAAGTATAGCCATAATTCTAACCCTAACACTATTCATGCTTCTAACCTAAACCCTTTCCCTAACTATAATTCAGAGTCTTGGCCTAGCCATACCCTACATCCTAACCCTAACCACAACATATACCCTAAACCCTAACCATATCCTAATCCAACCATAACCCTAAACCGTAACCACAATCCTAACTCTAATCTTAAGCATAACATTAACCTTAACTATTTTTCAAAACTGAGAATGACCCCAAACCTAACTATATCACTAATCCAAAATCTTAACCTAACTCTAAACATAATTGAAACCATAACCTTAACCTTAAACTCCAATAGTAACAATAATAGAAACCCTAACCAAATCCTAATCTAAACTTTAATCCAAACCCTAATTCTAAGTGTAACTATAATTCTAACCCTAACCCTAATTTTACTTATAATCTAAATCCTAACCCTAATAATAATTCTAACCATACCCATATAACCCTAACCCTAACTATTTTTCTAGACTAAGAATGACCCCAAGCCTAACTATATCACTAATCTAAAACCCAAACATAACCCTAACCCTAAGCATAATTTAAACCATAACCTTAACCTTAAACCCTAGTTATAACGATAACCATAACACTAACTAAACAATAACTCAAACCTTAATTTAAATGCAAACCCTAATTCTAAGTGCAACTATAATTCTAACCCTAACCCTAATCAAACTTTTAACCTAAATCCTAACCCTAATGATAATTCTAAGCCTTGCCCTAACCATACCCATAACCTTAACCCTAACCATGATATTATTGGAGAACCCTAATTGTAATCCCAAATCTAACCCTAACCCCTAATCCTAAGCAACATAAACACTCACTCTAGCCTCAACCATGATGTGAACCCTTATTATATTAAATTTCCACTGAGATATATCGAGACATTTAATTTTTTCATCATTCAACTTTAATAAAAGTAAAGTTGAAAAAATTCAATGCCTCCGATACATCTTGACATATTTTGTATATAGATTATATATGCTAGTTTAGTAATTGGATCAATATCCTTATAAGATTTAGCATATGAGAAACACATATCTCTCCATGCACAAACCAACGAACATAAAAACTAGCTTTTATATAGAAATTAATTGAAAAGAATAGAACAAACTAAAATAAACATCCAAAAAATAATAGATAGACACAAAATAAATTAGAAGATTAAATCAATAATTTAAAAAAAATCTAAAACAAACAACAATATATTTATTAATTCCAAAACATTCATTTAAAAATTACTAATAATCTTAATAAAATTTTAATTTTTACCATTATTTTAACTAATTTTATTGTTCTATTCATTATCGAAAACATTTATTCATCTCGAGACATTCATTTAATTCAGAAAAACATTCATCTAATACATTTCTTTCAATTTATCATTTAATCCAAAACAGATTTTAAATATAGTTAGTTTATTATTTTACTCTAAAATAGAACTACACAAGAAAAACAGCGCTGGTTTCCGTACGAAGTTGCCCACCCAGCAAATTTCCCACGTAGAGAAAGGAAGCAAATTAGAAAACTCTCATTGCATTATTTGATCTTCCAAAAATGTTTTAGAGCACGAGTTATATTGCAACTAAAAATAATTAGGGTTACAAAAATCGGGTAGTCTATAGACCAGCACCTTCTTCAATGCAAATGCTCCAAATTGCTCAGCTACTTATATGTTTTCTACTAAGCAAGTCCAGATTTTACAACAGGCTGAAGACGAAGAAGGGTTCAGTCTTCATATTAGAGTATTTTCAGATTTGAAATAAGTATCGTGTTCTGTAAGCATATCCATTTTATTTGTTTTGGTTTTATCCTTGATTAGAATGCGGCTGGTCAGGGGTTCGATTCTTTCCTCCGAAGCATGTTCAACTTCCAAGGCGGCTCGTATTCTACGACGTTTTATGTGCAGCGACGGAGCAACGGATGATTCTATCAGGAGCTTTCTAACGAATGCTGCTCGCTCTTTGGAATCTATGGGAGAAGGTGCACATTCAAGCCTCAAGAAATCTAAAAAGAAAAATAGGATGTTTGAATCTTACGCCGCCACGGATTTCGAAAAACCTTATGAGGGTTTATCAGGATCAGGGCAGGGGCAGGAACCCCAAGCTCAAGCAAGTGCTTTCAAAACACCTGTTACAGAAGATCGGAAACACAGGAAAAAGAGTGAAAAATCTTCTAAACATTATGTTGATAGTAACCCAAATGACACAGAGGAGGTGAGTGCGACACAGCCAAAAACTGAGGATAATAGATATGCTAGGAAGTCCAAGAAAAATAGAAAATATGAAGAAGATGATGCAGGACGATTGGAAAAGATAGACTTCGATCCATACGCTACACCTTCTGTTCAGAAGAAGTTTGAAAACGTGCCAAGGGCAAATGGTTTTCGTGCAGATGATGGTATCTCAACTTCAGCAGCACTGAATCAATGTGGCATTGAAACTAGTGGGCAACCAGAGAAGAAAAAGAGAAAAAAGGAAAAGGAGCATCAACACAGTGAAAACCATGACGGGGTTCTAAGAAATGTACATGAAAAAATGGATTTGGAGTTCAAAGAGACGCATTCTACACAGAAAAAGTCGAGAAAGTCAATGTCTTCTGATCGCCTAGATGAAGATAATGGTAATATATTAGTATTATCAAGCTCTAGAAAAACAGAACAAGGGAAGCATCCTGTCAATGAGGGTGACGATCATTATAGCAGAAAAGCTGCAGAAGTTGCAGACGAAGAGCAACAATCTCATTCCTTCAAGAAAAAGAAGAAGGACAAAACTCCAAAGTAAGACTATTGTTTTCTTTTAGGGGACTGGACAGTGGTTTTATTTTTTGCTAAGATTTGCAGGGATTCTTTGATCTTATTCCTGAAATGGATATTTGCAAAACATTGACAATCCCTGTTAAGGGTGTTGATTCAGTTGTTTATATCCTAAGGTTCATTGCCTTTAGAAACAAAGAGTAGATTGTGTGGTTTCAAAATGAGTGGCAAGTATTTCAGTTTTGATCATCTGGAGGGCATTTGTGCTTGTTTTCTGTGCTGAACGGGCTTGCACACATTTCTTATCCATTTTTGTATCTTCATGTTATGAAAATCTTAAAATAGATGCCCCGCTGTTAAGCATTTGCATTTTCTCGAAATATTATGTGTTATTGACATATTTGCACTAATGTTTTGAAGTTCGTTGCTCACATCAGTTCACTTTTCAATCACTTTGAACGGTAAGAAATCAGGAACAATATCCAGTGGCATTGAGTTTATCAATCACAACTTAATTGATTGATTTCATTTAACTCCAGGACCAACAGTTGGTGATACCAAGAAGTCCTATAATCAATTTCAATCAACCATCGACTTAGTCACGCCAAGAAGCCTCACAATTTTCCATTCAACATATTGATTTATCTTTGAGATAACTTAACCCTCTATGCAACAGTGTTATTATCCTCAAAAGATGCTTGTTTCTGTAGTAACCATGAACCATGATTTGAACTAATTATATCTATAAGAGTAAGTAATAGGGAATACACTCTATACTTGTCATGCTGAGCTCATGTATTATGGATGGTCTTAATAATTTGCATGATCCAGGGCTTTAGAGTATATGATTCTGGGGAACGGAATGAAGTAGCTTTGACAAATGTGTGGCCTTTTATACTATAAATCATTATAAATGTATAATCATTTCATTCTTATACTTTGTTGTTGGTAATTTTTGATTGGGAAACTCTGAAATTCCTTGAAATTTTTTTCCAATTTGTTAAACCTTCATATACTATGATATTGGTTCAAATGCGTACGAACGAACTTGGGAAGGACTTGTATATTTTGATTTGCATTTATGAAACTCATCTTCATCATGAATCCATTTGTGAAGGGATTGGTTTAACATACTTGACATTTGTCTAAGTGTATTTGATATTCCTGATCCAAAGCCTAGTTTTGGAAGCCAAAATGATCTTTGACTAATGATGTGTAAGGGTTATGATGTGATCTTCATATGAACAAAACAAGACAGTTTTAGCTGTGGCTTACATTTATGTTATTGGTATTCCGTCTCTCTCTTTAAATAGAGAATGTTTATTTTGTGCTGCTAGTCTAACATATCAGTATCTACTGGAGCATACCCTGAGAAATGCTGTAACACACAAGCTGCTAGGATAATAGTAATATTCAGGTGTTGCACAGTAGCAGCTTTTTTTTATTTATTGAAAGGGTGTAGCATTTTACTCTTGGGAGAATGGGGGGCTACGCCTTAGTGGGATAGAAAGAAAGAAACCTGCTTTGAAGGACCGGCAATCTAATCAGACAAGAATATCTTGACACTCTTATTTGGAGGACAGTTTGCTAGTGCTAAAACAGAACTACGAAGAGATTCATTCACAGCCTGGAGACAGGCAGAGAATGAAATTAGCCATCTTATTCAGCATATAAATGATGGTTCTCCCGTGCCACTTTTAAGTTTTATACTTATCATTCTTAGGTTTTTATTATATACTAACATTTTATGGTTTTTACAACTAATTTTATTTTTAATGTAATAACTTGGATTTTTTATTTATTAGATTTTATTTTTTATTTTTTTAAATTAAATTCAATACTTATCGTTCTTGTGCATTTATTTTTTCTATTTGAAAACAAAAATAATGTTAACTGCAAATTTATGTAATTTGAACTTGATCACTTTTTTTTTGTTGTGATTTTTAACGGCTGACAAATATGTTCTGAAATTTTCATGCAGAGGAACCTTGTGACTGACTAAATGGCTAGATAACTTGGCTCTTATTTTCCGTTGGCCTAAACTGTATAAGTTATAAAGCATAAAATGTCTACCAAAAAACTGCCTCTGTAATACAATCCCTTTGTCAGCTCACAGATTTTGTGATACTTCAAAGATTCCTTTTCTTGAAAGAATGTAGCAAATTATTTTTGGTCGAAACTGGCAATGGAAATCTTCTGTAAGATGCTCAGCAATTTAAGACGATGGAGAGAACTTGACAGTCTTACTCTTAATTGAAAGGCAGCTTGGTATCACTGAAGCAGCACTAAGAAGACACCATTTGCAGTCTGGAGACTGTTTGTCAACAAAGGTGGACTGTTTCTAGCAGATCATTAATAATGGGTTACCCCTCTGCCACCTTTCAACCAGTTGGTTTCAGGTATCAAAATTACACCATGTTTTCAGTTAGTAACACGAGATTGCAGAACAATGATTTATTTTGTAATTGGGTTTTTCTAAAGAGAAGCTTCTGGATGTAATCCTGCCCTCATAACTATGTGATAAAACGCATAAAAGCTTTCAAAAGCAAAATTTAGTTAGTTTAGGCATTGAACTAAGTTTTTTCCTGGTGTGAAGCTCTTGTCCGTCATAAGTAGCTCAAAATATTGGTTATAAACTAATAAGATATCCTGAAACTTGGCTGCTACCTGTCAGTAACAGAGATTCTTGAATTTGATGTCACCGATCTTGCCTTGAGTTGTATTGGAGTTTAGGACTTAATAGTCTCTGTTTACCAGGTGGAACTGTAGTTAGATTTATTGCTGAATATTATTTTAGGTTAGCCTGATATATATTGCAGGCAAGGCAATTGTATCTATTTTCTTCATTATAAGTAATGTATAATGTGTCACTGTTATTAAGTGTATGCTTTTGTGGAGGATTTTGATGCAGAAGGGCAGAAAACATTTCAGTTGCAACATGTCCGACATTGAAAGCTGTTGCACAGAAATAAATTATAAAATGTGAATCTCACCTCACCGACTGTGTTTGAGACCCAGTGCTTATTGATCTCCGCAGGTTTATCTATAATGGCTGTCAAACTGTGAAAACGGAAAAGAATGTTTGTGTAATGCCAACATTCAGGTGGGTGATCTGTGTGAGGAAAAGCATCTTGAGGTACTTTTTGAGTAGTTCTTCTGAAATGACTGACAAACATCCTTAAATCAAGTAAGGATTATCATGAGAAATGAGCTTTTGGCATTTCTGAATGAGCGAGGACTCCTTAAGTAACCCTGATGAACTAAAGTCTAGAACCCAGCTATGCAGGGCATTCAAATAATTGTTTCAGGTAGCTGAGATGAGGAAATTTAAGTAGTAGTTCTTGCCCAAGTCTAGGAAGTTTAAGTAGTTGTTGTAGATAGCTGATTTGTAAAGGTTCCTTAGGTTCAGCTAGGAAAGATCAGAGAGTACATGTTTTAGATCTTTGCTATTAAAATGTTGAATGCGATAACAACTGGAATGGGGTAAAACTGCCTGGGGCATTTGCAGGAGTTTATATGGCATCATTAACTAAGCATTACGCTTTGATGGTCTGTCCAACAATTGGGGTCTGTCTTGTTACTTCCAGTTTTCCCCCTGGTCTTCCCCTTAGCTAAACATGGGGCTTGGTATGAGTTACATGCATGTGCCAGCTATATTTTGAATTGAAACTATTTGTTTGTAGAGAGAAGAATGCTTATGGGTTGAAAAATGACCTCTATTAAGTTGTCAAGAATTTAATAGCTTCAGAATAAAGAATATAGTTTGCCAAAGAGGATGAAATGCATTGGAAGAATAATGCGATGCTAGCCTGCATCAGAAGGATAGCCGTAGAGATCAAATTGTAATGCGCATTTAGGTACTAATAAATAATAAAGAAATGCCAGGTAACAAGAACATAGAGTTGCTACTTGCAGTAGTGGATCACAAACTAGTAGCTAAGATACAAAATTTGACCATTGATGCCAGAAGCAAAGATCACAGACACACACACAGACACATATGTATACGCATACACATGCATATATTGATATTGGTATTGATTCATTAGATAGGGATCTTTTGGGGCTCTCATCCACAAAACAACAAAAATCTGAACGTGACCACAAAAGCAGTCACAACAGTTGAACCATAATAAATCAAAATTCACGTGGGTGAATTCCATAAAGAGGAAACATGAAAATAAACCAAGAAGCCAAAAGACCAACACCCAACACCATGAGTGTAATGTCCCATCTCAGAAGTTAAGTCTTTAAAGAGAAGTTATATTAATAATTTAATATTATTGCTTAAGTGGAAATTATAAAAGTAATATTAAGTAATTAATTTAAGGCAACTTTAGGCCTAGTTAATTCAAGTCCTAAAGTCACTAACAAGTTATAACGTAAGAGAAATTGATGAAACTGAAAATTATCTATATAATAATAGTTTTGGAATGGGTGTAAGATATGAATGAATGATTGTATTCAGTATAGTTTTGAGAGTTTCTCAACCTCATTTCTTGGGATTGAAGCTTGTGGAAAATTTGATTTTCGGTACTGAAAGACCTGTCCTAGGGGGTCTTGGAGAAATTAGTCATGTTTCTCAGTTTGACTAATAATGGAGTTTACAAAAATGAGGGAGTTTTTGGGTACAGGGACGACAGGGGATGACAGGATGTGTTTTCATTACAGGGTTCTTTAGGGTCAATTTTTAGGGGACAACTATTAGAAATAGAGGCACTTTTATATATGTGGAGAAATTTCAAATATGCATATCATAACATTGATAAAGCATTCATCATAGACATTTTAGAAGCTTAATACATAGCATTGGACTTGAATTGAGATTTCACTTGTGAATTGCTAAGCAAATTAACAAAATTCAAATGCTTTCATTGTCAATATATGGCATACATATAGCAAAAATGTCCAAAGGCTCCAAGTTTCAACCTTCAAATGACATAAAATGTAAATACTAAACAGTAAACATAGAAGTCCATAAGCAGCTGTCCATAATAATTGTAATGTCAAGATGTAACTAAGAAAATATATTGCTGTCCATAAACAACACATGGTAGGTCTAGGAATCTAAATAAACAACAGAACTATAATTCAAATCACTGCCAGAATGAGGGTCTTCCCCAACCAATGGAACCCCAACCAATCTTAGGGGCATGTCATCCTCAATCTGCAGAGCATCTTCGCAGTTGACATCCCAATGTAAGGCTAGAGTGTGACGATGCTCAATAGTTTGTTGATCTTGTAGCCGTAATGCATGTGAATAGCCACTAACTTCTCCAATCGTCTAGAGGTAAGGTTGTTCCTCTTGATTGATTGAACATGTCATCCTCAATTTGCAGAGCATCTTTGCAGTTGACATCCCAACGTAAGGCTAGAGTGTGATGATGCTCAATAGTTTGTTGATCTTGTAGTCGTAATGCATGTGAATAGCCACTAACTTCTCCAATCATCTAGAGGTAAGGTTGTTCCTCTTGACTGATTGAATGAAGCTATATGTGGACCAATTCGTCTTTGCAGTAGAGGAATTGGCAACCTGTGAAAGAAGACGAACGACAAGTACTCTCAGCTTAGGTGCATCCCTAGCATGCTACTTCCACCATCCAATAGGGTCATTTTGAGCTAATGTAGCTCTATTCATCCTCACCTCTTGTCTGCTAAAGGTTGGACTACGAAGATTGGTAAATGCAAGCCACTGAGATTGAAGTTTAGTAGCATCATCTTCATTCTACATTTTTGCAAGGGCCTTAAAGAAGCTATTCTTCACTTGAGTTGAAAAAAATAACTTATTAAATAATGAAGAGATAAGAGATCTACTTTGCTCTTTAAAATTTAAATTGAAAACTTGAGAATCACCTCATCATGTAGTAGCCATTCTCCCAGGATTCGGTGCATACCATTTGGGATTGAGAGTATAGGCTGCCATACAAAGTGGGGTGTTTATAATGTTCCATCGTCGTGTCTTAATGGGCCTAAGATGCTCCTAATAAAATCCCAAAGTAGGGTCCCTGCTAGAAATAGCTTACATGATCTGCCCAAGCATGCTATCAAAGGCCTCATAAATCTCTCCAAGGTTCAAGTTACAAGTTAGAAACATCTTAAATAATAAAATCAACAAATGCCAAAATCAGAAATAATATAATAAAATCAGCAATACTAATTTTCTTACCTCATTGTGGACCACCAGTTATCATCAACGATTCTTTGCTTCACACTTCTTCCCTTTGGTGTGTTTGCCTCATGCCATCTAACCCACTCTGCATTGATCACCATGTATCGTAAACCCTCTTGGACCTCAAGTATCCTCTCCAACAAAATAAATTTGCTGGCATATCTAGTCTCCACAGGATTTGAGGAATTCCTTCTTCAAAAATGTCCTGAACAATGCAAGAGAAGTGTGATGGTTGTTAATAAGCATTTGCACATCTCTAGCCTTTGATACCATTACCTTCATCTGATCAATTTTCCCAATGTCCTTCAAGGTATTGTTCAATGCATGCACGCAACATGGGGTCCAAAAAACGTGCTTATAAGCACCCTCCACCATCAATCTAGCTAACTTACACACCCGGGCTGAATCAATGACTACTTGCACAACATTAGAGGGTCCAACGTCTTCTATAACATCTCTCAGAATCTGAAATTGGAAGACTGTGTCCTCCCTTTTCCTTGAACAATCTATAAGCCTAATAAAATATGAGCCTGCTGTGCTAGTGACAATAAGATTGATGAGTGACCGATATTTGATATCGGTCCACCCATCCATGATGATGATGGAGCATGCATACCAAAACCATGTATGTCTCTTATCCTCCATCAAAATGCTTACTTTGGAGTTTTCTCTATCAAGAAAGGTGGTGCATAGCTTAGTTTCTTCAGGTGGAATAAATGAGGGATTGGCAGCATAGATATCTTTGCACATTTTTTTAAAATATAATGAACGTGAGACATGGAATGGTATAGCATGAGCATAAAGAAACTTAGCAATAGATACTTCTGCCACCTCTCATTCTTGCACATTAAACAAATTAGCAACATTTGTTTCTCTTTTAGTCTTCTTTGCCTTTCTTTTATTATAAGTAGGAGTGGCACTTTCTTCCCTATGAGAAGTATCATCCATGGATTTTGTAGTCATTGATGTACTAGCTTGCAAATTCTCAATTGAAGTCCCTTTACTTAATGTCTCCCCTCCATATGCAATCTAGTTGCCTCAAGTTTTTCAACTTGTGTTATTTTCTTGCAACCTTTTACCCCTTGACCACCTATCCACAAAAGATGGCAATAGACTCTAGTATAGCTGCCCCTATATTGTTTGTGGCACAAATGACACTTTCATACCCTACTACCCCCATAATTTTTTTTCTATCTTTATCAACTCTTTTAGCAAATTGTAGGAGAGGTTTCTTGGGGTTGAATGGGCCTTTTGCAAACATTTTGAGGGCTTGGGAAGGACACTCAATTGGGCTACAGGGTTCTGCCCCTGTTACATCCACATTTGTTGAAGTTGAAGACCCCCCTATGGGTGCCCTAGTACTAGGTCTTTTTCTTTGAGTTTGAGATGTTTGATTTTCTTGGATTTCCACATCCATGCTATCACTACTTCCCTCACTCTCATTGCTGCTCATGATGTTGAAAATTGAAATGTAAAATAGTGCTGCAAGTTCAAAAGAAAACAAAAATTTCGCTCAAAAATTCTCCCCCTATATGCTGCACAATGCAAAACAAATGAAAATGAAAATAAAATCATCATAAGCAAATGGAAGATGAAAAATATACCTGGAATGAAGAAGATTCTATGGGAAACCCTTCTCTTGCAACTACAAAAACCTCCTTTCTATTTGTTGCTCCACACTTCTTCTACCTGCCAAATGATGAAATGAAAAAAAACTTACCATTTCATGTTTTATCTCTCCATTTAGGGTTTCAAGTATTTTATTAATCTTTGGCCCACAAAAAGCCAAAGAAATTTAAAAAAAAAACTGCTTTCAAAGTCCGGCGCCACAAAATAAGCCTAGGCTGTAGGAGGGACAGGATTCTGTCCTAGGGACGGATGAGGGACGACAATGCCGTCCCCCCATTCTGTCTTCTGCACAAAACAAAGTTTCGGGGACGATACCCAACTTTGTCCTATTTGGAACAACACAGGGTACAAGAAAAATCCATCCCTGCGTTCTTGTTTCGTACCTGGGATAGGGGCAGGTCCAAAATGCTAGGGGACGCATCCCCATGGAGCATAGCCCAAAGCTCTTGGATGGGTGTTAAGTATTAATCATTCAATGTGAAGGCATTAAATGTGAATTTGGGATGACAAAAATCCTTTATCCTGGTCATATGATTAGTGCATAAGGGGTTCAGGTTCACCAAGAGAAAATACAAACAATCCTTTATTGGCCAGCACCAAAGAATCTCACAGAGTCACAAGGTTTCAATGAGTTTTTGATAAAGTCAAGGAGGTGATGAGCACTTGCCCAGCCTTGGTACTACCAAATTTTACCCAGCTATTGTGTTGGAATGTGATGCATTTGATGAAGGCATTGGAGTGGTGTTGAGACTAAATAGGCATCCGACTGCCTATGAGAGTTGGAAGCTTAGGGATGCAGAGAAACTTTACTTCATATATGACAAAGAGATCCTCAAAATCATGCATGCCTTAGCAAAATTTTGACAATATTTATTAGAGGGAAGATTTGTAGTTAATAACATTCTTATGTACTACCTAGAGTAGAAGTATATCAATGAGAGACAATAGAACTGGGTCAATTAAAGTTGGAGGCATTATTTTGAGATTGAATATGTTACGGGATAGAAAATGTTGTTGCTGATACCCTTTCCTAGTGGTCCATGGTTTGCTCTTTGACCAAGATATTAGCAATTTGGAAGGCTCACCTTTTGGTCGGGTATTCCGAAAATTCCTTTGCTTGCAATGCATTGGACGACAAATTTCCAGATGACAAATTTAAGGTGGCGGATGATAGCATCTACTACAAAGAATATACTCTATTAGCAGGTCACTCCAGATATTTCAAAAATTACAGGCTGTTTAGAGAGAGATTCTCGGAGAAGGGCCTCAAGGATGACATGTTGCGACGCATCAGGGAGTGCATGACTTGTTAACAGAATAAGGTAGAGCATACTTTGCTTGTGGGATTATTACAACCACTATCTATTTCAGGACACAAATGGGAGAGGTTCACCATGGCCTTTATTCTTGGATTACCGAAAGTGCATGGTAGGAGTGTATTTTTGTGGTGGTTTACAGGTTAACAAAGTTATCTCATTTTTTTGAAGTATCAAGTATATGGCATTATAGGTGGCAGAATTATTTTTCAGAGAGATTTCATCTTCATGGACTAGCCACTATTGTCAATAATTGAGATAGCAGATATCTCGGTGCATTTTGGCAAGAGTTATTCTGATTAGCTGGCACCAAAATAACTGCCAGCACTAGTTATCACCCCTAGATAGATGCTGAAACATAAATAGTGAACAAGTGGATTGAGAGGTATTTGTGCGACTATGTTGCAAGGCAACAAAAGGCATGGATTCACTGGTTGTACTAAAGTAATGTCCCTTTTTGGGACATTTCTAAATTTTTGCCCTTAAACAATAATCCTTACTCAAAATGATAATGGCTTTGTCTAAAAGTATGAATTTATTATAATATTCAGACTGATGACATAATTCTGAAAATAAAACACATTATGATTCTCTGCTAAATTCTCCTTCAAACTGTGATGATTTCCTCCTGTACGTCTACTTTGAAAGTGCTTCCAGATCTGCCTAAATGAGGGGCTTTCGTCCCTAACTCAGCAATAGAAATTTAAGGGTTAACTTGTTAAGAGAATTTCCCTGAAGTTTTTTTCTGTAGTTCAGAGGTAAACAGTCATAAAATTTATTCCAAAATTGATTGAATTATACTCCAGGTTGATTTTTCCTTAGATCAATGTCTTCTTTAAATGATTTGTTAGCATATGTATATCTTCATTTGTGGGTTGCAGCTGTTCGCGAATCAAAGAAACAGACCTCTTTATATTAGAGGGTTGCTATTTATTTTCTTGTCCTTGTTTGGCTGCTGCCTAAGTATCATTGTAATTCAGCCTCCCTATTGCACCTTGGGTTGATCTAAATAAATGGTAGTAGCCTTGGATCTAGTTGGGCCCAACAAATCAGGTCAGCCATTAGTTTAATTGTTAATTTTTAAACCTTCCGAGTTTTTTTTTGGAAGAATGCAAATTTAATCTTGCAAGGGTTGCGATCTAACATTTCGGTAGGGGATATGGTAACTTAGGAGAACGTTGCTACAATACTACCTATCATATGTTGATAGGAATGTCTCCCTTCAAAGCTTTATTTGGATACAATGCCCCTTCATTTATAGATATGGCTTTTGGCATTTGGTGATGGTAGGGCTCCGCAGGCCAAGGATTGGATTTAGGAAAGCTAAGATATTCTCAAGTCACTTAAGGATAATCTCCATCATGGTTAGAACTTAGAACCGACAAAAAATTTATGCTGATAAGCATTGGATTGAGTGCAATTTTTATGTTGGTGATATGGTTTTCTTGCATCTCCAACCTTCCAGGCAATCTTCATTGAAAAAGAGTGGTGCTGGAAAGCTGAAACCATGTCACTACAGGCCTTAGAGTATAAAATAAAGAGTAGGTGAAACAACATGTGAGTTGGAGTTATCCGAGAGCAGCAAGATACATAACATATTTAATGTATCATACCTTAAAAGGGCACTAGGACAGTAGAGTTTGACATCTTCAAAGCTTCCCCCATTTGACGAAGAAGGCAAGTTGGCATTGGAACGTTGTGAATTCTTGAAAGTTTGAGAGGGGCAATTTAGAAGCTAATCCATCAGAGAACATCTGGTTTGACGGAAAGATTTGCCATTGGAGGATGCTTCTTGGGTAGGGGACCAAAGTGTACAACATTGGTAGTTGCAGTTGGTTGAGATTAAGCAAAGTCAGGAAGGGGTAACTGTAATGTCCCTTCTCACAAGCATAGTCTTTATAGAGAAGTTATATTAAATATTTAATATTATTAATTTAAGTTGGAATTATAAAAGTATTATTAAATAATTAATTAAAGTGACTTTAGGCCAAATTAATTAAAGTCACTAATAAGCTACAACTGTGGGAAACTGTTGCAACTGAAAATTATTATTATAATAGTAGTTTCAGAATTGGTGTAAGTATGAATGAATGATTATTCAGTATAGTTTTGAGATTTTCTCAAATCATTTCTAGGGATTGGAGCCTGGGGAAAATACCATTTTCAACAGTGAAAGACCTGTCCTACGTGGTCTTGGAGAACTCAGTAAGATTTCTCTGTTGGAGAAGTCAAGGAGTCAGAGGCTATTGGTTATTCATACAAAGGTATTTATTGAAGAAAGGATTTATGCTGGTATTTCAAAGTTATTTGAAACATATTGTTGGCCTGTGCTTTATTTTATATTGAGATGACAGTTTATTATATCCTAAGTTACTAGATTCCTCTAAATAGGCCCAGAATCTGATTCTGGTACTGTTTTGGTTCTAATTCTTCACGGATATCACCCGGATTCTGACAAGGTGTCCCTCACAAGCGGCTGGATTCTTGTGGGTCCTGCAGAGCAAGATCCACAGGGAATCCGGCCACCTGTGAGGAACCCTGCCAGAATCCAGGCGGAATTTGACAGAATCCACAGGCACCCAAGGCTGTGGGCGCCCAAAAAACGGGCCCCACACGCCATTTTTTAATTTTTCAAATCTAAAAACCTTCTAAAACCCTAATTTCGACCATAAAAACCCTGTAATTTAAATTTTCATTGTGTAATGACATTTTGAGATTTTTGCAAAGTGTGAATATGATATATGAGGTATTTTATTTATAATTTTATTGGCAATTATGGATTTATGAGTATCACTCTTCTTATTATTATTATATGTTTGAAGTCTTGAATCAATGATGAATGAACATTGAACATGTTACATTTATGAATCTATGATGCATATGTAAATTTATAATTTTAATATCAATGTGTATATATATATATCAATATGTATATATATAATATTTTAATATATGCATATATATATATATATGTATGTATGTTTATTTTTGAAAATATCTATATATATACTTGCCATACTGGAACCTGCCCAATTTTTTTTTTTCTGCCAAATCCGCAAACCTGAACTCAAACCCAAATCTGTATGAGATCCGAAATAGGCCACTTAGATTTTATTCAATGGAGTATTTTTATTCAATGGAGTATTTGTGGCATTCATACGAAGCTATTTTATTAATCTAAAAGAATCTCATTCTAGAAGCCGACAATTTGTTGGTTCAAATTATAGTCCTAGTAGTGTTGTCTGGTGCCAAAACTGCAAATTTGAATGTGTAAGCAAATCAACATTTTTTTTAATTATTGTGATCGATTCCAATAGAAAGTGACGTCATTTGCAGTGGAATAATATTCATACGTAGAAGTTCTATATTTATACTACGGGACCTGATACTTAGTATTTGTTGCAGTTTGGAAGTTCTAAGGCCATGTGGCTACTGTTGGCCAAAGTGAATTTGTTTTGAGGAGATAACTTTAATATTCTTTTGCGCGTTAATCGAAGGAATTCACTTTGGAGATTGATAGCTTATTTGAAACCCTTCAAAGTTTGCACGAGGTGAAGTAATTTTAATCGTAGCTATGCCCTATTTGTTTAGCCGCTGGAAATAAACAATATATTTTGCTGTTGTTCACGGTCACACATTTCTTGAGAGAAGTCCTTGGTGGTTGGGAATATTATATACTTCTGTGATATATTTCTATTTGATCGATTATAACCTGGTATTAGTGTATACATCTTAGGAGTATAGTATCATCTGTTATCAAGTTATTGGTAATGTTGACCGAGGAATAATACAAATAATAAAGAAGTGGACTTGAGCAGCCATAGGATTGAACACAAAACAAACACCCGATATCAGGAGAACTGACGCTTTGCAAATCTTCACACATTGGAGAATAATCAGGTGATTACATCACAAAGTTATTTCCTAAGGTGGATTTATTATTGCTTGTGAGAAAAACTAAGGATGGCAATCAGCATCTTTGTCTATCTGTTTTGGAGTTCGCACTATCAGCTGGAACATTATTTGGTAAAAGGTGAGGATCTATGCTTTATATTTGAAAATTGTTTATTTTAATTTTTCTGCAATATGGGAAATACAATGATCGTATATCTGCACAATAGTTGGGATAGAAGGCAAAACTGGGATAAAAACACATAATCTTAGACATCCACATAGCCGAATCAAATCTAGATTTACGTACAACACATTTATTTTGATCTGAAAAGAATGGTGGTTCAGTGAATACAAAAATGATGAAATTTGGAGTCAACATGGGCATAAAATTTTAGAATGAGTACAAACAAAGATAACATATAAACAAAGTGCCTACCAAGCTCAAGGCACACCCCAACCACCAAACCCTATGTGTTGACCAATTGTCAAACCTATAGTTAAGAGTACTTGGCAAGCCTAAAATCTTCAAGTCAGAAAAAACTCGACAAATACTTGGTAAAGCCCAAAATTTTTAACTCAGCAAAAACTTGGCAAAAATTTGACAACTTAGAAAGTACTAGAACTTAAAATTTATTTTAAAAAGTTTTTTTTGCAATATTCAATTACACCATGTATTAACTTACAAATTGACATATATAAAAAGAAAATGCATAGTATAATTGCAAAAGTAATGTGTGAAAAACTCCTTTTTATCGACATCTTACTTGCGTTGGCATTTTAACCCATGTTTTTCTTGTGTTTGTCAAAACTTGGAGCAAAACAAAATAGAGAGTACTCAACAACTTGGGGAGTGTTCAAATAGTTTGTAAACTATAGACAAACCCCTTTGAGATATCCACCTTCACAATTTGCAAGGGCTAGGAGCGTACCCATGAATAATCTATTCACTTTTAGAAGTTTGCTCTAGCACATCTCTTACAAAATATGACAAATTAAAAGCACTCGTCACCTCCAAAAATTGGTTGACACCAAGAGGTTGATTATAACCATTTTGGGATCCAAACAATGTTTTCCATATAACCTTCAATATCAAGCCACTATCCTTTGGAGGGGAATGTAAAAGGGAATTAGAAACCCATTTCCTAACCTTTGGAGAGGTTACTGATGCTTTTGTTGTTTGATTTTCAAGAAAATTTGCAAAAATTGAAGCTCTAGAATATTATAATAATATCTTTATTATTCCTTATTTAATGGTCAATAATGTAACTTATGTAAATACATGATTGTTTCATAATAGAAACATCGTCTTTTTACAACTATAAATGATTGTGTGTTCATTCAATTAATTCATTCATAATTTTACCAATTACTTGCATTATATGGTATTAGAGCAACATTAAATTTTTAAATTTTTTTTAAAGAAATTATTGAATTTTAAATTTTTTGAAAAGGTTCTCTTGGCATTTAGGGTTTCTTCATGAGTTTTTTGTAGAACTTTTTGACCTGCGAATCATGAGTATTCTACAAAAATTCTAACCCACCATTTTTGTTTTGCTTGTGTCAATGACATTTGTCTTCTAAAAAATGTTTTTTTTTTGGTTGTAATCTCTTTGTTTATGGTCATGACAGCTTTATGTGATTTTCAACCATGACTTTTTGCACAAAACAAACTCATTTTGTTCCTGTTTTGTCTTTGATCGTCAACATGTTTTAGACCTCGACAGATTTTTTTTATTGCATCGACGAGAAGCATTTCTTGAACTTGACGACAGTTTCTTCTGTTTTATTGGCTTACACAACCATAACCATGGTCATTTTTGGTTGCAGACAACTTTTTAGTGCTGTTTTTTGATTTTTTTGGTGCCTGCCTCTCCAATCAGATTTCTCCATACAACTTCTTCTCTGCATCCTGCATTTTTAAAATGCCATACCTCTACAAAAGTAAGGTTTTTATCCATGATTTTCAGTATGTACAACATGGCTAAGGCTTTTCTCAACTTTGTGCCCTTATATTGTTTGGTTTCACCATTTTTTTTTGTGTATGCAGATCTCTGTTACAACCTAGGGTTTTTTTTTTCCTTCCATCCGGCTAGGGTTTGTCAAAAATCATTTGATTCTTTGGCCAGATCTCATTTTAAGCTACATATTTCTTGTGGGTTTTTGCAAGGATTTTTGGGTTTGCACTAGGGGATTTGTGCCAACCTTACTTCATATTCTTTGAAGTTTGTACTAGAATATGCCTTTGTTTCTGCCTTGGGATCGGTGCCTCAGATTTTAGACTTTGTCTCTTTAGAATTCCTCATTTCTTTGCCTTGGAAAGTGTGCAGATGGCGTCTTTGAGCAACATAATGTTGGAATGCAATCAGTGATTCAAGGACAAAAAATACAACACATGGAAGCAGTAGATGATGATTATCGTCGAGTATTGCTGCCTTGATGAACTCGTTTTGGGCAAACAGCTTCGTCCTACCGTAGCTGGACAAGATCAAGATAAGTTTGACGAGCGCAATCGAGAAGTCATGCTTATCAAGCTTTTAGTGACTGATGATTTGTTGCCACAAGTGCCATTTGACAAGAGAGTTGTAGAGATCTGGACTATTTTGAAGGACCTCCATGAGACGTCACATATGAGCCGTGCATTCTTCTTGAAGAACTAGATATTTTCTATCATATTGGATGAGTGTATGTCCTTACAGGAGCATATGACAAAAATTAAGGACATTCAAGATCAGCTAGAGACAATTGGTCAAAAAATGGAGGAAGAGGATATAGTAGTCATAATATTGAAGAGTCTACCTAAATCCTATGAGCACTTCATTGAAACGCTCAACATTTTTGCCACAAATGTTGATTTAAAGTTTTTAGACTTTTACACCAAAATTTTTGCAATAGGACTGTTGGAAACAACAATTTGGTAGTAGTGCAACTTTGTCCTCCTTAGAATTGTTGGGAATTGGTGTTCACATCTAGGTATTAGGAATATTAGAGTACATAAAATAAATTGGTGTTATAATATTAAGTTGTTAATAAACAACTTAATATTATAAAATATGTCACATGGTTTGTTATTGTTTGTTATCTAGGTTATTGCATTAGTGGTACAAATATATCGAGTTGTTAAAACAACTCAATATATTTAGGTAATTTGTTGTGGGAGTTTCCTAAGAAATAGGATTTAAGAATCCTACAAATATGTAATATTTATTGAATGAAAATAATGAGTAGAAGCACGTATTATTTGAATTGAATTATTTACGACTTCTCTTATTTTGCTAAAATCCTTTATGGTATCGAAGCAACGTGAATCCTGTGCCCCTAAATTGTTGCTAAATCTAAGTGTTCGCATGTGGAGTCACTCCCAGCTTGTCCAACTCAGGTTAGCGGGTGCTTGGAAAGCATCGCCTAATTGCAAACTGTTTGGTTGGAGATTGAGTTTTCACCCTATCGTGGAACCGGTGTTAACTTTGCATGGATTTTTCAGATTTCTTGTTTTGGTAGGTTTATTTTAATGATTGATCTATTGTCTAAGTGTGCTTATGTGTAGTGCTTGGTAGTGATTTTGATTTTTTTGAAATTGGTGGGCAGTGAATTGTGAGTGCTACCAGCTCATATAAATGGTGATAGCTTACGCACGTGTATATGTTGGTGCACTTGTTGTGATTTGAAGTGTGGCAAAGTCGCGTGGAGTCTCCAAAGAGATCTTAGTCCATCATTTGCATAGTTCATAGTAGCGCTGGAATTATTATTATCGCTTATCTCTTTCATTGCAATTTATTTTGTTGCGATATAGTTTTTATATTGGCACGAGTCTTCGTGAAATGTGGGTCTTTAGAAAGAAAATCAGAGTAATGTGATCTTTTGACAACGATACAGAGGAATTGTCTTTGTGCTTTTTTGATAGTAATAAGGTGCAAAGTCCAGCTGTTCGAGGAGGCATCAAGACCATGTATGGTGTGAAAGAATTTTACAATGGTTTATTCCTCCATTTTGTGCCTATTTTTGATTGTTTGTTGCAAGTGGAGAAGCATTATTTGTTTGTCTCAATACTTTGTCAGATAGCTTGATCGATTTCAAAGAGCAATAATCCTTTGCATTGGCTGAGAGAATATCATTGATCATTCTGTTGTGATCGGGGTTGCTTGATTTTCTTGGATGCAACAAATCTCTTCTTATCCACACCACATATCACAACGAAATGCTTGATCGGAGAATTGAGCTTGTGGTTGGCTCCATCTATACTTCCTATAGTCTCATGGGTTTCTCATTGTCTTATCCGCACATTGTTAGAAGTTCTTAGCCCAGGCGAGATCATATTGTTGATATGCTTCAACAGTCGACTTTTTGAGGAATTTTTTTTCTTGTGTGATTCCATTTGAGACTACCATTTGCATGAACTAGAGGCCAAGTGAGCATAAGTGATGAATGACTTGTATCACCCTATTGTTGATGATGATAACAATAGGCAGTCATATGAACTTGCAGAGTCTGCTCTTGTTGGTTTTGATTGTTACCACAACGGTTACAGTCTATTGTTGGATCATCAACTTGAGAGTTTGAAGCATTGGGTGGATTGGTGAAACATGTAAGTCTTTTGTGTTTTCCTTTTATGTCATTGAGCATAGTATTTTTTAGTGGCTAATATTTGCCAATTGGCTAATTTTGGAAATTTGAGAATCCAAATTTGGCTAATAATTCAAGATTTAAGGCAACCTAAATCACCACATTTTTACAAAATTTTGATTTAGAAATATTTAAATCGCAAAATAATTTATTTTATAAAAAACTTGAACTCGAAAATTTGCCACAATATTCAATACATGATTAAATTTGATTCGCCAGAATTTTATAAGTTATTGTAGAAATTTAAATTAATTCTCCAATAATATATCATGATCATTAGTTACTATAGGGATCTATCACCAACTTTTAGTTTCTATTATTGACTTAAAGTATAATCTAGTGACCGTCATTATATTCTATGAGGTAAAAATATTACTATTTAGTTTGTAATGTTTATGGGAGCTAAATTTTTTTTTAGATTGTTGATCTCAATATAAATCAATGGTCTTGAAGAAATTTTGGGCCCCATTAGTATTTAAAATTATCAATACATTTGTCTCACACGATACAATGAGGTTATTAGATTATATTTTAAATAAATGGTAGCAACTAATTATTACAGAGTCTATTCCTTAAACCCATCAAAGATTTCCACATTAAGCTTAATAATTTTCTATTAGGATTCTATTCTTTTAAATAGAAGTATTCACCATGGTGATTAACCATGGTGATTAATTAATTTTTTTTATTGCTTGAGATTCACCAATATTTTCTACAAAAAAATATTATTCAAAAATAATCGCCAATAAGAATTTTTTTTTTTCAAAAAATTTGAGAGATTCGTTAATAGAAATTAAATTTTTTTTTTCAAGAAACTGAAAGTTCGCCAAGATTTTATATCTTTTTTAAGAGGGGGGTTTCTTAAAGTTATCCCTATCATTGAGTCATGCTTCTTTTAGAGTCCATTTGTCAAATTTGTATAAGAGTCAGTTTCTTTTAGTCAATTTAATTAGATTAGAAATTAAAAATAAGTTGATTAGTATTGTGTCGAGCCATTTAATTAGCAATTTGTGGTAGATAATTTCTTAAGTCTATGTTTCTAGTCTTAGTGTTTAATGATAGTTAAAAGAATCTAGTGAAAATATATTGTGTTGTCTAAGTTAAGGTGTTATTGTTAAATTGTAATTGGACACATTATTGCTTGTATGCGACGTCCATCTTAAGGGGGTCAAATAGTATTTCTTTAAATGGAGAAAAATAGTGTATTAATAGAAAAGTTTGAAGGATCAGAGTTTCACATCTGGCAAATCAAGTTACAATTGATCCTTATTGAAAAGGATCTGTGGAATGTGGTAAGTGGAGCAATGGCAAAATCAACTGATGCTGATGAAATCACCAAGTGGACTATGAAGGATTGAAGGGCAAATGTCTTTGATTGGGCTTGCATTTTCAGATGCACACCTACACCACATTGACTTATCAAAGACCTCAAAGGAAGTGTGGGAGAATTTGAATATTTTGTTTGGATCACAAGCATCAAGTGCAAAGATGTGCCTAAAGCAGAAGTTTTTTGGGCTGAAAATGACGAAAGGTGACAACATTGTTCAACATATTAGTAAGTTTTGCTCTATATTGAATCAATTAGCTGGGATAAAAGCTAAAGTAGATGATGATTCGAAAGCTATTTTGTTAATAACATGCCTCCTAGCTATGGAAACATTGTTTTCACATTAAACAAAGTAGATGATAACTTAGAGGAAATAATCTCTACTTTGATTGATGAAGGAGCTAAGAAAACTGAATCAACTATAGAGGAAGCTACAATGTATGGCAAATATAAGCCAAACTGTTCCTCCAAATCTAATTCTTCTGCATCAAAGGTAAATTGTTTCTTCAAGAACAAATCTTGTGCTATTATTGCAAGAAGGGACACATTTTTATGAATTGCACTCAGCGTGCCAAGGATCTCCTTGATGGAAAGCTAAATACATATAAGGCATTGGTTGCAAATGACGATGAACAATGCCTTCATGGGATGGCTACTGAAGACCCTCCACATGAAGATAGTGAGGAGGAATATGTTCTCTAAATTAAATCAATTGGAGGATGGAGGCATGAGAGCTGGAGGACAATCAACGTCCTCTCGTCAGTCACCAACAACGGGGTTGCTTTTTAGCTTTAGTGGCATTTCATTTTCTATTCTTTCAATCTGTCTTGTGAATAAGAGAGAATTTCACATTGTGGGGGAAAATAATAACCAATGTTTTATTCCCATTTTGTGCCAAAAAGACTAAAGTCAAGATCAGTTTCCAGGTGGCAGTGACAATCGTCTCATATCGTTTGTGATCAGAGTAGCAATGATCATTAATGATGGCTACATATGCGACAACGAGGACTTGGTTCTCAAACCTTTTATCTTGTGGTTGGATGAGTTTGTCCCCAATCACTATTGTTGGTTGTTTGTGAGTGGATGTGTTTGTCCCCATTCACAAGATGATGTATGTGATTGGAAGTGTTTGTCCCCAATCACATTTGTTGGGTAATTATGTTGGATGTGTTTGTCCCCAATCATAATAGTTGTGAGCAGAAGTTTGTGTCCCTGTTCATAACCTTGTTTTTGGATAGATGTGTTTGTTCCTATCCAAATTTGATGTAAGACCTTGGATAGATGTGTTAGTCCGTGGTTCTATGAGTAGATGTGTATGTCCCTATTCTTATCCTATAGTGTTTGGTGCGCTATAGTGCGTGGTCATCAAGTATTGTGATGTACAATCTTCCCATGTTCACACTAAGGGGGGGGGGGGGTGTTGGGAATTAGTGTTCACATATAGGTATTAAGAATATTAGAGTACATAAAATAATTTGGTGTTATAATATTAAGTTGTTAATAAACAACTTAATAGTATAAAATATGTCACATGGTTTGTTATTGTATGTTAGATAGGTTATTGCGTTAGTGGTACGAATATATTGAGTTGTATGTTAGATAGGTTATTGCGTTAGTGGTACGAATATATTGAGTTGTTAAAAACTTAAAACAACTCAATATAGTTAGGTAATTTGTTGTGGGAGTTTCCTAAAAAGTAGGATTTAAGAATCCTATAAACATGTAATGTTTATTGAATGAAAATAATGAGTAGAAGCATGTATTATTTGAATAGAATTATTTATAGCTTATATTATTCTGCTAAAATCCTATAATAACAAGCCTTCACAGCCAAATCTCAATTAGCTAGCAAAAAGGCTCTAGTTAGCCTCAAGATAGTTCAAAGAAGAAGAAAGTTTAGTATAATTATTGCCACAATTTGGTCACTTGATAAAGGACTGTTAAAATTGGCTTGTTTCTTAACATTGAAAGCATGGAGTGTCTTAGCCTAAGGCTGATGTGGCAGAAAGAATCTGTATTTTATGCTTTCATGGTGAAACACGTTGTAGATCATGTGAAGTCCTCTGCCTGGTACATAGTCTTTGGTGCCTTTCGACATTTCACTCATTACTGTGATTGGTTCACATACTTCCTCCCGACTTTGGTGCCTTTCGACATTTCACTCATTGCCATGATTGGTTCACATACTTCCCCCCTTTCAGCAATTCAATCATTATTGGTAAAGAGTACACTGTTGTCAACAAAGGCAACATGCATATACAATCTGGTGGGAGGAATCTCATATTCCTCAATGTATGCTATGTTCTTTGTATGGAACTGAATCTTCTCTCAGTGAGACTAATTTTGGGAATTCTCCTCAGCTTGATGTGGTATTCACTTCACAAAAGTGTTTGATTGTTGATCGTGTGACTCACACTATTGTGGTTGTTGCCATCAAGGATCATGGTCTTACAGATTTGTGGATTCGAGTAATTCTCTGGAGCATGCCTTTGCAACTAAATCACTTCCATCAATAGTCTTTGGCATAAGTGATATGGTCACCTGAACATTCATTATCTCGCTCATCTTGTTCGGGAGGATCTCGTTCTTGGCTTACCTAATATTTAGACTTAGCATCATCGAGTTTGTGGAGCTTGTCAGGCTGGGAAGCAACACAAGGCACCATTCAAGGATGGTGACTCATGGCGAGCCTCAAAGGTATCGTAGTTGGTTTACGTTGATGAATGTGG
Organism: Chamaecyparis obtusa; assembly: GCA_027943335.1. Classification (NCBI taxonomy): domain Eukaryota; kingdom Viridiplantae; phylum Streptophyta; class Pinopsida; order Cupressales; family Cupressaceae; genus Chamaecyparis; species Chamaecyparis obtusa. The sequence continues at coordinate 33,617 of BSBK01003708.1, read as the reverse complement.
TCCAATGAGTACATCTTTTGTTATTGGTGTCAGGTATTTCTTACTTTTTGTTGATGATTTCAGTTGTAAAATGTGGGTGTGCTCTTTTAGTTAGAAATCGATGTGTTTACTATATTTTAGAAATTGTAGTCGACATAAAATGCGTATTGTTATGGTTGATAATATTGGTTATCCGTCGATGTATTAATTGTTCGTATTAAGTTTTTTATCATTTGGGTAGTTGTTGTGCCGGTTGGTTGACGGTTGTGTCTCTCTTAGCAACCATCAGGTCCTTTAAATATGTTGTGTACTTCCAAGGAAGGGGGTATGGCATTGTGGGGTAAATTGTAATTCTTGACCAACCATCTCTGGTCTACTCTGTAATGACTTCATAATCTAATAAAGATATATTTTACTCCTATATCGGTATGAATTGCCATTTGTATTATTAATTCATCTATGTAAACTCCCAAGCATAGTAGTAAACATTTTGGCTTCGTTGCCTTAAAAGAAAGCGGGTTAACATTGCGTGATTCACGCCTTTGGATCCCAATAAAGGTGAGAAGAGGCCATTGGGTGGTCAAGATCAAGTAATTAGACGATCTTTAAGAGTTGCAGAACAAGAATAGAGAAGAAGATAACAAGAAATTACTAGAAATGTATCGCTCCTTGATGAAACGTTCCTCGCCAACCAAGTAAGAGAACCGTCTATACACACACTGTCAGATGAGGAGGACGAAGAAGGAAATCTTGAACTGACAGACATATTGCACGACATTTAGAATCTTAGGAGAACCCATCATTAGAGGATTTGAATTGCAGACCCTCACATGGAGGGAGTACAAGTACGAGTTAGAGCCTGGAAGTACTCGAGGTATTGGGGACGTTGGAGGTGGCTGTACGAAGGACGCACGCGTGGCCGAGAGTGCAGGGAAAGCACTGGAATGTAGCGGTCGGAACAATCCAACTAGGTCCGACGCACAAGGGGGCAATCAGGTGAGAAACATTGCTGAAGTTCACAGGGAATCAGTTAGAAGACCCTACGAGGCACGAGAAGACCTGTGAGACTATTTGGGTAGTAAATGGTTAGGATGACAAAGACTACTGGTTAAGAGCGTTTCCAGCAACGCTATGAGGTACATTCATCGACTGGTTCACAGAACTAGATGTTGCATCCATAGCTTCTTGGGACGTGCTTAGGAGGGCGTTCAAGGCTGAGTTTAAATTGCTACGAGACAACAATGGGATTGTCGTTGAAATTTATAATACCAAACAAGGGAGAAACAAGAGTGTATGGGCTTAGAATCGTAGGCTCAAGGAATTTATAGGCAAGTTGGAGAATCAACCAGCCGACGGTTGAAGAAGAGGTAGTTCATCGAAGGGCTGATTCCCTCCCTGTGTAAGAAGACAAAAGTGGTGCCTCCACCCTTGTATATTGATGCCTATAATCAGGTGATGGACATTGAGATGAAAACAAGACATTTCTTGAGGGAAGAGGAATACACATGATGATAATAACACTGAGGATAGCAATGATGTCGAATCAAGAACACTCTAGGCCCTACAACGAGACATGATGAGAATGGTGAAAGAACTAAAAGCTAGGAAAGGGACTAGTAAACAAAGTAATGAACTATGGTGTACGTAGTGCAAAATTGAAGGGCACATGAAAGGTAATTGTCCTAAAATGATGTTTTGTGAGATTTTCCAAGTGATGGGTCATTCCATAAAGGAGTGTCCATATAATTTGAAAACTAGTAGTACTCAAGTACTCTTCACACAAGGAGGGTCCACTCCATTGGATGTGTAGAATCTATCGCCAAGTGGTTATAGATGTCCACGAGGGCGGAATCAAATATAGTACGATTCTAGAGGATGTCCTTTCAAACAATGCAGACAATGTAGTGAATGGGGACGCTTTGCGAGAGACTACCAAAATGAGAAAGTCAACATTCAATTATTGGGCAAATGGTGTGGACTAGGTGACCATGAAGACACCATCTGTCAATAGCAAGAAGGGTATTAATATGTTGGAAGTGGAACAAGACAAGGCAGTTTTGGCAATCACAAAGAAGGCAGTGCACCCATACCCTCGTACAAAGGAGCAACTCCGGGAAGCGAGAGTAGAATAAATGATAGCAAAGGAATGAATAACCTCCAATGAAATTGCAAGTACGTCTTTACGATCGGAGTTAGAAAAGAACATAGTTCGATTGGTGCTATAGACAACTGTACGCATCAAGGTGGCAGACCTTAAAACTATGCAACAATTGAGAGTGGCAATTACCAACATGGTTAGTGATGACACACACCAATGTAAGCCACATGGGGAACCAACAATCAAGTCAACACTTGAGTCACTGACTCTATGTTACCGATGATTGGAAGGAAGCCAATGGTCATTGAAATGGAAATGATGGGGAGAAAGCTAACAAATAACATTGTTGACAGAGGCTCGGGAGTTAATGTGCTACTAAAGGAAACCTCGAAGTGCTTTGGGAAACCAACACTCTGGCCGCCAACCTTCCACTTTGTAGGTGTTGACCAACATAAAATTAAGCCGTTGGGGACATTGATGGTACAGATGGTCATTGGCACTCAACATTTCATTTTGGTTTTTGTCATCATCCCATTGGTGAAGAAGGCGTACTACGTCCTCTTGGGGAGGGAATGGTTGATCATGGTGAGGGCAAACCACAATTGGAAGAACACACTCTTCATCGAGATTGACGCGAGGAATTACGTCATCGACTTGCAAAGCTAGGCGGGGAGCCAGGAGTTGGCATGGGACTCAGAGTTCGAGGGTAGAGAGTTTGATATGGAGGAAGGAAGGAAATGCATGGAACCTAATGATGAAGGGGTGCTCTAGCTAGAAGATTGTTCTGAAGATGAGAAGAGTTCCCTTAATGGACTATTCCACTAGCAAATAGGGGACTGGATTTTTGCCAACATGTAATTTTCTTGAAGCTACAACCCTTGGCGGAGACAAACTGATGCGAGCTTGTAAAGCTATGGACAATACATTTGATAGTATGGGGATGGAAAATGAAAAGAAAAAGCAACGAGAGTTGGAGAACAAGACATCTGCCGAATGGTCTGGCAATTTATATTCTATACGGAATTAAAATAGCATGGTACAATACTGTCATGTAGGGATGGACTTAATGAGACATTATTCTGTACAACCAGCCTCAACATGTCACCATTTTGTATGACTTAACTTAGTGCAACACTTCTCCGTACGGATTAGACTAGTAAGACATCTAACACCTGTACGACATTTTGGTTGTAAGTCATTTCAAACTGTACAGATATGGGTTCCCTGGCATAAGTATTTTTACCAACCCTTGGAGAATGTACCGACACAATATCCCAGTGTATGGCCTGGTCTATTGTGGCATACAACTTCCTTACATAAATTTGTGTTTTGGTTCCACATTCGGGGTGTCCATCAGCCCGTACTTGTACGACTCTCTTGACAACAATTTATTTGGTGGTTGTCTCATGTTCGGAAATCATACATACTAGGGTGTTTTCCTAATGGCATAAATGCTCCTCCACCATATGGTGTAAACACTTCCAAATTTGTTATCGTACGACATAAATGCACTTCCGTTGTATGGTACTCTAAAGGCATCACCGTACAACACAAATGTTCTTCCACTGTATGGTCCTCTAAAGTCATTATTGTACTACAAAAATGTTCTTCCACCGTACGGTCTTCTAATGTCGTTACCGTATGACACAAATGCTCTTCCACTATACTGTCCTCTAAAGTCACTACTGCACGACACAAACCCACTTTCACTGTATAGTGCAAAAGCTATTTCAAAGTCATTTCCGTTTGGCATACACACTTGCGTACAGATTTCAGTTTCATCTCTACCCTACGGTGCCGTACGACGCCCCACAACATCTTCTAGTTGTGTTCTACGGTGTACAAAATCCCTCATCAACTTTAGCATACAAGATTGAGAGGACAAATTTGGTGTTGTATAGTGTTTGGCAGCTTCGTAACAAGTGGTTTGTACAAGGGGTTTGGTACATTGGTTGAGTTACTTGACAACAATGCTACAATACCTTGGCAGGAGGAGTGTGGTAGTAGTGTTGCAGTGCATGAAATCTCTATTTTTGGGCTTCTTGAACATTATTTTTGACATCTTAAAAAATCAAGAAAATGGTGTGCCCCTTGACTCCATTGGGGGTGCTGCCCCTTGACCCCCATTTTATTTTTGAAGTACACTACAACTTTGAGTTTGCACAGTACAAGTTATTATCTCCACTCTTATCATTAGTCTTTCTAGATATTAATTAATGTATATTTGTCATTTGGAAGTTGACTTTTTCTTTTGGGGGGATAATGTAGTCGGCATAAAATGCATATTGTTATGGTTGATAATATTGGTTAACTGTTGATGTATTAATTGTTCGTATTAAGTTTATTATCACTCTTGGGTAGTTGTCATGTCGGTTGGTGGATGGTTGTGTCCCTCTTGGCAACCGTCAGGGCTTTTAAATATGTCGTACTGCCAAGAAAGGGGGTATGGCATCGTGGGGTAAATTGTAATTCTTGGCCAACCATCTCTGGTCTCCTTTGTAATGAATTCATAAGCTAATAAAGATATATTTTACTCCTATATTTGGTACACATTTCCATTTGTATTATTAATTTATGTAAATTGCCAGACATATCAGTGATACACACGACATCAAACGCCAATTTAACCGGGGGAGTTTTGTTTTAATGCTTTGTCCAACTTCTGTGATACACACGACATTGAACGCCATTTTAACCAAACCTTACACTCTGGAGCAAAACGATGTTTTTATACATCGAAATTGCACTCTAATTGAAATGGCTAGGTCTATGATGGAACACATGAGTGTTCATAAGAAATTTTGGGTAGAAGCAGTATTAACTGTAGTCTATCTCCTTAATAGGTCTCCCATACGGGCTATTAAGGGGAAGACTCTTGAGGAAGCTTGGACTGGGCACAAGCCTAGGATCAGTCATCTAAAAGTCTTTGGCTCTTTATCTATTGTTTGGATTCTAGATGCCCAACACTCTTAATTGGATTCCAAGAGTCAGATACTTATGTTCATAGGGTATAGTGACAACCACAAGGCGTACGAACTGATTGATGTAGACATTGATCGTCTTATCTTTAGTCATGATGTTGTCTTTGATGAAGAACAAGGGCCTTTTCAGCTTTCCTCATCTCTGTAGAATTTTGAAGATTAGCCTTTGAATGCTGTTGATTTGGGTGTCTGACTTCCATTTGTTTTACTTGATGGGAGGGATGATGTAGACTCTAAATTTGATGATGCACTACTGGAATTTTCTTCGGATGATGGTCATCTTGTTGATTCTTGTTCCAGAATCTATTGCAGCGATTCCTCCTAAATATAATGTTGGTTCTTATACTATTTGGCCTAAATAGTGGGCTAAGACCGTCACTGATCTTTGTCTTGATGAACTCATTGAGGGTAGATCTTCTAGAAGCAAGAGCAAGCAACAAAATATAGTCAACTTTGCTCTTAAGGTCAAATTCATATTATTTTTGAGCCTCAAACATATACTGAGGCTAAGGGGATTCTTGCTTGGGGAAAGGCTATGGAAGCTGAATGCCAGAGTCTTCTAAAGAATAACACTTGAGTCCTTTTTGATCTTCCTCTAGGGAAGAAGCCCATTAGCTGCAAATAGGTGTGCTAACAGAGCCCTTGACAAGTACAAAACTTGTCTCATTGCTAGGAGGTTCTCATAGAAAGAAGGCATTGACATTGAGGAGACCTTTGCTTCTACAACCAAAATGAGTACCATTCAGCTTGTCCTTGCCTTAGTAGCTTAGTTTGGTTGGAAAGTCCATCAAATGGATGTTAAAAGTGTCTTCCTCAACGGTAAGTTGCAAGGAGTCTAAATGATGTAGCCTCCTGGTTTCAAGGTTGTTGGAAAAGAACATCAAGTGTGCAGATTGGCGAAAGCACTCTTATGGCCTAAAATAGGCTCCTTGGGCTTGGTACAAAACAATTGACAAGTACCTTTCAGATAATGGTTTTCAGAGGAGTTCTGATTCTAATCTGTATGTCAAGAACACTAGTGGTGATATTCTTCTTGTTGTCTATGTTGATGACTTGATTATCATTGGTAGTTCGACACTTTTGATTGATTAGATCAAACACAGTTTGTGTCAATCCTTTGATGTGACAGACTTGGGACTTCTGCACTATTGTTTAGGTGTTGAAGTTTGGCAGACTGAAGGTAGTATCTTCTTAACTTAGTCTATGTATGGCTGTAGTCTATTGGACAAGTTTTGGATGCAAGATTACAAACTTGCATCCACACCTATGGAGAAGGGCTGAAGTTGACAATCAAATCAGCTTCACTTGTGGTGAATGAATCAACATTCAGTCAATTGGTGGGCAGTCTCATCTACCTTACTGCTACTAGGCTTTATCTCAATTTTGCAGTGAGCTACATTTCATGTTTGATGACAATCCCCAAGGCTGATCATTGGGTAGCAACGAAGCGTGTGTTGCGTTATGTGAAGGGCTTTGATTTTGGTCTTTTGTACGACATAAGTCACAATCCTAGACTTATTGGTTTTACAAACTCAAATTGGGGAGGTTCCATTGATGACATAAAATCAACATTTTGGTATGTTTTCAGTTTGGGATCCGGTGCAGTCACATGGAATAGCAAGAAGTAGCAGGTGGTGGTTCTTTCCTTGACAAAAGCTTTGTATCGAGGAACAATTAAGTTTAACTTGTGAGGTTGTTTGGCTTTGGAGGATGCTTTCAGACATGCATATGTCTCAAGAAGATCCTACTCCCCTTTACTGTGACAATCAAGGGGTGCTCATACTGACCAAGAATCTAGTCTTCCATGAGAGAACCAAGCATGTTGACCTTCATTGTCATTTCATTCGACAACTGGTAAAAAATTTAAACAACTGTAACTTTTAATGTGTATTTTATTGGATATATTTGGTTCTCATACATTTGAATTAGAATAGCTGCTTTGATTTTCATACATTTGAAATTTGAATATACTGAATTGATTCTCATACAGAGGCATAGAAGCAAACAAATTTTTAAAAAACCTTTATTTTAATGAGTTTTAATGCCTTGGAGTGTTCCCAACCGTAGGGACAACTAGCTGTTCCGAAAACATCCTCTAGTTGTCACAGGGATGGCTAGCTGTCTGCAAATGGCCAGGGATGTTTCTTGGCATTTTAGAGGGATGAGAAGGTATAGGGGATAAGAGGGGGACATCCCCTTAGTGTCCCACCATTTGCGAAATGGCTCGGGGACGGGGACGCCAAGTTTTGTGGTAGGGGACGTGTCCTTGTGTTTTATAGGCTACAATTCTTTAGTTCCTTGCCAATTTTAGAGCTCCAAATATGAAAATGACTGTAGTAAGTGGCATTGCCAATGGGAGAGAACGTTACATATACGGTGTATTTAGGGTTTCATTAGGGGCATGGCATGGCATGGCTAAAATTTTAAAAAACCTTTATTTTAATGAGTTTTAATGCCTTGGAGTGTTCCCAACCGTAGGGACAGCTAGTTGTTCCGAAAACATCCTCTAGTTGTCACAGGGATGGCTAGCTGTCTCCAAATGGCCAAGGATGTTTCTTGGCATTTTAGAGGGATGAGAAGGTATAGGGGATAAGAGGGGGACATCCCCTCAGTGTCCCACCATCCGTGAAATGGCTCGGGGACGGGGACGCCAAGTTTTGTGGTAGGGGACGTGTCCTTGTGTTTTATAGGCTACAATTCTTTAGTTCCTTGCCAATTTTAGAGCTCCGAATATGAAAATGACTGTAGTAAGTGGCATTGCCAATGGGAGAGAAGGTTACATATACGGTGTATTTAGGGTTTCATTAGGGGCATGGTAGGGTTGGTGAGTTCGCACACTTTACGCTTTCCCTTTCTTTGAAAAAGATTGATAATGTTTTTTAAATTTAAAAAAGGGGTTGTCTTTGATTTTTTGGAACTTACAAATGGAACAACAATAAAAATTTCTCTTACATTAAAATTAAAATCTACCTCCAAAGGCTTACTATCACCCTGAGAATAATGCTATGACCAATTCATGAACAAAAAATGGCATATTCTTTTCCTATGTCATTATCCATTATTTCTCCTCAAATCTACCTTTGAAGGCTTACTATCACCCCGAGAATAATGTTGTGACCAATTTATGAACAGAAAATGGCATATTCTTTTTCCTATGAAATCATCCATTATTGCTCCTCTCTCCCAATTGTAACTTAAGAGAATCCTAATTGATTGGGCGCTTTGTTTCATTAAAGTGAAAGCTGTATACACACATATATATATAGAGAAAGTAAGATAGGAAGAGAACCATCAAGCCCTCAATTTTCCCTAGTGGCTCAGAAAAATACTGCTTGCCCTCTTGATCTGTTAGTTGAACTTCTTAACCTCCTACATCAGGGAATTTGTTCTTAACATCTGAAAGTTTTCAAGCAGGAGGAATTCGTATAAAAGAAATTGGAAGTGCGGAATATTTGTCTAAGAAGCAAAGGTTTAGTAATACTCAGTTTACCATGAGCACATCATCCATCAGGGAGATAGATTTGAATGATACTTTTGTTATTGAAAGCGAATCAAGGTTAAAGTCCAAGATAAGGGCTTCTACCACAAGGAACCCATGATGATCATATATCATTATAGTCAGTAGAGGAAAAAGATCAAGGACAAGGTCAAGCATTTCAAAACATAGATTTAGAAATACAAGTCGGTGTAGGAGAGGATTTGGGAGAATTTGACATCTCCAAAAGCAAATGAGGGAGTAGATGAAGATGTTATTTACACCTTAAGAGGAATCACTGATAGTAGTCGGCTAGAAGATGGCATGGAGTTGTCCATCGCACCTGATTGGTTGAGAGAAAGAATGAATAAGAAGCGAGTGCAAGGCAAAGAAGGCAATTTAGGCAAAGAAGTTCTATATTTCAAGAGTCAATTTAGGTTCCTGTACTTTGCATGTGGCAGTTGCTACAGTGGACAAACTGAGAGAAGAGATCACTTCAGAAGAATATGATGTCACCATACTTGGGGAAATCCACAAGGAAGCAAGAATTTCAAGAACTTAATGACATCACCAAGGCAATTGAGGCAAGATTCGATAAAGTTGAAGAAAAGAAGGATATGCTAGAATTACAAAACTTGAGATTGAAAGAATACATACAACAGTTGATGAATCTTATAAGATAGGAAGATGATACACTTGTCCCTCCAGTTTCCATTCCACAAGAATCATTTGAAAGTTTTGAAGCCATGAAGAGTAGAAACCAGAAAGTGAGGAGGTTGATTGAAGGTATTGAAAGACAAGCTCAGGAGTTCTTACAAGAATTTGTTCATGCATATGATGAGGTGGTATTGAGTATAGGATCCAAAGGGTAGAGGACCAGAGGGAAGATTTTCCAATGGCGTTAGATGAAAGAATTCATTGCCTTAAGTTGTTAAAGGGAATTCTTACAAGCTGTTAGTTCAAGAAGGTGTAATTGAAGGAGATGTTTACGATTTCAACCTCTGGTATTGCTCTTTGATGATGATAAGAACAATACTTGATAGAATGAAGAAGGATTGCAAGAAGATAAAAGTATCAATATAGAACATACAATCAAAGATCCTCATGTCTCTCGAGGAGTTATTTGGCCAAGAAATTAATGAGGATGATGATTTGAATTTGGAAGAGTTGAAGGAGAAGGTGAAAGTCACCTACTTCCAAAGATCAGAGTCTATAAAGGAGAATTAGTTGAACAAAATTCTTTCTTTCAAGATTTTTGTTAATCATCTTCAAAGACAAGCAAATTGGGGTAAGACCATTGAAACCCACACAAAAGAATTAAATGTGATAGAGCTACAACTTGATGCTTTGTCAAGTGTCACCATGGAGGAACTTGAATTGATCATGTCCAGGGTCATTGAATATGCTATCAGAGAAAAGGATAAAGGAAACATGCTTCTAGAAGAAGATTTGTTATGATCCCATGTAGCAAAGAATTTTCATATTGGCCCATAGATGAGTTCTCTATTCTCATTTGTAGGTGGTAGTTGTAGCAAACCTTAATTAGGGCTGCTTGGAATTATCTTGGCCGTTGATTGTGAATCAATTTGGGCTATTGGTTGTACTTGAGGCCCCTATATAAAGAATAGGAGACTTTTGTGAAATTGTTGCCAAAATAATGCCAAAGTAAGACTTGTGTTATTTTGGGTGTTAGCATGGTTTCCTATTTCTCAGTTAGAATTTATTATGTTGAGTATTTGAATGAAAGAAATTCTTGTTGATCAATGGTGAAACCTCTTATGTTTATACCTTATGTTACTTGTTGATTGCAAGTCACAATGTAAGGTTAGGCTAGACTTATTGCAAGGCATAACTTCAGTTACTTTATGCTCATTGACTTGCATGTCTTGTGGTGTTAATGTGTATAAGTGATTTGAAAATCATTCACGCATACTTAGAAGATTTGCATCATGTTTGTGTAGTTTCACTTGGCGAAACAAAGTTTGGTTTGGTTTGATTTCATACCATCATCAACAGTCTCTTGCTTTGGTAGAAGTAGATTAGATTTCTAAACCCAATCTCTTTTGCACTTTATTTCAAAATCATTATTAAGATTAGTTGAAATGCCCATATTGCAAAACATCATTCGCCATTTGAAGAAAGTTGCTAGATTCCCATGAATGAATAGCGCAAGCCCTTTGTGATTACCAACAAATCACATCATTAGTTTGAGTTGGGTTCAACATATAGTCATATGTTTGCATTGTAAGCCTTGGGGTTACTTCACTTGATACACAATTGCCATATTGTTTAGCATTTGGAGTTTCCTTGTTCAAGAGAGAATATAATACTTGGTATTTTATTCCGCATGTTGGAGTGGTCACAAAACTCACATCAACAATACCAAATCTTCAATGAGGGGGACTAAGCTAGCCCGAGAAGCTTCAATCGTGACTATCTCTGTTGAGTATGCAAGCTGCTCAATTGCAACCAAAAATTGTGTAGGTTTATTACACTCTTCAAACGATGGGAGAAAAATGTTTCTGTTTTTAAAACTTTCGCATAGCTTAAGCGCTTCTGGCAAAAGAAAGTAAGAATCCAATTTTCAATCCCCCCTTCTGCTAACCTACTGATCACTAACATAGTCTCCAACAATAAATTTCTTGCACACCTCTAAAATTGCTCAATTCCAACCTTCTAACACTGTCGCCCAGTGAAACATGGGGATGTGTCTCGGCCCTCGGACTCCTGCATTCCCAAGATGGGGGAACGGGGATGGTGCATCTCCTCATTGTTGCTCAACTGCCATCAGAATGACCAGGAGTCCTTGGGATGTCTTGGGGACGCCCAAGAGTCCCTTGAGCTTCTCGGGGACTTCTAGAAGTCTCCCATCCCTCGACATTTAAAAAGTGTGTTTTTTTTAAATTTCTTGTTTTAATATATATTTGTAAGCAAATCAGATATAAACATATATTTATGGCTGATTGAAGGACATTTTCAGATCATTGGCATACCTAATATGGACTATTTACGAGGGTTTGTAGCTGCTATTGCATACATTATTGCCGATTATGCTGGCTACCCTAAATAAAAACCAGAACTGGGGTTTCTATGTTGTTGTTTCCATGTTTGCAATTCATGTGGTGCTACTGTTATATTTATCAAACAATTCGTTATCCAATTTCATTTTCATATATGGTTGGTTGAAATGTATAAGGGTTTCATATAATCAGTGGTGAATGACGATATTACTTCCATAAAATATCAGTCAAAATCAGGAGTCAAATTTCAGTATTCGTTATATTTGACACATACAATTCATGTTTTAGTGTTTAGTATTTGCAATTTTGCCATTTTGCTAATTTGCCAAAGTTACATTTGAAATGTAATTCTTATACATCTTTTCATTACTAGTTATTCTAGTATTAGATGTACATCAGCACCACCCCCCGCCGCCCCCCTTCTACCATCATTAAACTTAGGTCCTTTGCCGTCCCCCATCCCCGAAATCCATCCCCCCATCCCCAACGAGTGGTGGATGACTACTGTCACCATTTCTTCCTCATTATTTGTTTTCGAGCCCAAGAAAAAAGATCACCCTTCAACAATTGACCTTATAAGACTATCTTAACACACATCCAGCTTCTGCAAATCCCAGATATTCTGGAGAGGCCCCATCAATATTAAGTTTGTCATTAACTCCATTATTGAGAGAATTACATAGATTTTTAAATACAGCCATTTCTTTCACTAAATATTTTTCAATTTCCATAATGTTTCAGGTATGGGGTGTGTGTAAAGTGTAATCATGCATGCCAAATGAGAGCATAGAGTTGCAAGAAATATATGTTGTCATTGCGCGTTCATTCATTCTTTTATGACCTTGAGGCTTTTTTTGAAATGAAACCATTGAACAATGAAACCTTGAAATTTCTAGTTTTTTAATCACTGCTAACTTGAATCGATGAACATGTTGTAATCAACGAGAGAATTACATAGATTTTTAAATACAGCCATTTCTTGCACTAAATATTTTTCAATTTCCATGATGTTTCAGCAATGGGGTGAAAGTGAAATCATGCATGCCAAATGAGAGCATAGAGTTGTAAGAAATATATGTTTTCATTACACGTCAATGAACACGTCACAATGAATAAAAAATTGCATACATTATTTAAGTCTTTAAACTTCATATAGAAATGAAACCACTGATCAATGAAATCAGAAATTTCTATATTTTATTGCCATGAACTTGAATTGGTGAACATGTTGCTATAACGTTTAGGCATTCATATAATGTCGGCAATTTGATATTCATTGTAATATTTCACTGACTCAAACTTTAATGTAAAATGTTCACTGATTTAAGTTAGCAGTAGCAGCTTAAAAAAATTAAAATATCTGATTTCATTGTTCAATGGTTTCATTGTAACGAAAGAGATGGTAGGATACAAAATTATCAATGAACTGTAATGATAACATACATTTCTTACAACTGTTGCTCTCATTTGACATATGCATGTTATCATTTCACAACCGTATGCAATCATGCTTCTGTTCATTCTTCACCTGTACACTCAAATTTTATCATTGTTTGCTTGCCTCCAGCTGTATGCAGCAATATAATTGCTCATTGATGAAAATGGCAACAACTGTATGTTGTTATTCAACAAGTGTCTGTTTTTTCTTTTTACGGTTGTATGCAGTCATTTAACAACTATTAATTTTCTTTCCATAGTTGCATGTGGTTATACAATTTTCCATTGATGAAAAGATTTAGTGTCATTCCATTTTCATTCTACAGTAGTATACTTCGTTTCTTTAGCTGCATGGAGTCATTCAAAAGTTTTATGCTTTCTTCTGACATTTATGTGCAATCATATGTTAAAAAAAACTCAGAGCACTGAGGGGGTTTCTGACATTCCCTGAGATGGTTGAGGGATGTCCCAGACATTCCCAGCCATCCTGGGACATTAGGACACTGTGGAGGCCATCGTGGGATGTGTCTCTGGTTTCACAGGTGATAGGATAACCAGGGGACTTTCTGCTGTACTAGCAATGCCATTGGGGGGTGGATGTGCATTGTGTGGTGGGGATGTGTCCCCATTACATCCTTTTCCATCTTGAGGATGTTATATCTCCATGGATGCTGTTCTGGGTATGTGACTCGGTTAACCCAGTGATGGGATGGCCAGGGGACATACTCTGCTATCCTGCCGAACTGGGGATGCCGGGGGAATGGGGACAGTCCCGAGTAACTCAGCGAGTCATTTTATTTTAGGTTTAGGAAGCCACAAATAAAATACATGTATAGTATTTGTCTGAATGATGACATTACAGAATTGGAGTTATGTAATAAACCATGCTGCAAAACTCGTGTGGGTTTCCTGTACATGGATTAGAAAGAGTTTGATTTTTGTTTCGTAAGTGGCTTATTTGTAGCTGTTGCTAAGTAAATTTTATTTTGTTTAATCATGCTGGAAGGAGCAGATGTATCCAACTCGAGCTAGGTTTTGAGTGGTCAGTTTCTCTGTGAAAATAGAAAAAAACAGCTTAAAGATAGTCAGGGAGTGAGATGAAGATCAGTACCAAAAAAGAACTCCCAAACTAATAGATGAAGATCACTACCGAAATAGAACTACCAAACTAACATTTACAGAGATCTAAATTACATCAACACAGCCATTATAGATTGAAACAGAGAAAACCTAATTACAGAGGAGTTATAAACAGAAATGCAGATTACAGATATGGTGTCTCACCAGATAGAAGCCCCATAAAGCACAAGCTGCCTGGTGGAAAATTCAAAATTGCTAGAAGGAAAATTGCCCCACTGCTAGAAAGTATCTAAGAGTCAGCAATGCTGCTGAAGGAAAACACTGAATAAATAGTGCTTAGAGAAATAGAAATTGCCTATTCTCACTAAAATATATTCTCCTTGTATGATATATATAGCAAATTAGAAATACATCTTATTCGGGTAAATATATACACATGTCAAACGCAAACTTGTCTAATTGTAAAAAAATCTTCTCAGGAGAATCCAAACATAGTGGAGAATTTACCTGACGTAGGGAACCCTTTGAACCTTCAGTCCCAGTGAATGCCACCCACAGGGCTGGGAGGAGGGACATGTAATGGCATGTTGGGATGGTGATTCTAGGTTGAAGGAATGCTCTTTTCTTACATCCAAGTATAGGCTTAGTTGCTGGAGACCATTAAAGCAGACATCCCTTACTTCTTTTTATTTCTTTTGTACAAGGCACTAGGCTTCTTTTCATCCACTTTGGTGGGGTTATGAAGCTTGCAACTCCCAGGGCACCACTTAAGGCATTGATGTGTTCCACTGTGTGCAGGCAAAAACATTCAAGGGAGTTTGCTGATCATGCACCAGTTAGATATCCTACTTGAGCAGCACCATCTCTTTGGAAATCCCCATTTGAAGTCACTTGTTTGTTTCTGAACGTAGATGTCAGTGATATTCAACCTTCACAATGGATGAAATACAGACTTTTGAGGAGCTTGGTGTTTGGATCAACTGGTGTTCTATGAACCCTTATATATATATATATATATATTTTTAAAAGTTATCCTCTATAAAGGACTGCATTCACTTTTCTCAGTATTTGCTTTGTGGTCTATTCCAAGGACAACAGAAACATCTTTATGATTAGTCTCTTTTGCAGAGAGTCAACTGTAGGTGCATGCCTGAGACAATGCCCCCATATGGAGTGTGAATGAACACGCAGATTCAGGAGGCGAAGCAAATGGTCCTCTCAACAGTTGTCACAGTTGCCATGGGAAGAGATCAAAGGAAACTGATGAATTCCTTGATTAGCTAGCAAGTTTACTTGCCTATTGTGTCCGTGTAACAGTGTTGGAAAGAAATGTCGTCAAAGGACAGATTGATTTCCCAAACTTGATTTAGAGTGCTTTTCAGTTTTCAATTTGGAGTAATAGGTTTTTGTATGGTGTCAATTATGATGGTGGAATCTCCTTCAACCATTAATTTTCTTAAGGCTATATCTTTAGCCGCTTTAGGGCCTTCTCTTAGGACCTAGGGCTTTGCCTCGTAGTTAGTTGATTTTGGTATGAAGTTTGCTCTCCTGCCTAAGATAGTGTTTATGCCTGGGTTTCCTCTGGATGCCCCAGTGAAATTCAGCTTGAGTGTACCCCAGACGGGGGTGCTACATTTGGCTTCTTTTTTTTTGTTATTTTTTCGAAGGCCATTATTAGGAAGTGCTGAGTAAGTAGTTCGATTATTATGTAGAAATATTTTAATGTTTTCACAAAAAATCACGATCATATTTTAATGTGAGTCATTTGTGAACTCTCAAGTATTTCATTGTTTAATTCGTTGAATTCAATTTATATTTGCTCTCTTCGCTGATCATGGCTGAATTCCTCATTAAGGCCGGCGTGAGCATAGTTTGCAGACTTGGAGTCGGAGAGTACTCAGCCAGCCCAAAATTTTCAACTTGGCAAAAACTCAGAGAAAACTTGATGAATACTCAGCAAAAACCCGGCAACTTAGAAAGAACTAAAAATAAAAATCTCTTAAAGAATTTTTTTTTTTTTGTAAAAATCAATTACAAAATGTACTAAAATAAAAATTGACATCTTGGAAGAAAAAATGCATGGTTTTGTAGCAAAAACAGAATGTGAAAAACAAATTTTAACCAGCGTTTTACCTGCAACAACATTTTTACCCATGGAAAAACGTGAGAGTTAAACTTGTGAGTACTCACCCAGCAAAAAAAATAGAGAGTATTTGGCAACTCGGGGAGTACTCGGAGAGTTCGCAAACTATGGGCATGAGGCTTCTTGATTTTCTGTGTTTGGAGGTTAGGTTGCTTATGATGTTATTGTATTATTTTCCAATCATTTTGTCTGGTAATAAAACTCGTGACCAAAAGCAATCTCCCCCATATTTTGGTTTTTCATGTTATACCGAGTATCATGTACGTCTTCATTCAACTTGTATGAGCGATCTGTGAAATGTTTCTTTTTGGGATGCACTTATTTGGTCATTTCACTCTTATCATATTTCATTTGTTGGTTTCTTACGGCAGATGCTTGTATCTTATTTAATTTCAGTAGAATTCTTATGTAAAATTTCAATATTTGAATTTGTTGGTTTCTTGGGGCAGAAGTTTGTATTTAATTTAACTGTACTGTGAAAATTAACCATACAATATTAGATTTTGAAGATTCTTTTCACTGGTTCATTCATTTGATAAATATTTACGGAAACAATGGTGCACATAATATGTTTACTACAAGTGAATTCAACATCTAGGTTGTTTGTATTGAACAAATATATATGGAAACAATGGTGCACATAATATGTTTGCTGCAAGTGAATTCAACATCTAGGTTGTTTGCATTGAACAGGAAAGAGTTATGTTGGTTTTGACATTAAACAATTTTTTTATAGTTGCCTAGTACTGAAATCTGATACACCCATCTGACCATATTTGATTACTCGTACACTAAAATTGTTGATTGATTGGGATGAGCCAACCTGCAAACTAAATTATTGCTAGACTTCGATGAGCCTACCTGCAAACTATGTTCAGTCATTTAGTTTCCTTATGCTTCTGTCTGCTTGATCTCTCTAATCGCAGGATTCTCTCTACCAAACTACTATTGCTGTTTAACTGGCGCAACCTCCTTGCAAATATGTTATACCCTACCTGACAATTTGACTTTATGATGCCAAGCATCTTGCACAGTTTTGACATGACTGGCTCAATTTTGTTGACTATAGTCAGTAACTTTACTAAATAAGTGCAGGTTTTCTTTATATTGTTTAATGCCATGGCTTTCAAAAGCTAGACTATGACTTTGTCTTATGACACCAATAATAATTTGACGGAGCAATGAATATTGACTATAACACTTGTGCTGTTGAATCCTGATTAAATCATCACATCATAGTATACAGTTTGCCGAATGATTTGGTCTTCTGTTTATGATTCCCATGGGACTTTAAAATCATATCAATCTGTAGCCTTCAGCACATTTAGATACCTGCTATTATCCACATAAATCTTGCATGTATTGTGAGACCCCAAATAGTTTCACTTTCCACCTTGTGAGTCATGTACCAACCACATGGTGGGTAAAAAGAAACCTTTTTCCCAGAGAACATATAAGAAATATCTTCCACGCTATGTAAGGCACCAATTTCTTTTGGTTACCAATTTGCTAATAACTGTATTAGCAATGGACTTTTTTGAGAAAGATATGTTTGATTCATTTGGAAACTGATAACTTCTTGGCTTGTTCTATTTCCATTATTGTCAAACTTGAAATGTTTTATCAATCACATGCATTGTCGTATTTGCCTTCCACATTCTATTTTCATCATTGGAAGTCTTGCAACATTTTGTCAATGAGCGTCCATTGCCCAATTTAGCACCTCGACAGTAAAACTCTACAACTTAGTATTTTTCTCGTGACCTTGCCATATTGTTAATGTTTGTAGCTTCAGTCGTATGATCACTTAGAATACATATAATACTTAGATATTGATTAATAATAATATATTGTATTTGTATATATATATATATATATATATATATATATATATATATATATATATATGATATATTATTATTAATATATATTATTTAAATTTATATTATTCTAATACATGATTGATTAATGAAACATTAAAATGAATAGACATGTCCCTTCATGGGACATGTCTCTCATAGCCTCATTCCCAATATAAATAAGAGAGATTGTTGCATTTGGAAAACACATACCGTATCCAATTTAGGCAGTGCTATTACATTTGCAGCGATCCTTAAAATATCAAGATGGTATCAGAGCCAAGCCATACTGCAAATGAAGAATAGAGTAAATAATTATAACCACAAGGTTTGTGAGAGTAACGGCGAGCCAACAATGAACTGCGAGTAAGGAAAAATAAGGAGTTGAGACAGAAGTCGTTTATTGCTGTGAACTTTAAGAGATTCGAGCAACATAATTGGTTGAGACATCGACGATATCCATCAAACACTAAGCAATTAATACATGAGAAGACTCGTAGAACATTGATGAAGGTATCACTGTGAGTAATATTGCAGTGTCTTCGATGATATGTGCGACCAAGTGATATCGCTATTTGCAAATTGTTGCCATGAGCGAATAACGATGGAAACTGTTCCTGTATAGCTTTTTGTGTTTCTGTTAATTTGTGGCCATGTGGATAAAAGAGGAGGCCTACAACATGGTAGAAAAGATGTTGTAGTGAAGACACACTGCCGCTGTGAAGATACACTGTCGTAGAAGAGGGGAACAACGCGTGGAGCCCCGACCGATCAAACAAAAGGTTAAAGTAATTCGAATAATCAATAACCAAGGAAACCAATTACAAATTGGAGTTAAGTCAACATATAAAAGATAGTCTGCATATACTTTGAACTGTGATGATAACCATACAAACCTTAATAGGGTGTTGGTGATGGCCCAACAACCGCAGCTTGTGAAGCTCCTTGACATTAAAGTGAGTGAAGAATATGATGTCGTGGACACCATATACACAGAGTTGTATCAATACAGAGTGGGAGACGTGCTTAGGGCGACTGGCTTCCACAACTCATCTTTTAAAACTATTAAGCGTTGACTCAAACAAAATTGACGAAGTGGAGCTGCTTCAACAATATAGATAAATACATTCCATTGAAGCATTGGGAGGGTCTCTACATCGAACCTGAGATAAAATATCAATATCAAGACTTTCAATCAAAAGAAGTAACATTAGAATATAATTACAGTCGTATGTTTATCATTATCAAATGTTTATTGAGATACCTAGCTGTTACGATGAAAGTGTTTCTAAAGGTGTTAGGCATAATATATCTAGATGCATTGAAGACTTGGACCGTATGCATTGTGCAGTAATAAGAGTTCCAAATGTGCCTTAAAGGAGTGATATATATTTCTCATGACTAGAATATTTACTAGACTTTTGAGCCATTGGTGGAAAGATTGGTGGAAAGATGTCACTATTGCTAGGATATCTTTGTTAAGAATCGTGGGACTTAGTCTACTTTGGGGTGATTCATAAGTTCTATTGTGTGTTTGTATCATGGAATTATAATATACTCTGGAAGGGATTAATTCCATACATTGCCGCTAATATTGCTTGAAGTTTATAATCTGGGTGAATATAAATATAAGTATTGTGGAACTCATCAAAACATCCATTATGGAAACCTACATTCATATTAATCACTGGAGATTCTATTCCTACAAGATACTAAGAAGGAACATTCAACAACAACAATGGAGCATGATGATTCACTGTTTGTGCATTTCTTGAGACAAGCTTGGAGTTTGGAAGAAGATCAATACTTAGAAGGAAGAAAGAAGAAGATTACATCAAGAGGATGTTGATGATCATTTTCTCCAAAATAGTGAGATAAGTATTGTTTCTTAGTAGCATTTTTATTTTGCGATTAGTCTCTTAAGAGTAATTTTCTTTGCTATGCTCTTTTTATTTTTTCTTGGTCTTCAAGGATGCTCTTGCAAGAAAAGAAGAATGGTGTATTAGGTATATTGTTGAGGCATTTGTCCAAGACTTGATCTTATGATATTAGCTGCAAAGTGGTCTTGGATCTAGCACCTTCAATCACATGTGAATGATGTCACATGAGGAGTCTCTTGGAGTAAGATATCTTTCATGATTGGGACTATGTGAGTAGGGTATCCTTTCGTGATAGAGGGAGTAACATTTCATCAAAAGCAACCTTGGACGAGGAGGTTAGAATTTTGATATATGAAAAGGAAGATTGATATCAGATTCAGAGGGAGTCTGACAATGTCAAGATGGAGCACGAACTTGAGCTTCAGAGGGAGCAACTAGAGGATCTGCATCTGTGACTTCCGATGATCTTGATTTAAAGAGAGTCAGTACAACATCTAGAGGATATGCCTTATTTGATTTCCAAGGATGTTGGTCATATTGAAACAGAGGGAGTAAACCATATCGAGATGGTTTCCCTAGTGACCAGGAAACTATAAAAGGGAAAAAGAATTGTGATTAAAATAATGAAATTCCATGTATGTGAACTAGAAGGCTTTTATGCAGATATCTAGATCATGATATTCCTAGATAGATGGTTGGGAATTCAAGAAAAGAGCATAATGCAGACTTAAGAACAAAGACACGACTTGCTTGCAGAAGGTTGATATTAGATTCAGAGGGAGTATAATAGTTCATCTAAAACAACCTTGGACGAGGAGGTGAGGAGGTTATTACAAGACCTTAAAGGAAGCATCCAAAAGTCTATGATCATGAGATTGAGTCTCATGTGTGCTGGCTAAAATGATTTTATGCTATCCCCTACATAACTTGGGGTTCACCTAGAGTGATACAAACTATATAAGAGATATAGTGCATAAGTATGCTATTCAAGGTACATTATCCCTACAAAACATATGGCTAATATTCTCACCAAGTTTCTTGCTAGAGGTAAGGTTGTGTACCTTCAAGATAAACGAGTTTCATCTATTATCTTGTATGTTATTGCATTCTTCTCCTTGAGAGAGAAGTCTAAGGTGAAAGCCCTTGTTTCCACCCTTTGGGCTGAGCCATGATGGATCCACCCTCTGACATGAGTCAAGGTGGATTTCACATGTGTGACTCCAGGATTTATGGGCCCTCGTGTGAACATTGGAGAAAGGTGACGACTTTTCAACAATGAACACCTGTATTTGATGTTACAAGGTGACAATCTTGTAATGGAGATTTGTTATGGTAGACAGTTATATGTTTGTGCACATACCATAATAGGGTTATATGTAAGTCGAATGTAATGTTCTTATTTACTATATCCTTGTATCACGATCTAAGGTGATTCCTCATATCAAGGTGATATGAAAAATTAGGTATCACGATCTAAGGTGATTCCTCATATCAAGGTGGTATGAAAATTAGGTATCACGATCTAAGGTGATTCCTCATATCACATGTTAGGTGATATGTAAAATTGGGTATCACATGTCAGGTGATTCCTCATATCACATGCTAGGTGATATTGAAAACTGGGTATCACATGTTAGGTGATTATTCATATCACATGTTAGGTGATATGTAAAACTTGGTATCACATGTTAGGCCATTTCTCATATCACATGTTAGGTGATATGTAAAACTTGGTATCATGTGTTAGTTGATTCCTCATATCACATGTTAGGTGATATGTAAAACTTGGTATCACATGTTAGGTGATACTTCATATCATGAATTATGTCATATATGATTTCTTAGTATCCGTATGAATCATATTAGGATCCTTTCTGAACAGTATTACATATTGATTGATCCGTATGAAACATATCACATAGTGACATGTCTCTACGTAAACTTAGTATCCATATGACAAACATCATGAGACGTATTGTCATTAGACATACCATGGATATTTATGAGCTATGGTGAACATCATGTGACTTGATATTCTTGCATATACCATATCTCTTGATATCACAGTGGGGTGATATCTCCTCTCTTTCAAAATTAATGATTTATTATCTTAATGGATTTTATCTTCTCTAGCTAAGAGGGAGTGTTGATGTTTTGTATGGCTATAGTTAGGGTCATATGTGTTGACAAGGGAGACCACAACACATTCTGTTTGATCATCCTCCCTAGGTAAGAGGGAGTGTTAATGTCTGTAGCTTTAGTCCTATGATCACTTAGAATACATATAATACTTAGATATTGATTAATAATAATATATTGTATTTGTGTGTGTGTGTGTGTCTCTCTCTGTGTGTGTGTGTGTATATTATTATTAATATATATTATTCTAATAAATGATTGATTAATGAAACATTAAAATGAATAGACATGTCCCATGAAGGGACATGTCTCTCATAGCCTGATTCCCAATATAAATAAGAGAGATTGTTGCATTTGGAAAACACATATCGTATCCAATTTAGGCAGTGCTATTACATTTGCAGCGATCCTTAAAATATCAAGACATATCATCAATCCATTCCCCGATTTAGCACCCCACTAGTAGAATATTATGAGTTTATCTTTAATTTTCTCGTGATATATCTCTGTACTATTGCCTATTTAGCACCCCACTAGTAGAATACTATGAATTAGTGTATATTTTTCTCGTGATTTACCATATCTTCACACTATTGCCTATTTAGCACCTCGCTAGTAGAATTCTACGAGTTAGTTTGTATGTTTCTCATGACCTCTCCACATCAACAATCAATTGCCCTATTAAGCACCCCACAAGTAAAATTCCACACATTAGTTCATATTTTTCTTGTGATGTCACCATATCATTAGATTGTTGCTAAACTTAATTTATACACTAGTTTAGTGCTTTAAATTTGACTAGTAAGGGTTAGAGTTCTATCTTGAAAGAGAGGCACCTGCCTCAATGGTTGCACAAAATGCATAATAATGGTATGTATTTGGGAATGGAAATGGGTTGGCAGAGAAATTTATGTTACTTGCAAGGATAAGTAGGGGGATTTCTTATGCTTGTATTTCCTAATGTCAATGGAGATGAGTTTGTGAATGATTTTCTTCTCGAAAATACATGCGATAACTTTGACGTCAACAGGAGGCAAGCAGCTCGTAAAGCTTCCCTCCAATGATGACCATTGTTCCAAATCAAGCTTTGAAAGCTTGATATTTGTATGCTTCATTTTTTGTTTATTGTGAACATATTGAAACATTGCATGTAAGGGTATTGGTTTTGGGTTGTCTTGTCATTTTAAATGTTTTGTTATGCTCATTTTTCATAGTATTTTTCCTCCAAATGCCCTTTTTTTTTCCCTCACGTTTGTTGAAAACACGACATAATTAGTGAAGTATCTTGAAGTAAGTGATTTGGCATGGTGACAGTGATTTTTCATTTTGGGTATTTATACCTAACACATGATCTTTGTATTTGTAGAACATTTCATACCCAGTCTAATATTTTATTGATAATTATTGAGACGAATTTTTTTTCATCTTGTTTTTGTTATCGTTGGGTAAATTTTAAAGTCTCAAGAGGCCTAATGTTGAGTTTTTATTGTACATTTGTATCAATTCATCATGCCCATTTAAGAGGCACGCAAATGTGTGCCTTGTGGAGAAATGATTTAGAAAAAAATGGGTTTATGTGTTATAGAGAGAAAATAGAATCTTTCTATACAAAATTACCATTTGTTTTCGATTAAGGTAAAAATAGGTTTTGAAAGGACCCCGAAACTTGTACAAGAAGTCACAAAAGATATTCAAATACGCCCACTAAACGAAATGGAGCAAGACCAAAGAGAGGGTTTTACCAGAGGCTCCCACAACTTAGATGGATCAAAGCAAGAAACTTCAAAACACAACAGAAGAAAGCTACCTGTTCGTCCCCCTATTATGGGACCGCAAAGTCATATCAAACGAAGAGGGGGGTCTTTTTGAATTTTTACCTTTGACAATAACCCAACCATCTTCTACCTTAGTAGCCTTGTCCTGCCACCACAAAAGATCCAAAGCTGAGGACCCAACACCCAACAAAGAAGCATCCAGCAAATCAACCAGCATTGGGCCAACATAAGCCATAGCCAAAGGTCTACCAGCAAGAGAAACCACCGAACCAGGGCAGGAAGGGCCCAAATCACTAGCCAAACCAGCAACAACAAACAAAGAAGGTTAAGCCCCAGCAGGCCTAGAACCCCCAGCAGGATCAACATCAATAGAAACTTGCTGAGAAACAACCGAGTTAATTCCAGTAGTCTTAGAAGAATTCGCAGCAGCCATAGGAGATGGGGCAGCTAGAGGGGTAACAAAATCGTCCATCTTAGTAGCCTGAGAAGAGTTTTTCAAAACAGTATAGTGCTGAGCAGAAGCTCCCTTCTACCAAGAGGGAGAAGATTTCTTTTTCTTAATTTCTAGGTCACATATTGAAGAGACATGACCAGTTTTAAAGCATTTACGACATCTGAAGAGAATACCCTCGTAGTCAAGTTGTTGGATCCAGGATCCTAATGAAGACTTTTTATTTCAGTTGGGAGGCCCTTCGAAATGTCAAGTTCTCCTAAAATATGAGCGAAGGTGGAATGATAAACATTGTAGGAATCATGATCCAACATCAAAAAATCCCCTAGAGCTTCCCCCACCTCCTCAAGGATGGAGTCCTACTAGAGGTGAAGAGGGAGGTTCAGGAGTCTAACCCAAATAGGGACTTTATTGAAAACTTCAGATGAGGGACAAAAATCCGGGTGCCAAGGTTTCATCATAAGCATAAATTTATCATCCTCCTAGTTGAAAAAATAATCACAAAGGATCTTCGTTTGATCCTCAGCCAGTTCAAACTCAGCGATGAAAAAGCCCTTTCCCATAGGGAAGATGTGAACCGAATCAACAAGTAGAGGTTCCCATTTATGAGTAATCCAGTCGTGTAGGAGAGGGAGGCTGGGCCAGAAACCCCTAAAACGACAGATCAGGCCATGATCTTTAAGGTTCCTGAGCTGTTCTCCAAATCCTCTTTAGTCATAGAAGAAAGCCTGACCGAAAGGGAACCACACACAGGAACCAGAGAAGGGACCCTATGTCGCGGCTCCATCACGGAAGGCTTGGAGGCAATATTAGCAAAAGACAACCCCTGAGAACCAGAAACCACAGGAGCAGGATCCCAGATAGGAGAAGTTGCCGCCGAAACCCTAGCCTGCAACACATCATGGAGATCCGTCCTCACAAAACCAGGCAAAACCAACACTGGAAGAAGAGGAGAAAAAACTTCCAAAGGAAAAGCAGAGAGGGTGCCAACAATAGAGAGGGGGCAAAACCCATGTTTTTCCCTCGCGCAAATAAAGAAGCATTACGTTTCGATTTAGAGGCCACCCGAACAGAAGAAGACGACGAGGAAGAAACCGACCAGAGGGCAGAGGGCGGAGAGCAACCCACAACAGCCTGAGAGCCATCCATAGTAGGTGGAGAGCCACCCACTGCATACGTAGAAAAGCGCACTGCAGACGACGCTGCAGACGGCACACCAGACGTCGATGCGAAGAAAGAGCCATCCGTAACAGGTGGAGAGCCACGCACTGCAGACACAGAACAACGCGCTGTAGACGACAGTGTAGACGGCTCACCAAATGGCTGGACCATGGACTTGGATTACCATTTGTTGCAAGTCATAAAATCCTAGATATTTAAAATTAGTCTTGATGCTAGAACACAAATTGTAGAAGTGCATAATGTCAAGATATTGCAAGATAGACAACATATATAAGAATACTCAAAGCTTATGTTACACTTATGGAAACTGTTTGAAATAGAACCATCCACCTTGAATATATTCAACAAACAAATTAATCTATTACTTTTCTCATTTACCCAACTACATATATGGATGCTAAGTTGTATTGAATAGAACAAAAATATTTGAAACAAAATCCCTTTTTATTTGGAAATAGGTTGGTTTGGGTTTTGAGAAGCCATTAGAACCTTGAACAAGTTCTCAACCACCATGATACTAAACATTGGGGATGAATTTACTACTACATTATCGATCTTCTGTTTATAGATTTAATGTTTATTTCCATTATACTATTGCCCCTACTGTCGCTTTTGGAATATCTTATATTAATCTTATACTGCAATTATTTAATTTTGTTGTTTTTGATAAAAAGCAATAGCAAGAGGCTGCTGGCACGTGGTACAATCACAACACGCTAGATACGCATTAACAACATATTAATTGTATCCAAAGATGACCCATAACTAGACAAGGCCTACAAAAGATTGGCGGGCCATCGATAACACAAAGTTAGCACAACAAGGGCTGACAAGAAAAATAGAACTAACAAAACAAAGCACAAAGGCTTAAGCTCAAATAGAATGGGTAAAACTCATCCCACATGAGTGGAGGGGCAAGAGTTCTTCCTCCTTTTGAAAACTGTCCAAGCAATACTATCTTTAGGTTCTCCAATGAGGGAGACTCGACTGGGGCAACTATCATCACAATAGATAGAGTGCTGAAGGGGCTGAGCAATGTCAATAGATGCTTGGTGTAGAGCTATGGTAGAAGTAGAGGGGGCAGAAATGTTCCCCTGTCTAGGGGCCAAAGCCCCATCAGGATTAGGAACAACAAGGGTTGCATCAAGTGCAAGACGTGAATCAACCATGGGAGCGTGGACAAGGTTTGCAACAGGGGCTTCGCCAAGATTGTCCACAGGGGTTTCAAATTCGTCAGCAGTCTGAGAATCCTTAGAGGACTCAGAAAGAGAGTCAGTAGGTTGGATTGTCAGGTGTTCATTATATGCATCCTTCTACCAAGTAGCAACACCTTTGCGACAAAGAAGAGCGCAATCGGTAGTCAAGTGACCAGTAGAGAAACAACACTGACAATCGAAAGGAAGGCTCTCATAATCCAGTGCTTGGGTCCATGGGTTATCCCCAACCATGAGCACCACATCACCAGGAAGCGATAGAGAAACATCCATATCAACCAAAACACAAGTGAAAGTAGTATGGCCTAAGGATGTCGTGGGTATGTCCACCTTCAAGAACCAGCCAAGGGAGTTCCCAATAGCCTCTAAGCAGGACATCTAGAAATGGAGCGGGATATTAGGAAGACAGACCCTCACTGAACGCATATTGAGTGGTTTAGTGAGAGGGTTGAAAGAGACTGTCCAAGGTTTGACAGAAAGGGAATGATTTCCCCAAACCCACAACTTGTTTAGAATCATATCATGATCTCTAGAACAAGAAAATGAGGCAGTAAAAAATCCCTTGGCACATGGATATAACTCAATATCACCTGAGGCGAGAGGTTTCCAAGAGATGGAAATCTAACCATGCAGGTTTGGGAGAGAAGGCCAAAGGCTTGCAAACTTACTAACCAAACCATGTTGTTGGTAGAACTCAACATTTTCCACCACTTCAAGGCCACAGACAACCACATGTGACGTCTTGACACACAGAGTGAGACGAGCTTTCACTTTAGGAGGGATGGTAGCAAAAGATTTAGCAACAAGAGCATAACTCTTTCCACCAGTGGTAGTAGTTTGTTGAGGGGGAAACCCTCCCTTGCCAATACCAGAAGCAGAAGGTCCATGAATAGAGTGAGGACCTGGAATAGTCTTAGCCTAGGTTAGGATAGGGTACCCAGACCTGACATCTAGCATAGGCACACCAACGTTGGTAGACATGCCTTACCCCAACGTCCAAAGACTGGTCACATACCGCATAAACAACCAACTCCCCAAGATCCTTCACAACAACAAGAGACCCCACAATGAAGCCACTCTAGAGGGAGCTGAAACCCCAGACAACAAGCCATAGTTGGCTGAAAGCTGTCGCAACCACATAAGCATTGTGCGAGTAGGAAGTTTCAAAAGCATTTGAATGCAGAGAGTGGGAGTGGAGAGCGGGATCCATTTATTGTTAATACTGATGTTGTCCTTGTAGTTCCTTGTAATTTATTTAATTTTGTTGTTGATATTATGTTGTTGTCATGATATACCTATTACTCCTATAATGAAGTTTGATGTCATGTTAATTAATATTAGTTTAACTTGTAGAAATATGAGCATGTCTATATATTGCCGTCCTACAGACCTCCCCAAAATGGCTTCTAGATTGTTGTCTTTGAAATGCATCCCCTGTCATCCTACCATGGTAGTCCCCAAAACACCATGGCATATAGCACAAAAAAAATAAATTAAACAAAAACAAAAAAGGGTTCATATAGAAGCCTAATTGTATCATGTACTTAGGAGAGCTAGTGGTGACTTACACAATTATATACTATTTTCTTGTTTCAAAGAAGTACTCACAAATCAGTAAAAAAAATCAATAAAGACTACAAGTTAATGACTACTAAAAGAAATTTATGAATGAAATCTAAAGTTACTGATTACTTTCTCTGTTATAGAAAACATTGAGACCAGAAGGTTTCAAGTGAAAATTGGGAAAAAAACTTTATATTAAAAAAATCTTTAGAACTATATGCTGAAAAAAATAACTAAAAGAAAAAGCAACATTAAACATTATTTTTGACTTCTTAGTCAGCAACTGTTGTGTTGCCTATGTGTTGTTGATGGCTTGTATGTTCGTCTTTAGGCCTTGTTTATGTAAGGGACAACCACCTTGTTTTGAGTTCTTTTGTACTAAAGCAAATTAAACATTGTTAAGGAAACTTAAAAATAAGAAAGACTTTTTCACTTTAATACTTGTGATTTTAATTTTACAAATTTTTTACCAGACACAAAAGACTAATCTTGAAAAATTCTTTATGCATACAAAATAGAGAAGAAAATTTGAAACCTTTTACAAATTCATGAAAAGTTTTAACAAGTAAACTTATTAGAATCCACCTAAGTACATTGCTTAAAAGAAGATGAAAAATAAAATTTTATATTTTCCTAAAGTTGATGCTTACATTTTGTTCTTCTAATAATTCAATAATGAATATGAATCCCAACTTTTGAAGATGTGTGTTCAACAATGTAAATTGTTTGAACCTTCCATCATCTGAATTTGTGCAATTGTAGTAATAAAACTATGCATCATGAATTAAGCACTCTAATGAATTCACCATTTTATGGAATTGAAGAGTATAAACCTTTTTATTAGGTCTACTCAATACAATATATTCTAATGTAACCTTTTATTGAAGAATATATGAACATGATCATATGTGAAAGAAATACTATTGGCTAACATGAATTGTATTGTGATTAATAAATATTAATTTCTAAAAGAGAATAAGCATTATTTTTTTAAAAAAACTCATGTTTGATAAAAACCAACTAGAAATAATTCTAATACAAATATAACAAAAGGTAGCATCAATAAATGTATCACAAAAATCTTCAATAACAAAATGAGTAGAAAATACAACTTCTGTAGTATATGCACTTAAGAATGTATGCAAAATTCTACACTAATTTCTATGCTTTTTGATCTCACAATGTTCATGATTTATTGCTGGCTACAAGATTGCTTGATTTTTGATTTACATTTGCCTCTTAACTCTATTACTTTGGAATTTCTATTCAGGAAAACTTGGGTCAAATCTTAACATTTTTGATAAAAATGATTACATCGGGAATGATCAAGTAGAGAGAAATGATTTAATTGTTCATAATATTTGTGTAAATCAAATATCATTTCTTGTAGAAAATAGTCTATAAGTGCATTCCCTAAAGAATTTTGAAGGATCAAGGAAAAGTACTAATTAGTGAGCTTGACTTGGCTAGGAGGACAGTTCACCGCATCTTACATGCATTTTTGAGATTGTAGTAAGCTCCTTCATCTATAAGACAAAGCTAAATTGATTTATTGTTGAGGTCTACATCAATTCTTGTTGAATACACCACTAAGAAACGACCTGGCATATAACAATACAAATTTGCATCATTAAATTAAATAATTTTAAAATTCTTTCATGTTTTCTCTATTATTTTCATATTGTTAATTCAAGACTAAAAATACTAATAAACTTTATACAACTCGCTTCTTTTTCTATGGATTTCATTGTGTTAGATATATTTGACATAACTTGTTTGACTCATCCATACATTATATAAACAGTATTTAAGAGGTCATAATCACTCACTGAATTGAATGATGGTCTAAATAAATTTCAATGTAAACATATGGATATTTTTTGATTACCTTCTCTTAGAGGTCATAATCACTCACTCAATTGAACAATACTCTAAATGAATCTCAATGTAAACATATAGATATTTTAATAACCCTTTCTCTTGGAGGTCATAATCACTCACTCAATTGAATGATGGTTTAAATGAATTTCAATGTAAACGTATGGATATTTTCGTATCCCCTTCTCTTGGAGGTCATTTTGTTTACAAAATTTCCTTTATTTGGTGTTGGTGAATATTTTTCCTACTTGGCCTAGTGTTGCACAAACAAATCTCAATTTCTTTGCTCTATACAAGGTGCCTAATGAAATGTTGATGTACTTAGTTGTGGCTTATGTAGGATTTTCAAATAATATTCACTTTGAAACTCGTTCTAAAATAAATTGATCTACACGGTGTCCTACAATTGCTTAGAAGTGCACATCAATAATATTAATTGTTATAGAGGAAGATGCAACATCTTGGAGTAGATATTGTATTAAGCATTGAACCTATGCAATCTTTGTAAATACAACAAAAAAGATTATCATTTTTTACATGGTAATGCCATAATTGAAAGCGTCAGGTTGAAATTTTTACATATCCACAATCGATTTTATTGAA
Organism: Chamaecyparis obtusa; assembly: GCA_027943335.1. Taxonomy (NCBI): domain Eukaryota; kingdom Viridiplantae; phylum Streptophyta; class Pinopsida; order Cupressales; family Cupressaceae; genus Chamaecyparis; species Chamaecyparis obtusa. The sequence continues at coordinate 2,860 of BSBK01003708.1, read as the reverse complement.
TTCCAGTGCATGTTTTTGGGAAATCCATCAGAGATTAAACCATTTGAATTAAATGATTAAGGTTAAGCCTAGCAGATTTGAGATAAGATAATATTTCATACCAGGGATTTAAAAAACATAATTTGGTAGTTTTTATATCTTAGCAAATGCCTCAATCTATCTATAAATTTTGTGTAATGTACCGAATGCAGGTTAGCCACACAGATACTCCCCTATGACACTTACATTTGAACAACTGGAAATATTGAAGATGGAAGATATTGCAAAATTTGTGTGTGAGACATTTGTAAAAGTAGATGCATTCCTGTGAATGATGAAAGAAGTCTATTACGCTCATTGTTCAAATTAAGGTCACAATACCCTTTCCATCATTGAAGATTATGTGATGTACTTACATCATTAAAAATAACTATTTTATATATAGTTAGTTCTTATATTGGCTTTGATACTTCTTACTTCACTTGAATAGTTACAATGATACTTACATTTCCCCTTTAATTTATATAATTTTGATGAACAACAAGTGAAAAATAAATTGTTTTGGATATTAGAGTGATGTCTACTACTATACTTGCAAGGTTTTAGAACATCTTTTGTTGAACTCTTTATTTGTAATATGTGTACTATAAAAATAATGCTTTTAATTACGATGGACATGTCAGAGATGTGTGAGGCACTCAATTTTATCTCAAACCCATATGCTAATTCTAACCATAATCCTAATCCTACCGATAATATTCATCGTAAGTGTAACCATTATTCCAATAACATTAACGCAAATCCTAAACTTTAATTAAACTTAACATAATAATAACATTAACTAACCCTAGATGCTATCCTTCATGATAACCATGATAAGCATTATCTAAAACTCTAATTTTAACCCTAACTGTATTACTAACTCTGATCCTAATTCTAACTCTAATACCTACATCACATCACTAACTCTAAGCCTAATTGTAATACTAAATATGATACTTATCCTAACTCTAAACCCTGCATTCCATCTCTCATCACATCCCTATTGGAACCCTAATTCTCACTCGGATCCTAACCTTATGTCTAACCCTAATCAATGTTATAAAAATATACCAAACCCTTACCCTAACCAGTTACCCCAACCATAGACCTAAATCTCAAACTACCTATTATATTTAATGGCAACTATAACACCTACATCCCATCGATAACCACATCTCTAATCTTACTCTAACACTCAAGCAAATATTAACCTTAACCATAAGACTATGTTCGATTTAAATCTAATTGTAAACCTTACATCCTAACCCTTCAAACGATGTTGAACTAATCCTGACCCTAACTGTAACCGTAACCGTAACCCTAACTCTACATGTAACCATTGTACTAATACCGAACCTAACTCTAAACTGTGTTCCCCAACCCGAACTGTACTAGGTGTATACTAAAATTTTAATTGTGACCCTAGCCCTAACCCTAACTATACTACTAATTATGATATTAATCCTACTTGTTCAATGTACATCTCATTGCTATCTACATTCCTTATCTTACTCTAACACTCACCCTAAGATTAACTCTAACCTTAACTCTAACCACTAACTCCAGTCGTAACCCTAAATGTGACACTAACTATTGTATTAATTGTAAACCTAATAAGCATTAACTAAAACTCTAATTCAAAACGTACTCCTAACTTGTATTGTATTACCAATTGTGATACTAACCCTAACTCTTAAACCTACATTCCATCACTAACTATGTCCATAGTTTTACCCTCAAACTAACCCTATAATTAACTATATTGCTAACACTATGTATGATTTAATTGTTACTATTAACCGTACATCCTAAAACTTCCCACAACCTTAAACTAATCCTAATCCTAACCCTACATGTAACACTACCCTGTCAGGAAGAGTCCAATATGAACCTGAACTGTAACCCTACTTGTAATACTACCTATGATACTAATCCCAAGTCTAAAACCTACATCATATTCCCTAACCACACTATATACCTTAACATAACATTCTCTCTAATCCTATCCCTCAACATTTGTCTACCCTTTACTATTCATAACTGTAAACATTACAGCCTAACACCAAACCTAATTTGACCATTTATCGTATTCGTCATACTTACCTTAACCCATATTCTAAAACCTAATACTAATCCAAACTCAACACGCTACATCCCATCAATAATCTTACTCTATCCCTGACCATATTACTAACCATAACCGTAACCGTAACCGTAACCCCTTACCCTAATCTTTACCTTTAATGTTACACTAAATACGATACTAATCATAATTGTAAACAAAACATCCTATCCCTAACCACGACTTAATCTCAACATACCCATAACTTTGACCACTAACCCTAACCCTAACCCTAACTGTAATTGTTGTTGTTAACATTATACTAATCGTAACTTTAAACCGTTCAAATTAACTGTAACCATGTCCCTACCATTGACCCTAGGTTAAATGTGATACTAACCCTATTTCTAAATGTAACCCTGACAATACCTTTAAGCTTTCTCGTAACTCTAACCCTAACTCTAAATCTAACAATAACCATTTATCTACCCTTAATCGTTAACATATTACTATTTGTAACTCTAAACAATACACCCTAACACTGAACCTAATTTGTCGTACTAACCTTAATTCATATTCTAAACCTTTTACTAATCGAAACTCTAATTGTAACCTTGACCATATTACTAACCCAAACTCCAATTGTAAATATAACCTGACTATTAACCCTAGGTGAAATGCTAAAATTAACTCTTATACTAATAGTAATTGTAGCCATAACCATAATAATAACCTTAACACTAACCCTAACCCTAGCATTTAACCTAACTGTTACCC